>CAJVGC010000591.1:10425798-10630434 GCA_910822075.1 Senecio squalidus | reverse complement strand
AAGATGCTGCCGAACTCATGTTAGCCATGTAAACCGCATGGCACTTGTGAGGTGCTCTAAGAGTAGAGTTAACCAAACAAAGAGGTTGTTTCAACTCATGACTTTGAATCAATGGAACGGATTCTGACTTACAATCAACGATTATTCTTACACGGTTCTGTTTTAAACAAAAACCGAGCAGCTTGAGGGATATCCGTTGCAGGATAATGTAACCCTAAAAACGGTTCTAAATCAGACCGTCTAATCTCTGAAACAACTTCACCATGTTCATCCTCATGAAACTTATAAACCATAACACGATCATACCCCGTAAGCTTTTGAACTTCTTCAACAACCGTATCACACATAACGCCAATATCTCCACCAGGAAGAGACTGCAACCTAGAAATCGCTCTAACAACTAGCTTCTGCGACTGAACAGCACCAGCGAAGAATAATGTAGGATCACTAGAGTTAGCTGGCTCTAAATCAATCACAACTCCCACATCAATCCTATGAAGAATCGCGTAGAACGGTTTCCTAGTACTTCTAGAATGAACCCATATAGGGTTTAGCAAACTTATTTCCCTAGAAGCAACAGCTTTTTCTAAAGAAGCTCTAGAACTCGACGTAAAAAGGGTTCTAGCATCAACTCCAAGCAAACTAGTTTTCGGGTCATTTTGGTTCAAACTCAACATACTACCACAGTTTTGGCTAAAACTAATGATCCGAAAACTAGGTTCTTGAATAGCAATCATACAACCAAAAGGCTGAACAAAACCACCTCTTTGAATTCTTTCTAAATAAGCAATCATTTCATGTTCAGCAACGGTTTTCGGGGCATTGGAAAGTATATTCGAGTAGTTAAAAGACTTACCAGATCCAACAGATTGTTCAAATTCAGTCAAAAGCCTTGCATCAGCACTATATTGTGCTAAAGTTGGGATTTTTTGTACTGGGTTCATATTACTTCCACCTGATGATGATGATGATTCTTGAAAACTACTTTTATTGGGTAAATCCTCTGTTTTTAATCCTCTGTTTTCTAACTTCATTTGGCTAATTATAACTGTTTTCTTGTTACACAATGAGTTAAAAAGATTCCAAGATTTATAAAAGGATAGAGAATCTCAATATGTCACTGTTTAAGGGTTCTTATATAAATTAAAAAAGAACTAATTGATACCGTTTCTGAAATGGACGGTTTATGCAATTAATGAGTTAACTATTTTTGTTATAAAAAATATCCGCACAAACAGTTTCTCACATAAACGATAAATACAAAACTATAATTTAACAAAAAAAAAACATGAACGGTTTATACATTTAACTCCTTTTTTGTATCAAATAAGAAATTTTAATCTCATCCTTTGAAATCCAAAACTCCTAAAATTTAAAAAGTAATAAAAAAAAGTATGTGGGTTTGAAGAGACATTGGAAAAGGAGAATCGTGTGTATGGTATGCTTATGTTTATCAAGTTGGAATTTTGTGGGGCTTGTTTAATTTGGGCCACACATGTAGTTCCCATGTTTAATTGTATGTATACTCAAGTTGGATTTGTTATGTTTTTGGTTGTATATGACATGACAAAAGCATATACCCCAAAATAACCGAACTAAATTACCCGATCCAAGTATATAGTTAATTGAATATTTATGTTCGGATATACTTTTGGGACTTATGAATGTTTAAAATTATGTTTTGTTTAATACGAATGTTTATAAGTTTGTCCAATTTAGTTATTATAATTCTAAGTTCTTGTAGGTATGTTATACGTTTACATAAATAAAACGTTAGGCTCTTGAGAGCTTGAGCTTCAACTATATTTGGTGGCGCCAAAAATACCTTAAATGTTTACATATATTTAGTAACGGTGAAAATAGTGTTTTTCCACCTTCTATTTGTTTTTTTTTTTTTTTTTTTTTTTTTTTCCATTTAACTTTGCTTTATCATTTAGTATTTAAAATCAGAGGCTTGTGCCGTGATTAATATATTATTACACTTATTAAAAATTTATATTATTATAAATGAAATGGTGATTTAGAAATTACAAGAGACAATAACTTATTAATGTATAGGTAATAATGCATGTCATAACATTTTTAACACAACTTAAAAGGGTGATGTGTTCATGTAAATACTTGTCGCTACTCCAAAGTTATTTTTGCATCCGGGATACAAGATGAGTAACTGGTGGGCAAGGATTGAATAAATAACATCCGGAATACGTCTTTTTCTTTGAGCATGAGGGTGTGCATTTATCCTATTATGGGTTACATGTTTTATGTTATATGTTCAATATAGATTATATGCTCATGTGTTTCAAGTTGGCATAGATTAGAGAACAAGTTATAGATCAGTGAACAAGTTGATTGATGACGTACCATCGGTACCCGATAGAGTTCTATCGGGCAAACCAATGGTACGCCGAAAGATCTTGTAACTGGGCACAATCTCTAAGGAAAGGAATCTAGACAACATTTATTATCCGAAGAACATCCTAAGGACCGTCAGGCCGAAGGATGACTTCTCGACAAAAAGTACAATACTTCGCAATATCTCCAGGATAAACAAGATATTGTACTTAGAGCACGTTATTATCCGAAACTCAAGATCTATAAATACCAAGCTCACTCTTCACTTCAAGGGTAACGTTCATAAACACTATACACTCTTACTTTACTTATTTACTCTTACTCTTCGTAATCTTACTCTTACGCCCGAGGTAAACCAGGGGATCATCCCCGCTCCGTTTACTCGTGTGTTTGTCTCCTTGTGCAGATAGTTCAAGATCGGAGATAAGAACTAGGCTGAAGGTCTTCTTCGGATCAGCTCTATCGGATCCGAACCTTCTACCCGATTGTACTTGTGACATTCCGGTGTCGCAACATTTGGCGCCATCCGTGGGACATACATGGCTTCTACAGGACCATATATGACCTTTACGGCTAATACCTCAGGAAGTAATAGGGAAACGGTAATTGAAGACGAGACTCCGGGGAATAATCAGACTCATGTAGAGACCGGTACGGGGATCTCAGAGGAGTTCCTGGAAAAGAATTACAATGCACTTAAAGCCATGCTGGAAGAGCATGAGCGGAAGAAGAAGAAAGATCATACCCGGAAGACTCCTCCGGTTGTCCGGAAGATCCGCTATGCGAGTGAATCGGAGCGAGAAGATAGTGACGATGAGGAAGATCTGAACCTCCCCTATCAGTCAGACTTTGCTTCTAAGTTCACTCGAAGAATCTCTACGTTCAAAATGCCTCGAAAGGTGAAGATGCCTAGCATCGTGCGCACCTATGACGGAAGTGGTGACCCGGATGATCATTTGGCCATTTTCTCTGGCGCGGCAGATACCGAGGGTTGGCCGATGCCGATCTGGTGCCGAATGTTCGCCCAGACTTTCGTGGGGCCTGCTAGAATATGGTTCGGCGAGTTGCCGGAAGAGGGTATTGATAACTTCAAAGACATGAAGAAGAAGTTCGAACTTTACTTTATGCAACAACGAAGATACACTCGAGGCCCGACAGACATTGCTAAATCAAACAGAAGGAAAATGAAAGTCTCCAAGACTTTGTAGAAAGATGGAAGCGGGAACTCCTGCAGATTAAAGGAGGAGACGATATGTTAAAAGTTTCGGGGTTCATGGAAGGGATCCGGATACCGGCTCTCATCGCAAAGCTCAACGCCAGGGTACCCGAGACAGTGGATGAAATGATGGAGCGCGTGAAGAGGTTCCTCAATGGGAAGGAAGCCTCAAGACAATACTTGGAATCCAGTACAGCTGCATCCCGAAAGGGATCGAAAACAATCTTTCCACCAGCAAGTCCTCCATGGAGACCTTCCCCAAACAGAAAAAGCTTTTCTCCCGGCAGTCATGAGAGAAGGTTCGGACGAGGACCTGTCCGAACATCTCCTTTCGTTTCTTCCGGAGAAGCCCGAAGGCAAGTCAGTTTCACGGAACTAAGCAAGACTCCTAGCGAAGTTTTGGCCACCGAAAAAGGAAAAGTACACTTCACTGCTCCAGCTCCTTTGGTAGGAACTCCAGACAAGAGGTTCCTCGACCGATGGTGTGAATTCCATCAAGACAAAGGACACTATACGAACGATTGCTTTCAGTTAAAGAAGCAGATCGAGGAAGCCGTAAGAACTGGTCAGCTGAATCATTTAATGGAAGGGATCAAGCTGGGAGGCCAGAAGAAGCAAGGACCGCAGTACTCCGGAAAAGGAAAAGGAAAGGAGATACAAATGGTTTTTTGTGAAGGAGAAAGTAGTGGACGCCGGGAGGAAAGAATGGAACCCTGGATGATACAGGAGATGTCTTTTCCTCCGATAGGCACTGCTGAAGGAACCACCGACCCAATGGTCGTGGTGGGGGACGTTGGAAACCAGACAGTACACAGGATCTATATCGACAATGGAAGTGCTTCAGAAATACTTTTTGAACAGTGCTTTTTGAAGCTAGATCCTGAGGTACAAAAGAGAATGGAGAGATGCTCTCAGTACTTGATCGGTTTTTCCGGAGAAGCAGTGAAACCAATAGGACAAATCCGTTTACCCCTCACCATTGGAACTGATGAAAAGTTTCGGACAATTGAAATTGATTTCCTGGTAGTTCGGGCCAGCTCTCCATACAATATCATTATTGGAAGGCCCGGGATAGCAAAGCTCGGAGCTATTGTGTCAACAGCACACTCCCTCATGAAGTTCCCTACCCCCGAAGGAATTGTGGAAATCCGTCCGGAAGCGCATAAAGTATTGGAATGCCAAAAGATTGAGAGGATACTACGGAAGGAAGAAGAAGAAGTCAAGATGGGAAAGGTTATTATTCATCCGGATCATCCGGACCAAACAGTTACCATCGGAGATACATTCACTCAGGAGGGTAAGGAAAAACTTATTACGCTCCTTCGACAGAGCAGAGATGTCTTTGCCTGGAAACCCTCAGATATGACGGGGGTACCAAGAGGGTTAGCCGAACATAAGTTAACCATCCAGAAAGGGAAAAGCCCGATAGTACAGAAGAAGCGGGGTCTAGCACCCGACCGAAGTAGGGCTGCGTGTGAAGAAGTTAAACAATTAACCGAGGCTGGGATTCTCCGCGAAGTCCGGTACCGGACCTGGGTAGCTAATCCAGTTATGATCCGAAAGAGTGACAATACATGGAGGATGTGTGTCGATTTCAAGGATCTCAACGACGCTTGTCCGAAGGATGCCTATCCATTGCCGGAAGTGGACTTAAAAGTGGAAGCTCTGGTTGGCTTCAGATACAAGTGTTTTCTGGATGCATACAAGGGCTACCATCAAATACAAATGGCCAAAGAAGACGAGGACAAGACGGCTTTTCACACCGATATGGGGATCTTCTGTTACCGAAAAATGCCTTTTGGATTGAAAAACGCAGGAGCAACTTATCAAAGATTGATAGATAAGGCTTTCTCGGAACAGATTGGAAGAAACCTAGAAGCATACGTGGATGATCTAGTTATAAAATCCACATCGGAGGAAATCATGATTCAAGACATTCGGGAGACGTTCGCCAATCTCCGAAGAATCAACATGAAGCTCAATCCCAAGAAATGCTCTTTTGGGATGGAAGAAGGAAAGTTCTTGGGTCATATCGTCACCCCAAACGGCATTAAAGCAAACCCGGAGAAGATTCGAGATTTAGAAGGTATACCGTCTCCCAAGACGATGAAAGAAGTCCAGAGCCTAAATGGCAAAGTTATAGCCTTGGGACGATATCTCTCAAAATCTGCCGAAAAATCATTACCAATCTTTCGGACCTTAAAGAATTGTGTAAAAAAGGGAGACTTCCGGTGGACGTCGAAAGCTGAAGAAGCTTTACAGGAAATGAAAAGGTTTATCATGGCACTTCCAACTCTTACGGCACCCAAAGAAGGGGAAACCTTGATCCTATATCTATCAGCAACAACAGAGGTTATTAGTTCAGCCCTTTTAGCTGAAAGAAAGGGAGAACAAATGCCCATCTACTTCGTCAGCAAGGTGTTACAAGGTCCCGAAAACAACTACACCCAAATAGAGAAAATAGCGCTGGCCTTGGTTTATACATCCCGAAGGTTGAAAAGATATTTTCAGGCACATAGCATCCGAGTAATCACGGACCAACCTTTGAAACAAATCCTAAGGAACGTAGAAACGGCTGGCAGACTTACAAAGTGGGCCATTGAGTTAGGAAGCTATGATATTGAGTATGTCCCTCGGACATCTATCAAAGGGCAAGTGCTAGCGGATTTCCTAGCTGAAGTTCCTGATCAGATGGTACACCAAGACACCGCCCCGAAAGACATCATTCCGAAAGAAATTGAGACAAAAGCACCGGCAAAAAACAAAAAGAGAAAAAGGTCAACAGAATCCAACACCGAAGAAAAAGGCGCTAATCAAGAAAGCACTTGGTGTCTCTTTACTGACGGATCCTCTAGTTCGGAAGGATCAGGTGCCGGAATTTTACTTGTTAGCCCGGAAGGAAAGGAGTTTTCATTCTCCATCCGTTTTTGCTTTGATAACACCAATAATGAATCCGAGTACGAAGCCCTGTTGGCCGGATTACAAAAAGCCAAAGAGAAAGAAGTAGACCACTTGAAGATCAAAGTGGACTCAAAGTTAGTGGCCAATCAAATTAATGAAACATACGAAGCCAAGGAAGACCGGATGAACAAATATAAAGAGAGGGCGAAGAAGTTAATGGGCACTTTCCAATCATGCACGATTGAACAAATTCCAAGAACGAAGAACAAGGTGGCGGACACGTTGAGCAAGCTGGCGTCCATAGCATTCGGACACACAGCGATGGAAGTAATGATAGAAAAACAAGATCAGCGGGCTATAGCTAATCCGAAAGAAACCCTGATGATTGTGGAAGATGAAGGAGTCACTTGGATGACACCGATAGTGAAGTTCTTACAAGAGGGAATCTTTCCACAAGACTCGAGTGAGGCCCGAAAAATCCGGATGAAGGCACCAAATTACATAGTGAAAGGTACCACTCTTTACCGAAAAAACCCACTTTCACCCTTACTTCGTTGTTTAGGACCATTGCAGGCCAACTATGTGGTCCGGGAAATGCATGAGGGAGCATGTGGCATGCATGCCGGACCACGAAGTATGGTCTCAAAAATCATGGGATTGGGATACTTCTGGCCAACTATGCACTTTGATGCCATCGAACTGATCCGAAGGTGCGATGCTTGTCAAATCCATGCACCCATTCCAAGACTGCCGAAACACAATTTAGTGTCCATACTATCGGCATGGCCGTTCCAAAAGTGGGGCATAGATATTGTGGGAAAATTTCCAACTGGAACCGGAGGAATGAAATTTTTGATAGTAGCAGTAGACTACTTCACAAAGTGGGTCGAAGCTAAACCCGTCGTCCGGATCACAGGAAAACAAGTTCAGAAGTTCGTATGGGAAAATATCGTGTGCAGGTTCGGTCTGCCGAGTGAACTAATATCAGATAACGGAAAGCAATTCTCGGACAATCCACTGCAACGATGGTGCAGCGAGCTGAGAATCAAACAAACTTTTACTTCGGTAGCACACCCGCAAAGCAACGGCCAAGTTGAAAGGATTAACAGAAGCATTGGGGATGGGATAAAGGCAAGATTAGGCAGGGAAGGAACGGACTGGGTGGACCAAATACCCCATGTATTATGGGCACATCGAACCACCCAGAAAACGAGCACCGGTGAAACCCCTTTCAGCCTAACGTATGGATCCGAAGCTGTTATCCCAGCCGAAATAGGGATGCCGAGTCACCGAGTAACATCCGAAAGTGATCAAACCAACCAAGAAGAAATCCGGCTCAATCTGGTGTTACTGGAAGAGCGAAGAAATGCAGCGGCAGTTAGAGAGGCCGAATACTAGGAAAGACTCGAAGAAACCTACAACAAGAAAGTGAGAAAGTTGGTGCTGAAAGAAGGAGACTTGGTTCTCCGAAAGAACGAAGCGAGTCGGCAGGAAAACGAAGGCAAACTGGGGCCAAAATGGGAAGGTCCATACAAGGTGGTCAAAGATATGGGCAATGGCGCCTACAAGCTGGAAGACATGACCGGCACACCCATACCCAGAACATGGAATGCCATGAACCTTCGAAAGTATTATAGTTAGCTAACTATGAGTAATGTAATCTTTTTTCATTTTTTATATGAATGAAAGGCCCTCGTAGCCAATTTTTCCTTCATTTTACTATTAGCACTATTCGAATGAATGTTCGTAACGCTTGACGAAGTGTTTGAACATACAATCAATTCAGATAGTCTAAGAAAAAATAAGGATGAGACTTCACAATTATTGAGCCTAACCTCAATATGTATCGGACCTAACTCCGAAAGAAAATTGAGCCTAACCTCAATATGTATCGGACCTAACTCCGAAAGAAAATTGAGCCTAACCTCAATATGTATCGGACCTAACTCCGAAAGAAAATTGAGCCTAACCTCAATATATATCGGACCTAACTCCGAATAAAAATTGAGCCTAACCTCAATATGTATCGAACTCAATTCCGAATAATTTTTCTAGAGATTCACACAAAGCATTTTAACAACACATAAATTACAACAAGTAAAAGATGCAAATGAATCTGGAAATAAAATAAAGGAAAAAATATATTGATCATAACTTGTTTGTGGCAATATATCTCCACAGGTCGGAGATACATTTCATTACAATATAACAAAAGAAAGACGGATCATAGAAGCTTCATTCCTCATCTGAAGGAGGACCTACAACAGGCTCAACAGCTTGAAAGTCTTCTATCGGAGAACCATCAGTGGCTGCCAAGGCTTCAAGGTACGGATAATTAAGGTGGGAAGCATCGGCTATGGCCTTCTCCAGCTCCGAAGCAGCATTGGCATTAAAGAATGGAGAAGTAGAGGCTTTCTGTTTCAGACGTCCAATATTGACACCGGCAACTAAACCATCATGACACCCAAGTCTATAGTTAAGCATCTGAATGTTTGTCTGGGGACGGGAGTACTCCTGGCTAGAATGTAGCTTCTGAACGACGTGTTTCGAACCCATTGTTACCAACCAACTTCTGTCCGAACGAAGTTCCGCTAACTCAGATGCCTGATTCCTCAACCGTTCTTCCAAAGACCGGAGCACATCACCATTCATATCGCATTTGGCCTGAGCCTCGGCCAAGACGATTTCGTGCTCCGCCTTCAAGCTGGATATGTCAGTCTGTCTTTGGGTATCCATGAAGCTTTTCAGTTTGTCCAAAGCTGTTTGATGCTCTACCTCCCACCTCTCCCGAAGCTCTCGGGTGGCAACCTCAGTAAGACCGGAGGAAGCAGCTTTCAACTTAGTCACCTCCTTTGACAAACGATGACTTCTGTCCCGATACTGCTTCTTTCGCTCAAGGGCTTCGGCCAGCTCTTTCTTGGCCGAAGTAAGTTGACCATCAAGTTCCAGGACCCGGAATCTATGCTCTGCCGTTTCCCGAGCCGATGATTCCATTCGGCGTCGGAGGTCAGGACCTACTATGTTTAAAGAGGCCAGAGCAAAGTCAAACTCACGTCCTGCTTGGATGTTCCCAAGTTTTCCCAAACGAAGAGTTTCAGCAGGGGTAGCGAGATTATCAACCAGATCCCGATTGATTTCATAAGAGTCCGGTCGAAAGAGGTCCCCACACTTGATCTTACTAATCGCCGGAACAAAGGATGTTCCGGCCAAAGCAGTGTCCAAACCTTCAGACTCTGTCTCTGAATTGTCCTCTTCCGAGGGCACTTGAACGTCCTCCATACGTTCGTCCGCTACTCGATTACCTGAAAGACAATAACTGAGGATCAATAAGCCCCGAAAAAGGAGAAGGTTGAACAATTCCAGAAAGAAGAAAAATACCTTCCGGCTGATCCACCAACACTTGTGAAGTCTCAGCCGCTAAGTCATCATTCGGCTCCGGTGAAGGAATAATGGGGGATATTGGCCGATAAGTCACAGTCTCTGGCGACAGACGCCGATACCCTAGATCATCCTGCGCCTGATCTAGCAAAACCCCGACATAAGGCTCCTGTAGAGGTTCGTCAACCAAGTTAGGAGCCACAAACTCCTCATCCGTTGGAATAGCAGAAGAAGCCTCTCCGAAGGACTTCTCACCTGTCTTTTTAACACCAACACGCGGCTCCTCAACAATCGGCTCCTCAATAATCGGTTTCTCAACAACAGGTTCTTTAACAATCATATCTTCAACAATCGGCTCCGGATTAGAAGTGACAGCTTCAGTTTCAGTTTGAGGACCTGTCGGGAAATCATCATCAACTATCAGTTCGAGAGCTCTCCTTGTTTCGGAAGAAGTCTCATAAGAAGGGGGATCAAGATAGCACTCCGTACCATCTAACGAGACACCTCCTTCTTCCGAACTTTCAAGAACAATAAACTTACCCCGGAAGACGGAAGTAGCAACTTCTTTATTTTTCTCCCCAGCTTTTGAAGTATCGGTCTCTGTAGCCGATGGAACCTCAGGTTGTTGATTTCTTCTTTTCTCCCTGATAGTCAAGCTGGTAGTAGACGCAGAAAATTTCTTCTTTTTGCTGGACACCTCAACCGTCGGTGCAGTCTCTTCCTCCGACTCCCCACCTTCAACATCATCATCTTTTTTACCCTCGGATGATTCCGGAGGAGCAAACCAGTCCGTAGCTTTTCTCTTCCTAGCAACTGCATTTCCCACAGAGGATGATGTCTTCGCAAACAAAGCACGAAAAAGCAAAGGGATAGTATTATTATTACCACTCTTGGCCGGATGAGCACCACTACCCATGATAGTCCCTGCGGCTGGCTGAATGAAATCCTCATCTAAGGGATTTCTTAGTGTATAACCCGCCGGAAATACCGCATCAGCTTCGGTGTAGGGAGCAGGAAGTCTTTCAGAAGACATGTGTATCACTCTAGAATTCGTCCGAACCAGCCAGGATACCTCATCTTTAGCAAGGGTACGAGAAAGGTACTTAACCTAGGACCAATCACTCAGCTCTAGAAAATCTATCAGAGGCAATTCTACAAAAAAGAAAGATAAAGCAAATAAGTAATCATCATAGAATCATCGGTATAACGAGCACAAGAACGTAACATACCTCGGCCGTGCAACTGTAGACAGGGTTTGGAAATATTCGACGTCCAAAACCGACTTATACCGGCCATCACCAACACGTGCTCCGGTAGCGTACGACACTCAACTTTGTGAGTCGTCAAAGCTCTTATAGCATCATCCGAAACTTCCCCCTGCTTTACCTGCTCATCGGCAACAGACTCATCCTTATGCTTCCATCTAATCCGGATGGGAGCCACGCCGGCATTCACAAAGAAGAATTTGGTTTTCCAGTTTTTCCGGCCGGAAGGAGCACCGGAGGAACAAACAGGATTAGGTTTCCTCCTCTTATCAAAGGTAAACCAGTCCCCCGCCTTTCCAAGTTTATAAAACACCCGGAAAAGAGTTACCGAAGGTGTATACCCAAGAGCCCAGCTCTGAACCTCAAAACAGGTAAGTCTCAAAGCTCCGAGAGGATTCATCTGGGAAGGATGAAACTTGAAATATTCGCAAACCTCCAAAAAGAGTCTGGAGAATGGAAGCCGGAGGTTTGAAAATTCAAACCACTCAGCGTAAACCCCTATCTTGCCGGGAGGCGCATCCAGAATGGTGTCGTTGGGACCAGGAAGAGTAGCGCCATAGCCAACGCCGATGGCATATTTGTCATAGAGGACATCAAGGTCCTCCTGGGTCAAACTATTGAAAGACCTCCGAAGGTTTTCCTTATCTTTCTTTGACATCACGAAAGAATGAGAAGACAAAAAGCAACGAAAGAAAGATTGAGGGAAGAAAAACACGCACAGTTAAAAGTGTAATTGAGAAAACGGTGAGAAAAAAGTTACAAATGGGGTAAAATAAGCTATTTATAGGCAAGTGTATGTCAGACGATGGGACGCGCGTCTAATCCCACCGCCTCTCTCGACCAATGGAATAGCGACAAGTGGCATAAGCATTAAATGCAGCAATTTGAAAATCTTCCCGCCGAAGCTAAAAACCCATTATCCCGCCTAAACAGTCAGACGGTTACAAATTTCCGAAGAAACTCAAGAGACACACCCCAGTCAACCGAAAGAAGAAGCTGAAAGAGTTGAAACACTTTATTTTTTCTTCTAGTCAAGCATTACATAGTCTTAACTACGTAATACTGGACTAGGGGGGCTGATGACGTACCATCGGTACCCGATAGAGTTCTATCGGGCAAACCAATGGTACGCCGAAAGATCTTGTAACTGGGCACAATCTCTAAGGAAAGGAATCTAGACAACATTTATTATCCGAAGAACATCCTAAGGACCGTCAGGCCGAAGGATGACTTCTCGACAAAAAGTACAATACTTCGCAATATCTCCAGGATAAACAAGATATTGTACTTAGAGCACGTTATTATCCGAAACTCAAGATCTATAAATACCAAGCTCACTCTTCACTTCAAGGGTAACGTTCATAAACACTATACACTCTTACTTTACTTATTTACTCTTACTCTTCGTAATCTTACTCTTACGCCCGAGGTAAACCAGGGGATCATCCCCGCTCCGTTTACTCGTGTGTTTGTCTCCTTGTGCAGATAGTTCAAGATCGGAGATAAGAACTAGGCTGAAGGTCTTCTTCGGATCAGCTCTATCGGATCCGAACCTTCTACCCGATTGTACTTGTGACATTCCGGTGTCGCAACATTGATCAATGTTAAGTTGATCAAGGTACAAGTAGAACAAGGCTAATATGTCGGTGGATAGAAGTGATGGTCAAGTATCACTTGTATTAGTTAATGATCGCAAGATCATGTTGAGTTAAGGATCGCAAGATCATTTTCAGTTAAGGATCCTTAGGAGTACAAGTAACATCTATTGCCATATAGTTCAACTTAAATGTCATTATTCACTAAGTTTTATGCTTACGGTTTCATGTTTACACTTTTTAGGTAATATATATGGGTCAAGGCGGGACAAGGGAAAAACTACGGCTCACAACTAACGGACCGATGGTTGTGTTATGGGTAACTATCTCTCTGCGAGTCACTGACGATATGAATTGGACACCCTTTTTATATACAACTTAAAAGTTGTAAAACATGTCTTTTGATCAAGTTTTGTTAATAGTCTTTGTAATAGTTTTACACGTTTGGTTCATGTTATTATTTGTACGTTGAAATTGTTAAATATGCTTCAAGTCTTTATGTTATTATTTATGGAAGTTTCGTAAATATATGAAAATTCAAATGGCGGTAAAAGAGTAAATTTAAGAATATTATATTTTAAAACCCCATGAAAATCAATATCATAATTCATAACACCATTCAGGAATGCTTTTAAAATTATGAATACACACTTACTCATACACCATTAAATAAACATCAATTATCCAATACATCGTGAAAATATTCCTACAAGCAACAACACACTCGTTCTCATCACCAAAAACAAAAGGCCAATTCGTATCGAATCGTAATGGTGCTTTCGTATTCACAGATAACGTAAAAGGTGCTTCGTCCGAGAAGAAAGATCCCCGAAAAGAGATTGCTACATTGGAGGTAATTTTTAAAAATACACCAATTACTTCCTATTCTTTTTATTTTCATTAGATATATCAATTAGTGGAGAGGAATCCATCACAAATGAAAACATTCATAGTGCAAGAAAATTTATCGATTGATAATGTGGCATCATATATAAAAAAATTGCTATAGTTTATAATCATAATGATACTCATATGTGATTAATGAAACTCCTTGTCGGGACTTTGCAAAGCAATCGTTTGTCACTAATAACCAACTCGCCTTAACCCTTTTCTTATGTAGGCTTTCATGTGTTATGTTTAATGGTTCAAGTTTATCAAATTAATCTTTGTAGGGACAAAATTGCAATAACATTGTTAATATGAAAAAACTCACAGGCGACTATAGACTGCAGTAAATCTCAAGAACTCGATTCTTAATGTTAGTTGATGATTTTTTATATGTTAGATCCAAGTTTGTTAGTCAGATGTTAGCGAGACTGCACAGTGAATTATGTTGATACGTTAAATGTTAGCAACTTCAAAGTCGCGTGTAACATATAGTCACATTATTATAGTCACACTTTATATAAAGATAGAATATCGGACTTAATAATCAACATATGAAACCTAAATGTATTACATAATCAACCAGTATTATGATATACTATTTACAGAAGAAAAAGAAAAGAGAAGAGGGAGGGGGTAGTTTTGAGTTCTAAAATCTGGAAGAAAATATAATGTCAACTCAAATCGACCTGTTAAAAGTCAACATAAAATAAGATGTCAACACCGATCTAGCTCTAAAAAGTATAACATAAAGCGTTTTAAGCTATAAGAAGTTAACGGAATTACACGTTAGAAGTCAACATCCGTGAAAGACAACAAAAAGCTATGTTAGTCGTTAGAAGTCAAGATTCATGAAAAGTCGACGAAAATTAACCTGTGTGTGAATCTACGGCAGCTTCTCTCAAGAACAACAGTAATGCTACAGTTAGTGGAATTTGCATATTATGGTAGACAATAATATAAGAATAACAATACCTATTATTATGGCATTTGGGTATCAATCCATTAAAGATCTTCATTTGACCTGCACATAAGGCATGCGAAAATCATAATGAATGTTACCCATTACTCGTAGAATCCCCCTTCAATCTCACTTAAAGCGTAGAAAAAGGATAATATAATAACCCTACTCTCGTGTTATAACCTACTTCAAGTTACTTTAACTCAACGTCCACCTATCTTTCAAATGAAGCAAAATTTTGGTCCTAAATATGTTCTAACGACAGAGTAGACAACCCGAGAGGCAAAATAGACATTAGTAAATGGTCAGGCGTCTAGTAGTAGTTTTTTCCCCAAACAGTCTTAATGATTCTAAATCCAGGCTTAAAATGCTCTACTGAAACTATAACCTTAGTTGGATACATAATCTACGGAAACTATTTGATGATTAACCAAACGTCAAAGAATATCTTTCAATGATGACAAAGTACAAAATCGTTTGTCAGTGTCAACAGTGGGAGAATAAAATTAAGATAATTAGTTGCCAAAAATCATCACTTACAACTTTCATGACATGCCTTAAAAAGAAACTGTTGTGATTTCATGGGAACGGAGAAATATATTCTTTTGAAGCGTTTACGCAAATATAGGCAAGTAAAAGATTAAAGGTTTCATCCGGAAAAATCGATATAAAAGCACACTTCATAGTTATATTTCACATTCAAACAATTCATACGCAGCTTCTAAGATTTTAAAACTGTACACTAGAAAACAGAACGATCTGCAACAACAATCTGACACACATTAGACAAAACACCAAGTAAGATAGATATCAAGAAGAAAAAGGAACAACATTTTATTTTCTATAGATAATTATATTAGGAGCACACGGAGGGGTGATGAGCATCTAAAAGTTGTAAAATGGAGGTGTAACGTCAAATAATGAAAAACAAGGGGGCACTTATTCCTTGTTACCGAATCTCTTGGCAATTATTGGTCGGACATCTTCAGCATCCGCTAGAGTCTCTAAAAACGGAAGTAGTGAAATTAATGCACAGTCTGATGGATCACTGAACCAACTCTTTATTGGAATCCCATTATTTACTTGCAATCGGAAAACCTAAAACAACCAAAGATCAATGAGAGTAATGAGACTATGTTGAGTTTATAACCATATTAGAGGAAAGTCAAACAGGTAAAAAAAAAAAGGTAAAAGGACACTGAAAATGTATATTAAACCTCATTAATCATTTTCCTAAAACTTTTAGCTTATTCTAGATATAATATGAGTTTGTAAATAGTTGACAACTGAGCCACTAATTAGTTATGAAAAATTATAATTGCTTGTGTTTGACCCGTTACCTGCCCCGCCCCACCTCACCCCACCCATATGGACCCTTCTAAATAAATTACAACTAATAACCACAAAGCTATACCTGTGGGCAATTGTCAATTATGGCAACCTTGGCAAGATCAAGACCTAAAACTGTTAGATCTTTTGTATAACTTCCATCTGCAAAAACACACGACTCTCTATAAGCTCGACGAGAGATGATTTTTCCATCTGGATCCAGTATGTCCAGAAGCTGTTTTGCATATATGCTTTGACTGGCTGTGAATATGACAATTTGAAACATTTCCGAAACCCTTTCCAAGAATTCCTTAAGATAAGGTCTTTGCTTCACATAGACTGTATGTTCTTTCAAATCAACAAACACTGGAAACGTGAAGTCTGCATCTTCGGAGTGTTCCAGTGAAGAGTGGACCAATGTTTCTGTATGATAAAGTCAATAAATTGATATTAACGTAACCTAAAAAAGTTCACGTTTTTCAGTTACACGGGAAAGAAAATGTTGATAAAAGAAACCAAAAATGTTCCATACCATCTAAATCGAGTACCAGTGTGACAGTTTTTCTTTGCACTTCCGAAAGATCGGGCAAATTTCTTATGAACATTTGCGGATCCAAGCAATCCGCTGGATCCCAATCAGGATACGTATTGATATCTGGCTCCTGATTGCAGGATCTCAGTTGATGGATTGCCAAATATAAGTTTGATTCTTCTGAAAACATAGGTTCCGAACGGTTTATACTGTCATCAGAGTCATTGCAAGTGGTGTCGATGCTATCTTCCAGAAAAGGAAGTATTAAATAATCATCATCAAAAAACATGCTTGATTCATCACATCCGTAATCAGGTAAGCAAGTAGATTCTGTAACGGGTGAGGTAGAAACAATCATGTCTGAAATGAAGAAATCGGACACGTTACAACTTTGATATTCACAGGAGTTACTAGTGCTATTGCTACTGTCACTATCTTTATTTTCCACTAATGGGACTTCAAGATCCTTTTCACTCCCTAAATACACGCAACAAAAAAGAACATTAAATGAAATAGATACAAAAAATCTCAACTGAAAATGATAACGATGATATTTTTTTTACCTCTATTACCGGATGCAGTTGCTTCACTGTCATTGTCAGTGGACTCAGGTACAGGTGAAAATATAGTTTCCATTTGTGTATGATCCTGCATTTAATCGAAAACATTATTCATGCACACGTTGGGAGTTATAAAGCTCGTAGTCGTAAATATCTTTCAAAAGTGAGAAACTTTAACGCAAATCCTGATAAGTGAGGATGAAAAAAGAAGTAGATGGCTCTCAAAGATGATTTCCGAACCTGAATACTTTCTTCATCTAGCAATTCACAACAGTTAGTTTCGTCACATCTAAGTTCCTGCACAATCGCTTCATTGCAGAAAGAATCTGCACAAATCGAAATCATCAAAAATTTAGATAACTTATTTCATCTTTTACTCTTTGATATGTAATTACTAATTACCATCTTGCTTGATAGAAATACACGACTCGAGCTGTGCTTCTTGTTGAACACTCCTGACTTGTGACGTCGAACTCTTAGCTATCTTACTCGATTTTTGACACACATGAAGGCCATTCTTTTCTCTCAAACAGCCCATCGTTGACTTCATTTTCATCTTTAGTGATGGCATTTGTTCCGTACTTCTTTTTTCGATATCGACTCAATAACATCAGCACCCTAATAAAACCCCTCCACTTTTCTGCAATAAGTCAAACAACAACAAAAAAAAAAACACAAAATCAATCTCAATCAAAAACCCTAATTTCAGTTTTCAACAAACAAAGTCCACGTCAGCAATTAATTTTTAAACACAATTATGCTAAGAAAAAAGAAAAAAAAAAGAACAATAAGGATTTCTAGGGCATAAATTCAATAAAGTCAACCATAAAAAAGATTTTGATTTGAAGTAAACTTGATTAGAATTAAAGTCAACGCAAATACGAAATTGATTATGATCGTATATGAAAGTAATTCGATAAGAACAAACCTGGATTTATGGAATTGGATTAAGAGGAATTAGATAGATACAAATATATATAGATACATAAATATGTATGTATAGATTGAATTATATGTAGAATAGTAAAGAGGAGTAGTATATGTGTGTATGTTTTGATTACCTGAATGAATCAAACCCCAACCACAACAAACTTTCTTTTACTCATTCACGCGCTTTTAAGCCGTCTCTCAGTATTTTTTCTTTTTCTACCTTTTCTCCTTTTATTATAAGGAAGTTACAACATTAGTCCCTTCATTGCATGTATCTTTATTCAGTCTTTATACAAAGTGATGATAATCCGACTATTGAAGCTCGCCTTGTTTCATTTTAGGCGAGATGATGATTTGATATGTTTTAAACCGGTAATCCTAGTATTTATTATAGGTGAGATGATAGTGTATGTATATGTGTGTGTGATTCTGGATGAGATACGGAGTAAGCCAATATTTATAATAGAGAACGACTTGTTATTTATTGGTATATTCTTGAATATTTAATAATTTGAAATGTATATAGCATGTAAAGAGATTTAGGAATGTTGATGTGATTTTAGTAAAAGCTAACAGTAGTTACTTGTTGGGTATATAATCAAATTCCGCATTTAGGTTATCATTTGTTATGGTTATTAAGAATAATTATCAAAATTAACGCTTAATAAATCAAATCAATTATTTGACCTAGCACTAATGTTATCGAGAATCAACAAGTCTAGTGAATGGTCATGCTTACCTTCAAAAAGAGCAAAACCTTGATGAGATCTATCGCCGAACTTTGAAAGAAAAATTATGAGCTAAAGGAAAGTGAGAGGGTCAAAGTGTTAAATGATGAAACTACAAGGGGTTGACAAAATGAAAATGGATATATAACTTAACCACCGATAGAAATGTTACACGTATTACATGACGGCGGTACTTATCCACCTTCTTCTCCTAGTGCGTGATGTTCACTCTCCAACTTCTGACCCCTACCTTGACTAAGGTCTTATTTGGCACCCATCAAAACATAATTCTAAACAAGATTTTAAATTGTTAAATGTATAAATATACTTTTGATTAATTCTTATGTTATTTTATCTATAAAGTGTTTTTTTTTTTCTTTTTTTTTTGTTCACCTAGATATCTAACTTGATTTACGAGCCGACTAATCCTAGGGCGATCATCCGCTTTACGGGTAGTCCGGAGTCATCACAGTTGAACCTCCGTTGCCACGAGGGATTTTATATTTTTGCTCTCGTGATTCAAACTTCGAACCTCCAGGATTTTATCTATAAGTTTTCTAGATTTAAGTAAGTATATATTTTTGGTTCTCTACAAAAATATTCAATTTTTTTCAAAGGAAAAAACTTTAATAGAAAATAATTCACGTTTTTGTCAATTTCGAATTTGAAGCCAAAACATATAAATTGGTAGTCGAGATTGTTTAGAAGTAATGTATTTAATATATATTTTTGGGTTTTTAGTAAGTAATATAAAAAGAGTTCTGATAATCACAGTCTTTAGGGCTGTGATTAAAACACATAAAATGATGCATGAAGCAGTTATTATTATGTACAATGAAATAATACATGTCTAAATCTTTAAACCACAACCGTATTGTTATCAAAACTCAAATAGAAAACTATATAAATTTTACTTTACTCATAATGATTTATTTAGTTAATTAATTAGTTATGATGCTTTACAATTTGATAATCAATTTGTAATAAAAGTATAACAAAAGTTTTATCTTAGAATATATGAAATACTAAAGTATGTTTATATTGAATCATTAATTAACTATGCTTATATTGTATGCTTTTATGTTTTAAAACAAAACAAAATTTGTTTATATTAATCAAGTTTGTAGGACATGACATCTTTCAAGAAAAAAAAGGACATTTTACAAAATAAGTCCTACTTTTGGTACATTTTATTCCCTCCAATTTTTAAATTCCCAAAAGATTCAAATAAATTTCAAAACCTTCAAATTCAAAATAACTTTCTTTTTCTTTTTAACACAAACTCATACACAACTTTACCTCAAATACGACAACCTTTGTCGCCAAACAATTATCTTCAATCTACACGAAAATAGAACTGAACCTTGATTTAAGATGATAATCAAGCATACCTTTACTTGGTTAATGAAAACGCAAACGTTTGTACTAGTTTAGCTATAATTGCCTAATCGGGTCAATTTAGGTTATATTTGATCTCTTACTTGTCGATTGGGTTAAAGTTAAAAGATTTAACTAAAAATGAATCGAAAGTAATCTGAAATGTATCAAGTATTGAAAGGCATAAAACTTCCTAGATTGATTTATTAGATTACTATATAACGTGTATTTAGTAACTATATTTTATAATCTTATCCAGCATCTTACCTCACTTGTTTGACCAATTACCCAACCAACCTTTTTGCCACCCCTGGGCCATGTAAAATAACACCGAAAATTTAATATGTTCGGTTCAATTTGATTCCGTTAGCAGATTTGTGTTACATGTCAAAAGGGATTATTACAAGATGATTCTATTACCTCAAAATACAGAACACAATATAACTTAAAATGTTGGTCAAGTTTCGAGGGTTCGCTCAAGAGATGGAGAATGAAGAGATCTGGAAGATTGTTGGCGAGTACTTGGAGCCGTCATGTTTGTTGGTGCACTTGCAGCCATTTGTTGAAGCACCACATTTGCAGGGTTTTGTTGTACGTGTGGCAAGAAGCCAGGTTGTGTGCTTGTTGTATGTGGCGGTACCGCCCCTTGACCCTGAATTACAAGAACGACGATAGTAAAAATACGGAACTGAATTTGAGTCATTTACACCACAGTATAAAACTTGTAGAATTTTGGGAAGAAACATTTTACGAAATGTCCAATAGAACGACCAAGTAACCTTATATGATGCATAAAAAATATCCACCAAAGTATGCCACAGTAGACCCTTTTTAATTAAGAGACACACCTGTTGTTCATAGCTACCGTTCCACATTTGATTCGACATCGCAGCAATCTGGTGGTGAGGATTTTGCTGGAACTGTTGCATTTGCATATTATATTCTTGCATCTGTTGTTGTTTCTGCTGCTGCTGGTACATCTGAAACCAATACTGCTGGTACTGCTCCAGCTGCTGTTGATAGAACTGATAATGCTGCGGTTGAAGTTGTTGCTGTTGTTGGATGTACGATTGTTGTTGTTGATAAGATTGTTGCATTTGCAACCATTGTTGCTGATTCTGTTGCTGCTGCTGCTGGTTTTGATATTGCCACATTTGATTGTATTGTTCACTACTTTGCACGGGATACTGAACCATAGATTGAACGTTTTGGGGTGATAAATGTATATGTGATGCAGATGAAGTGGTCTGTGGCTGTCTCAATGAATCGGGATTCATGTGTTCAGAAGCTGAAATAATGCGAGTAGTTTTGCCAGTTTCCATATCTTGTGAAGAAATTTGTTGTGCGTCTGTTTCATGTTCATCTGTTTCGGTTTGTTTGTTGGAAGAACTAGTGGCTGGAAAGGGGTTTTGATTGGCTGTGGTAGGGTTCATGGTATCCACAAAGTTGTTCTGTTCTTTCTCTAAAGATACAAAATTTAGACTAGTTTCAACTTCACGTTCGTGTTCTTCCTCTGTCTCGGGTCTGATTTCATCATCATTTTGTAATACATGTAGCTCATTTTGCGATACATTTTCAGATTGACGTTTTGATCCTTCTAATTCTTCAGCTGAATTATCTCCTGAACGCAGAAAACGAGAGTTTTCCTTAGCAGAATTGTTATCATCATTTTCTCTGTACTCGTTGGTTTTAGGCTTGTGAGGCTCGATAAGTTGATTTTTGGAAGCCATCAACCTGTGCTTTTCTTTGGCTGGGGAAAAATGTTTGATGCCTTGAACCCTAAATGGCTGCTTGGCAACAAGACGAGGTATCTTTTTTCTTGGTTCTTTAAGCTCATTTGAAATCCGATTAGAAATGGACTTCTGTGAGCAGTTGCTCCTTATCAGGTGTGGAAAATATTTTATGTGACGATTCCACGCCTTTCTTATTTCATACGCTGTTCCACAGTAGTCAACAAACTGCAGTGAAATAAGTTTGACGGTAATTAGCAGACAAAATCATTTTTAACCAACAGGGTGTCCAAAAGGAAACTGAACTTTTCTTTCAGAAATGTAAACATAACGATGTCTGAAGTGA
This sequence comes from Senecio squalidus, assembly GCA_910822075.1. Taxonomy (NCBI): domain Eukaryota; kingdom Viridiplantae; phylum Streptophyta; class Magnoliopsida; order Asterales; family Asteraceae; genus Senecio; species Senecio squalidus. Next base: position 10,608,346 of record CAJVGC010000591.1, on the reverse strand, counting down.
AGGGAATGAAGCCAGCCTAAACGGTACTACACCTCTTAAATAACTTTATTAAAAAAAATCAAATAATCTTTTTAGTAAAGATTAAAAATAATATTTGATATATTAACTATCTTTGAAATTTAAAATTAACGGACGATCAACCCAACCCAAACAAACGACTTTGACTGGCCTTAAATTGTTTCCAAATTTTAAACCTGTTACCCACCCACCGACCCACCCATTTATCGAACTTTGGGAATTGCCAAATTGATCATACAATGAACGTGAGTGATACTACAATGCAAAAAATGTATGCGAAACTTAAAAAGAACAAAACCATGAAGAGGGAAGACGAGTAAATTAAAAGGATACCTCATACCCCTGGTGTCTTTCTATAAAAAGAAGATACTCCTAGTGTTTTTCTATAAAAAAAAAGAGGATGCCCCTAGTACAATGATTTTTTGATACTTGAATAATTTGGTTCCGATTAAGAGATCTGACCTTTAAATACAACTTCGACAAATCCTCGCTATCTTTGGAGCTTAAACCTTCAGATCCATCTGATGCACAAGTTATGGCATTGGCGATAATGGAGTCCACTACATCCAAATGTTTGGATCCTTCGTGCATCATTGCAAAATTTATTAATTCCTATAGAAGTAACATGGCAATTAGTTCCATCTCCTTCTTTATCAGATTACTTCCCTATATAATATTTAACGTCTTATCTATATGTATTCTGGAAAAAAAAATCAAATATGTGAAGTATATTGAAACTGTTTAGAAGATGACAAATTTGACCTACTTACTAATGAATACGTAGGTTCAGATCATATTTTTATCTCTATCGGAACAAAGGGGTAAAATAAAAGAAATGCTTAAAAAATGGGTCGAACATGCCAAACAGGTCAATGATCGCCGAAGTATATACTTTTTTAAGCTTAATTAACACAAAAAATACCTCTAGAAGTAGTCTAGAATAAGGAACTTGCTGAATACCAGCGATTAATATCTCCATAGCAGCGTCTGCACTGCCAGTGATCTACAAACAGGCAATAGTAAACAATAAGAAAGAATATGACAGTCCAAAAAATCACATTTAACTAACAAGCTTGTTTTTAACTTTGTTAACTAACTTGATACTTCATCGGCCATTTTCTTCTCAACAAGGACATAAAAGAAAAATCGAATGAGAATAAAGGTTTCTACTAGGGGTAATAATATTCAACAGATTTGCAAAGAAACCCTTAACGAAATACATAAAAAAAAAAATATATCTAAATGTTAATAAAGAATCTCAAACCAAACTATGTGCATGTGCATGAAATGTATAGGATCTCATAAAGTAAATGCATTAGAATTAAGAATATTCTTTAACCGTAAGGCGTTTCAAGATTCTATAGATAAGTTAGTTTTAAAGGCAAGTATTTTAGGCCTAGATTTTCTGTTTCTTATCTTCATAATCAGTTCTAGTCCTTAATACCAAGTCTAGCAATATGGTTATAACTGTGACCTTGTAATTCAATCATATGGAAGACATTATCGGTTTATAACTAGCAGAACTTTAAAAACTCCATACCAGGAATTTGAGACGAAAAAAGTGAAGATACAAAGTAGGAAATATGTGCATCTTCTCCTTCTCTGCTGCCACTTTGAGTGCTTTATCATATATTTCCAAAGCTGTATCCATGTGTCCCTGTTGAAGTGTACGTATAAACAGTCAGTTTCAAGCAAAACTTCTAACTACAATTTCACATAACGCTCAAGAATGTTTACCAGACGTGTTTCCATATTAGCCTTTTTTATTGCAGTTTCAATAAACGAGGAATCAGATTCTGTATCACAAAAGTGAAATGCAGCACGAGCTCCTTCAACATCACCAATTTTCTCTCTAAATCTCGCATTGAAAATATGCATCTCTGAAACATTCTGCATAGAACATTATAAATACAAAAGCAACCATAACACATTGTTCAGAAACATTTTCTGTCTCTTTCAATTTATTTAGAGACCGTGTTTTTCCAATGAAGTAATACTATTCCTATCCTAATTGTAAATGACTTTAGAGACCGCGCTAATAAGGGAAGGAATCTAAAGGGACGAATGGCACCCAAAGTATATTTTTAAATTATCAAAATGATATAGACATATAGTTGGTAATCATATTTGACACGTTAATTTTAAGAAAGAAAAAAAGAAAAGGATTGGACCACTTACACAAATCCACCTCACAACCTCCTACCTCTAGAACACGGCAATATCAGTTATCACATATTTTAGTTAACATGTCATCTCCAGATCCAAGAACATAAGTAACATACCTTTAAAAATACTTGTGTAGCCCTTTCCAAAGCAAAATTTGCTAATTCCCGTCCTCCCTTGGATTCCATAAACTCCACATACCGCATCCAGAATTCAGGGTAATTAGCACAGGGAATCAAGCATCTTTCATAGAGTTTCACAGCCTGTAAGTAGTTAGTGGCTTTAAATACTCAGCTTATTAAACAAGTCATGTATCCACCTTCATAGTATTCAAGCATACCCAATCAAAGTCCTCTTGCTTTTCAATGAAATCCAGATAATTATGCCAATTTTGTAGCTCCTCGTCATCTAGTGGTTTGACATTAAAAAAGTCCCTATCTATATAATTCTCGAAGTAATCTATATCTTCGTGCAATTTGCATGATCGGTTATAGAACCGCTCACCAATGGCAACAAATTTATTTAGAGCTTTTGTCCTGAGGCCAACACTGGTTGAATCTTGCAATTCCTTGATAGCAAGAGAGATTTCATCATCCGATGTGACAGCTTGTATGCTTGAATCAACTGCAAAAGGTTCAAGATTGCAACTTTTCGCACACGACATATCCTCTTCTACAAAAGCAGCGAACTCCTTTAAACTGAAAGATAGAAAAACAAAAATAAATTTAGGGAGTGTTTCGTAAGAGTCTGAAATTTTTGAGCAAGGCCAACTTACCTGTCATAATACTTGTGCAAACTCTTTGATGGAAATTTTTGAGCACGAATAATAATGTGTGCAAGGGAGCTCCATTGGTGCTGAGATAACTCAAATTTGATGTACAAATCCCATAATCTATGACATAAAAAATCCTTTCCAACAAAGGACAACCCTCTTTCAAATATTCTGCGAGGCAAAAAAAAATCATAATTTTTTTAAATAAGCAACAATAAAGATAACCAAAACATAGTTTTTTGAAGATCATCCATTACAAAATAATAACGACTTTAGAAATTACCGACGAACATCAGAAGGGTCAGCAAAAGTTAGCATACTGAAACTGCAATAGTCAACCCACAATCCCACAGAATACGTTGCGGATTGCACTGCCTGTTCAAAGATTTCAACAGCCTTTTCCACCGTACAAAGCCGTGCCATGTGATCTGCATACCTTTTCCAATATTCATGACACAATGGGAACCACGAGAGAAACGACTCGTACACCGATGATATTGCTTTTATGTTGTCCTGCAGGAATTCTACATATTATTTTACAATAACAACCAGATAAGATTTTGTATTCTAGTTGGTTGGAGCTAACAAAATAGAAGTAAAAACAAAAAGAGGCCATAGCAATCAAGACTATAATATAACTATAGTTGGTGAGAGCAACGCATTGTATATATGTGGCATAATGGTCAGACTGGTCGGGTAGAACGGATGTCAAAACAGATTCAGGAAAAAATGAGTTAACTTTCATAACATGCTAACTGGATCGGTTTGGGTTGGTTTGAACAGCCAACACCCGACATTTCCCGTCCTTTTGAAGTTAATGGATAAATAACATATTATATAAGATTACTAAAACTGTTATTACAGTAATGGTTGTTATATTTTTTTTACTCAGATATGTAAATGGTCAGTGGGCGAGTATGTACTTTTAGATTGTTAAAAGTAAAGCTTAAAAGCCGATATAAAACATCAAACTATACATACGTAAAGGCATATATACAGTAGTTGACAGCAATCAGTCCTAAACAAAAAAGGAGCTCACCGAGTAGTTTTTCTCAATCTCTGAAATGAGTGAAATCCAAGAATCAAAGTCTAACGAGTCACCACCAGCAATTTGATAAACATCTTCAGGAGAACCACCTGCCAATCAATTAAAAAACAAAACTCAAATTACAACATTATCATTTACATCATTCACATAGGATAGCTTCAATTACAGCTCAGGTGTAAAAAATGCGGTATTTTATTGTGCATCTAGAGTAGCAATAATCATTTTAAAGTATCTAGCATCAAAATATTCCGGTTCTAATTCGTTAGTGTCAAATACTTCGAAATAACTGATATGTTTTACGAAACCTAATAACGAAGCTAACTTTTTTCTTATTTAGGATCAAATATGGAGATATACGAATAATAACTCAGACAATACTAGCCTAAAAGGTAAATTAGAAGTTTAAAAAAAGTTTTCGGTTTTCGGACTCCGACAGATCTATTGTAACAATCTCAAACTACCAATGTGGTCGTGTGTGATCTAAATCTAACTGCTAACTGTTAATAATTGAATTGAACTACTACTAGTACTGTATGAAAGTTAGGGTTTTGAATCGGTGAAATTGATTAAGGAAGGTTATACCTTGAGGAACTGTATCCATGGCGGAAACATCGTCGGCGGCGTTGGCTAATATCAGCAAATCCATCTTCAGAAGTGGCCGGAGTGAAATACGGGCGACCAATGGTTCCTTTTTCAAGGAGTGTTTGGTTATGTATTTTTAAAGTATGTTCTACTTTAACTCGGTTCGTCCGGTTTGGTTCAACGGATTCTTGTACATCACAATTAGACGTCGCTATATTTACTACAGTATTTTTTACGTGTTGAAATAAATTACGTCGAAATAGGTTATGTATTTAAAAATGAGTATCTTTTTGTTTAAAAAATGTATGTTTTTAAATACGTAAACATATATTAGACGATATTTATATCTAAAGAAAATTGCAATTTTAGAAGTTTATGTTAAGATAGCATGGAAAACGGGTTTAGCTCCTTTTAATAACTATAGTCTTGGCATTGGGAACCTTCAAGCTAACAACCTTGCTAAGTTATTTAAATGGTGGCGATGTTTTTGAACCAAACCAAATTCTCTATGGTGCATAGTTATCAAATCAATCTATGGTGAACATGGTAAAAGATAGTCTTATGTGATCATGGGCAGACCGATCCGAGGTTGGACCAGAGACGGGTTGTAAGAGATGGTTGAGAACATAATGAAATCATTGAATTAAAATCGTTGCTTTCGAATCTAACTTTGACGGAACAGAAGGACACTTAGGATTTCACTCATTGTCAAGAAGAGAAAGCTTAGTTACTTTTCTGCTCAAACTTACAGTGACTATTGGGTTTATGATGTTGATGATGATGTTTTCGAAATAGCAGATTATGTCAGTTAACTGAGACCCGAGCAATTCGTCTTGATTGTTGCCTACCCGCCGGTTATGTCAGAATTTCTTTCTCTAGGTTACCATTCTGTGGGACTCGAGTTGATACTTGTGGAATCCTTTAGGGAGATATATTCTCTTTTGTAATTTTTACGTGTTTTTATCATCTAGAATAAATTATTTTGTGTAAAATGTACGGTCTTGTGGAAGCATAAAGTTGGAAATTACCAACAAATCCAAAATAGACAATCGTTTGGTTTGGTAAACGAAATATGAACGAGAAGCAATTCGTGCAGATTGTTGTCTACCATCCGCCATTGCATTTGTTATCCTATTTTTCAAGTGGAAGTACTGTAAAACACAATCAAAACAAAAGTTTCATATATAACACAAGCAAGAGAACACGGTTTTTTTTTTTCAACTGGTAAAAATGCAACATTGATATGTTGAATTCATCATCTCATTCAACGGTTTAGGTTACAATTTGGTTGTGTCGAGGAGGACCTTGGTAGCAGATTGTTGAGGCCATGTCCACCCTTCATATATTGTTCTACTAACAAAACAAATTTTTGCAGATTGTCTATTTGGAGCATGAAGATTTTTCGGGTGTGAGGAGTGAAAGCTTTGTTGGTGAAATTGTCTGAGTTCGATTATGACATCAAGCATGGATCGAGTTTAGCATTAAAGCTTGGAGTGTAGTCCAAGTTATCAAGTCTAATTAAATATGTGATAATTATCTATTCCTAGTATAGAGGATGTTTTACATAATTATATGCTATTAGTTAAAAAGAATCCTAGATATATTCTAATGTGTAAGGTTAGTATATATACCACCTATGGGAGGGATTCTATATTACGTTTGGAGTTTTTGAGTTAGATTTCTTCAATAAAATACTATTTGTTTCTTGTTTTCGAAATTGCATCAATGTGGGATTCCCTCCTTTCCATTTTCCAATTCCAAGTTCATGAAGAAACATTTTTAGTTGTGCAAATGATGTTAAAACCGAGCCGTCATTCACAGGTTCGTAGTTGTGAGCTTTTACAAAGTTATTTTGAAGAGACTCCAAGATTTCAATTGTTGCTTCTTGTGTAATTTCTTCATGTTACTCGGCTGCTTGACTAACATTTTCAACAGCGCCAATATTCTCAACCTCGACACCACAACATTCTCAACACATGCGTCAATTTCCACTTGTTCTTCGAGCGCATCCAATAGATATATACTCTTTTAGGAAAATCGATAGAGTATGTGTTTATTTTGTGAAAGGAAAACTAATGTTTGTACGTCATTGAGATGAATTGACACATGATCTCATTATGCGCGGAATGGATGTGGTATTGTTTTAAATACATGTTACCAAAGATAAAAGTGAATTCGTGTTTTTATACCATATTATCAAATGAATGTATGCAAATCTCTCGATGAATGATATCAAGTTAATCAAACCGACATGTAAATTATATGTATCAATATGTTAATGTCCTTCTTTAGTATAATTACGAGAGTTTTAGGGTTGTCATTCTATCTACGTTCGAATCAACATCACTACATTTGAAATAATGAAGTAAATATAAAAGATAAATGGGATTGTACTATTTAAGGTGTGATATTAGAATGATTGAAGATGTAAATTGAAGTTAACTAGGGGGATATCGTGCGTTGCACGAGTCCGCGTTTGTCGTTGATGTGTGTTAAGTTACAATGCATTGCACGATTTACAGATTCGCTCATGGTTATTTTGCCTGTAAGATTATCACACCAGCAGACACAGACAAACACATTATTTCTTTCTTTCTTTAAACTTCGATGGCTCCGTCACTCCTTGGTGCCTGTTGGAATGGTTACTGTTTCCTGTGTTCTCTGTCATTTTTGCTGCTGAAGTTTGTGGGTTGATCGTGTGTTCTTGGATGTCGTTAATCCCAAGCAGTTTTGCAAAGAAATAAAAGATTATTGGTTAGACTGCATCGAAATCAAGTTAAAAAGAAAGATAATGAAAAACAGGTTGTCGAAGGTATTGGGCTGTTGAAATGGATAGCCAAAAAGATCACATGGGTAAAAATGTCATACTTGCTCTACATTGGCGGGATAGCCAGGTAGTTGCACCACTTAATGTAGTTATCAAGAGACTTCAGAAATACTCTTTCGACTGCCGTTTCGTCCAGTTTCTAAAACAATCCACATTCTTTCTTATTAATATTTCCATTTAAAACATTCAAATTAAAGTTACAATATAAAAATTATCAAAAAAGCGGTATAAATATAGAACCTCCGGGTCACGTTCATCAGGAGTACCAAGTCGAGTTTGTTCACCTGAAAGAAGGCTGAGTATATGCTCCCGTTGATTAGACACGTTACCTTTCTGTAAAACAAAAAAGATTAAATATCATTTTCTAATTTCCAAACACAAACTTAAGTCTCCATACTATCATCAACTACTTACCTGAAATCACAGACTCCAGACCGAGTCTAACATCAAACGCAGCAATCAATATGTTTACATCTTAACCGACTAATAATGTTATAAATAATGGACAACTTATGACATAAAATATGCTCCCTCCATGCAGATGTGTATTTTGGTGTAAAGATAAAAATAAGGCTAATCAGTGAGAACTACAGATAATCCAACAGTTACACTACTGAACTATCATGATATTAGAAATGGCAATAAAGACCCATTTGTTTATTAATGGGTCAACTTGAGTTGTGTTTTAACTCAAACAGGTCAATATAAAATATTAGTTAAAAGAGGAACGGGTCAAAAGGATTGAAAGTCCCGCAAAGCTTATTTTTAAAACATACAACCATCTACACGTCTTATTCAAAGATTTAGACTATTATCGTAATAATATTGTTATGTAATAACAATTAAGACGATCATTAAACAAAAAACGGGCAAAAAGTATTGGCGGGTTAGCACGGCCCGGTCTGCTACAACCTGTGCTTATAACTGACCATTTCAACTTGAACCCATATTCCTCGTTACCCGACCCGCCCATCTTTTCACTTCTGTAGTTCTGCTATATATCTAAATCGTGTAGGTTCAAATGCATTAAATGAGAACAAAACCGAAAGAAAATCAGTCGTACCTCGTAGACACAAGCTTAGCCCAGGACCAATAGTAACTGCAACTGCAGAAAGATCTGAATCCGTCAAATTAGCCTTATCAAGTGCATCCTGTACCACCTAAAAGCATAGCATAAGAACGGAGATTACAATCATTTACATCTGTTTATTAATCCATCTAGAGCTAAACATCACACATAAACATTAGTTTAGTTAATGCTACAGACAGTAACTCTATACTTCTGCTAAACGGCATTTGTATGTAATACACCTTAATAGTGAAGTTCTATAGCTCTACCCAGCCACTGAGTAATTTTTATGGTATTGACATCTCATTGACGATAAATTAAAGATTTCGACATAAAGACCACAATATTCATGTCGTACCTGATCAATAACTTGGGAATGAGCTTCTTCCGCCATTTTAGGAGCAACTCCCCCATAGCGTGCAAGCAGATCTGCCTTGATGAACATACAGTAGAACATTAGTATGTCCCGTTTTTTCACATTTCACGATGTACGCACAAACGACAATCATACCACACAACTTCATAACTTATAATACTTAGGTCATTAGCTTCATTCTTCTTTAATAAACGTCTCATGATAAGTGTCATGTATTATAACAACAAATAATTACAACATTCTCAACAATGATCATACTCGATAAAATTAGAAACTAAGCAAATTCAATTACATAAAAACAGAGTGCTATACTTACAACAGCTGTGGCGGTATTGTCGCAACTCTCCCACATAATTTGGTTTCAAAGCTCGACCATATTCATCCTTGGACACATTATATAGATTACATCTGCATTTCCAAAACAATAACATAAAAAACCATATTTAAACTCTGTTCCAGCTAAAAAAATGTATAAATATTATACGATACCTGCATTCAGTACATCCCATTGCATCTACTGCGCCCCGAGTATCAATTACGTGGATATTAAACAACCATTTCTGTCTTCTGTCATAGCTGCATCAGATATTTAACTGAAATAAATGGAGCAAACATTAGAATCCGATATACCATACACAGAAATTAAATAAAAAAAAACTACATTCACATCCAAGATAATACAACCTAAAAAAAGGTAATAACAGGAGACAAACCTCTTCATGAATCAATCCTTGTGCTTCACCGGGAGAAACCTCATTAGTCAGCTGCTCGAAGACAGTTCCTAAGACTTTGAAAGTTGCAAAAAGTCGTTTTCTCTTCACGTTTTTGCGTTCTAACCTGTTTTCAGAATATAAAAGAATATGAAAGTGAATCGAACTTGCAATTAATACAAGGAAAGATGCAAGCATAGAAAGAGACATACTCTAAAAAGTTTCCACTAAAAGTACCCAACTCCATTAGCTGCATTTCCTCACGTATCCATTCGTTTGCCTCTATAGCGTACTTTAGGCTCACCATGACTCCCACCTAAAGTGCGACCTACAACAACAAATTAAATAAAAATCAAAACCTTCCACATAATCACCAAAACCCCTTATTTTTTTTAGCAAAATCCGATTGAGTAGTACTAATCTTGAATTAAATTAAAAATATAAAATCAAAACAAAAGATGAATTATATGCAAAAACATATAAATTAAAACCGAATCAATTGTAAAAACGATGAATCGATTGAGATCGATTGATGAAATTGAGAACCTGAACAGAAGCACAACAAATTGAAGAAAACCAGCAGAGGAAGACAAATACCTGGAGAAGTGCCACCGCTTTAGCCGGCATGCAGAATGGAGGGAATGAAAATCAGAAAAATACACGTGTGACGTGCGGATGCCGGTTCGTGTCATGACGTTGGTTTGCTTTCTTTGTCTGCTTAACACGTGCCCTCCTCCACCTCCATAGCAGTTTGGCGGTGGACACACTACCCAGCAATCAATCGCCGCCATCAACTGGCCAAGAGAAATAGCCCAACAATTCGGCCCAATTCAACCATTTAACCCGGGTCCAGGCACGATTTCATAAGTCACAACAGAATTTAAACTAAAGATTAATTTCAGTTTGGCGAAGGATCCAAGTCCAACACCTACACGAAAATTTGTGTTAAACTCACATACGTTTTATACTAGTAACGTATCTATTAATTATAAATGGAAAGTGAGTTATTATTCGTTATAAATTCGATAGTATTGATGTTGATTAAATGTTTCGCTCCATGACGATGAATATCAAAACCCTAAATGCTAACCCCAACTTAACATAATCTACTTTATCTAATAAATGGGAGATGAGGATGATCTCATAAGTCTGATGTGGCATATTATTAAGATGTCAACCTATGATTATTTATTAGTATGATGATGTCATGATAAAATTATATATCAATTTTATTTAAAAAGAAAAGGAACAGTCGGGGTATTGATGATGCGTACAGTGTCTTTTATTTTTGGTGAGAAGCAAGTTTGATGTTGATTGGCCACTTAGAAAACTGTTAAGCTCGCTTAGTATAAAAAACCTACTGTATATAATTTGTTGGTTTTTTGTTTTTGAATTTGTTTAGGTGTATTTCATGCTCTGGTTCATCAAAAAAAAAGGTGTAAAAGAAGTTTTTGTTGTCTTTGTTTATGAATTCCACTAAGAAAGATAATGGGATTTGACTATACATATGTGTGTCTCTATTAATGTGTGAATACAATATGCGACGCTATCTATTTTCAAGGCATGTATATCATCTATATGCTCTTAATACTGAATAAAGGAATGAAGATTCCAAGAGGATTCAAGGGCTCCTTTAATTGAGTTTAATAACACATATTCTACTTAGATTGTGGCTCATAATGCTTATTTAGAAGGTATATTAGGGCTCAAACTACTTATTTGTGGCTTCTTGATACAACTTGACATGACTAATTTGTATATGGATAGGAAATGAGATTATGTATTTGAGAATGAGTAAATGGGTTGAAATTATGTACTTGAAATAGCCATTTATCAAGTCTATTTTGTTTATTTGCTTTCAGCCTAAGATCGTGGCGGTTGGATTCAAAAGATCTTGTGACATCAAAGAGCTCCCGCTTCATATCTCCATGATTTATGATATTAACACTGAATTCTCAAAAATAGCTTGGAACAATTAGGTACTAAAAGACTAATTGAAGATAAATAAACAAAGTGTTAGAGATAATATTGCACATTATGAATTTCATTGTCTACTCATATTCTATTTACGATAATGTTAGTTGCTACTCATTATGTTTATAAAATTGGATATTGGCTTTAGTTTAAATCAATTAAGATATAGACACGATATTTTTAACTCATTTGTCTATTTTTGCATGTTTATATTATGACATGTATTATATGGTTAATTGTTTTTTCAATAATGTATCTTTTTATAATTTATCATTTTATCCTGAGGTTAACATTTTTGGAACATTTTGTATAAAAAGTAGTTTTGATTATAGCATATTTTTTTTTCGAAATCATTTTAACCTAACATTTTATACAACACCGTGTATCACACGAGTACTAAGCTAGTAAGGAATATAGAGTATCAGACCTCCCTTTTATATATGTGTTAAAAGTACTTCACCGATGTAATTACTTGCATCATAAAGGATTTATCAAAACCTTCGTCAACAACAACCATAGTCATTCAACAACTAAACGTAATTTAGATAAAAATAACAATAATCTTTAAACACCTTGAAACGAAGAAAAAAAGTGTCAAAGGTCTTGAATAGGGTACACACGAATGACCAAGTCAGAAAACGCTACATAACAAACAGTTATATTCCGAATCACTCTTTACACACCACCAACAAAATAAAAACAAGTAAAAAAAAAAAAAAATACTAACCTACTTAAAACACACCTGAGATCACAAAAAGTGACAAATGGTAAGAAAATAATGAAGCTTAAAGCCCAAATCAAGTTAACATAATATGGAAGATATCGGTAGAACCCCCCAAGCTCCCGCCAATCACGACTCTGTTTCTACAACCTAGTTTCCGAAACACGTATGTGCAGGATAACTTCAGACTACACCTAAAGTCTAGCGTACATTTTACTACCACCAAACAAAGTCAAGAACTTGCTTGTATTCTTCGATTGAAGTAACCCTGCACCAGATTTATGTGTTGTTAGCTCCTGCTTGAATTCCGAGAGAATTTTGTGTAATTTTGGTTAATGGTTACATGTGGCATTTTTTCGTCCGTTTTAAAAATAAATTACAAATAATTATAAATAATTAGAATCTTTGAATAAATGGTGCATTAAAAATACCCTTGTGTGACTTTCAAACCGTATTACCCGTTGTTCAACTCATTTGAGATATAACATAACCAAAATGAACCCATTTATTGGTAAACGAGACGAAATTGCCACCTTTACTACTATGTCGAATGTTAGACGAACCAACCTTTTCAAGATTTCTGGAGAATGCATCTTTCGTAAAGAGCCACAAGGTCTTTCTTGTTGGGATTCTTCAACTGAAGTAACTCAGCACCAAAGTTATGTTTCGTAAGCTCTTGCTTTAGTTTCAAAATAGTGAATTTGGTGTGATCTTCATTACTAGTCTGTTGACTGTTACTATTATCATCGCCTCTGTAAACCGAACCCCCATCTTCTGTGGAAGCAAACTTTAAAGGGCTATTCGTACTCCTAGACCTTTTGTTTCCACGCACTGCTCTATCTCTATCAGTTTCAGTTTCTTGAACAGAATCCGTATCCATTTCATCATCATCAACCCTAACACGTTTTCCACGAGAAGCAGTTCTAAGTTTGCTATCCAAAGCAGATTCATTAAGGCGAACTGTGGTCATTTGCTGTTGGAGCAAATCAAGCTTCCCTTGAGTGGCTTGTAGTTGAACCGAAAGTGCTTCTGCTCGATTAGTAGCTTCTGCCCGAGCTGCCCGTTCGGTTTCCAAAAGTCCTTCAAGGACATGTACAGTAGTAGCACGTTGTTCGTTGTTTGATTTCAATAATGTCTCAATTTCTTTCTCCCTTTCCTCAACTCTTGCCTCTAAAACTGCAACTTGAGAAACAGCATCCATCTCAGCAGCTTGAAATCGCTTTAATTCATCAGTCAAGTCGTTTCTCTGCCTGTCTAGAGTTTCAATACGCCTCTCAAGCCTAGTGATTTCGGTCAGCCTTTCGCCTGCTACCCTTTGAATCTCGTTTTTCTCTTTTTGGGCCGTAACGGCTTCTGCCCGGGCAATATCAGCCAACTCAGTTGCTCTTTTAGTTTCCTTTTCAGCATTTCTACATCTTTCTTGGACTTCCTCAAACCTATCAAATTCAGACTGGTATTTCTGCTCTAAATGTACTCGTTCTTGCTCCAAAATCCTTGCTTCCTTTTCATATGATTGAGCTGTCGCGTTTGCATTTTCCAGCCTTTCACCCAACTCCTTGATATCACTTTTTAAAGCAGATATTTCAAGATCATAACTCTTTATCTTCGACTCTGCAGCCTGAGATTACAAAGCGAAGCATTAGTCTATGATAAACATGTCATATACTTGATATTTCCATGGAATGAGTAGCTTTTTGAACCATTTTTAGCATGAGATAAAACACAACCAAATGGCTCATTCTTGCAAAAAGCTGGCTTTCTTTCTTTTATGGCATTAATTTACCAGAACGACGATTCATTTGTATTATAAGCAAAGTACGATGGTTCAAATGTCAAAAAAATTGAAGATGATTTTAAGTCAAATCTCACCCTTAACTCCAAGCTCAGAGTAGTCACACGCTGCTCAGCCTGTTCAATCTTCAACCCCTTATCTTTAATTTCCGCTTCCTGCAGTTCCATTTACAGTTAAATAAAAAAACCACTTTTCAATGTATTTAAAAAGAACATGAAGAGGAAAAAGTCTCACCTTGTCAGCCAACGTGCCGGTGAATTCTGCCCGAAGAGCATCCTCACGATGCTGTGTTTGTTTACTGGCACGGTCTTGGACAGCAGCTGCCTTTTCAAGTGCATTCTTCGCTTCTCTAACAGCAATTTCATACTTACGTTTCCACTCATTTGCCTCCTCTTGAGCAGACAGGCTTTGTTCCCGTGCAGCAGCCAATCTTGCTTCAGCTGCACTGCTTCTAGCCTTAAGATTTGCTACTTCTGAAGACGCTTGTTCTTCCCCAGCTTTCTGCTTAGATAATGCTACCTCATACTTTCTTTTCCATTCCAAGGATTCTTGTTTGGCAGCTTCAAGTGTTTTTGATAAGGTAAAGCATCTTTCATCTAATGAGCTGGAGTTCTTTTTAAGATCAGCAATTTGTTTCATATATTCCTCTGTAACCTTATTTTTGTCCCTAATGGCATCTTCGTAGCGTTTCAAATAATCGGATTTATACTTATCACTAGCTTCTAACTGTTTGGTAAGTAATCCCATTTTATCCTCAATTGAACGACATTTCAACCGGAGGGAACTTTTTTCTGAAGAAATATGTTCTATCTGCTTCTTAACAAAGTCGAGTATCGGACCTTCCAAGCTTAAGACTCAAATTAAGAAAGAAAAGAGTCAGGATCTAGAGAAAAGCTAGCCAAGCAAGCTAAAGTAAATATGAAAGTCAAACCTTTGTCGTAAAAAGGAAGCTAGCTTCAGCCACTTTTCTGGACCATATGAAGTTGCTTCATAGCTACTTAATAGCTGGTCAAGAACCTATACAAAACAGATCTTCAGGATTAATACATTACTTGTATGAGCACTGAAATATCTACAAATTTCTGAAATATTCAGCACGGAAGCAACCGGGTAACACTTCTTTACATATAAAGTAATATGACAGTTACCTTCAGAATATCATCAAACTTTGCGGCAGGAGCTTGACAAGCTGCTCTTAGTTCTTTCTCCATTTTTTGAATCGCATTTGAACATTGCATGTAAGCCTTCATAAATGCCTCCCTTTTATAATCCTGCAACAACAGTTTTTTTTATTGGATCAAAGAGAAAGGATGACTACAAAAATAGTTGCATGAATTTCATCAGTAATATCTCCAACTGTAAATATCGCAACATTGATCATTTAAGATCTATGTATAAGAGACAACTGACAGCTACTATAATAGTTGATGAGATATAGAAAAACTATTATCTCTAAACAATATAATTCATGTTTTTTTACCTCTAATTCCTTTTTCAAAAAAGTATGAAGGCGCTTTTCACATCTTTGCCTAACAGAACCAGCCCCAACAGCAGTTGAATTAAAAGCAGCCAACGCCTTCTGAACAGCCTCTTCATGTGCTTCTCGTATTGTAGCCTGAACGCATGTAAAAAATGGTTTATTATACCATCTGAGCACTCGATATATAGTAGAAACAACAAATAATACCGATAAACAAAAAACGTACTTCCTCAGGAGGCTTTGTCCTGTCGAAAGATGACTTGTAAACTTCAGTCGCATATTCCAATGCCCTTTGGCACTCTGTTTCTTCAACACTCTGGAAAAATGAAAATAGTTAAAAACTTGACCCCCAAGGGCCCCAACTCTTAAAGAAAGCAGGGAGATCAATATAAATAAAATTAGCTGTAAGCTACCGAAACAACATATCAATATATTTGACAAATAAGGAAAAAAGCTTGTAGAAAAAAAATCATCATGTGAGACACCAAGCTACCACATCCCTTAGTACAGGCTAGAATGTAAAAAATTATAGCAAAAATGTTGATAAGAGTGTGTGAAACATCTTTAATGAACAATATAAAATGCAATACAAATGAGCTGCGAGATTAAAAAGTCAAAGATATTGCTTAAAAAGCTAACCTGCCAAGAAGATGTTATTGTAGGCACTGCACCATTGTTAAGAGCATCCAGAAAAGACTGAGTAATGCCAGCAAAAATGGGTCCAGTCATAACTGTGGCCCCCACCTGCTTGGGCCTGGTTCTCTCAAAAACAAACCTCGTTAATTCGTCCAGTCCTGATTTAAACTCTGGCCTCAATCTATCCACCTATATTTCACAATAAGATTAAGAAAAAGCCAAGACTTGACACGATTGACCAAATAGCTATGATAGTAATTAAAAAAATTAGATACTAATAACTTCCGCATTCAGAAAGGAGATTACTGACTGATATTTGGTCCAACTTTTGAAGCTCGGTTTCATTGCTCAAAGGTCTAACAAGAGTAAAGCAGTCCCTGTCTGGAAATAGAGCTCGGATGGAATCCCGAATCTATCAATTATCAATCATCAATTGTTCAGAAATCTATGAGAACATGTGCAAAACAAAACCATATTAACAATTTAAAATAGAACCTCATTTTTGGAAGAGACATCTCTTCCGCCACCTTGTACTGGCTTCAAAGCAAGCTCTAAGTAGTCACGAGGAGTTATTTTCCTGTTATCCTCCACCAAATCCAGATAGAAGTCCTGCAATATTTGGGATGTCGCGGGCTGGTAGTAAGATAACAAGCACAAGTATGGCAGTAGCTGATAATGTAAAATGACTACGAGAGAATTTGAATGTGAGTTCCAAAACGCAGATCCCAACACCTCTTTGCATTAACAACTCAATGACTCACTATACAAAATCAAATCTGAGTCGATAAAGCAATAAATACTGAGGCAACACTAACGTACCCTTAACAGCCAGACAAAGATTGGGGAGAATTGCCCAATCTCAGAAGCTGTGGTCTTCCCTCCGGAAGCTCTGACACGAATATGCTTAGTCATTTCAGTCACAAGAGAGAGACGATCAAGTGCAGCCTCGTCTATACCTCCCATCTGAGAGAAGAAATAAAAAAACCGTGAGATGAAGTAACACATGCACATAATAGATTGAAGAGAAACAAATATCTTACCTGGTTGTATATGAACATACTTGATAAGAGTACCGCTAAAGAGAAGATCTGTGTACTATATGTTCCCTGTAAAATGGCACATTTAAGTATATAAATTTACAGAAGATCATCTAGCAATTTTATAGAAAAACAGAACTAGATATATTATAAATCAAGCAAACCGTTTGATCATAAGCATCTATTCCTTCACTGTCTATCAGTAACAGATTGTACTCAGTTCCATCAAGAGCAGTTCTCCTTAAAGGAGTACTCCAAAGCCAAAGCCCTTTTGTGCATGGGCGATGAGTTGATGCAACCTGGAATCCACTACTCCTTCCGAGAAGCTACAAAAAGAAGAGACAAACTATTACAATCAAAGCTACAAACATTCAAAGCAACTCACAATCAAAATATAGAAACATCCTATAAAATCAACTTCACACTGCTAAAGCCTCCCGTTTTACTGTTTTAGTGAATCATTGTTTTTCAATACATTCTACCCTCAACTCTTATATTATATTGTCTTAATTTGAGCGATAATTTGTTGACTTAACACTAATTCACATCATTCCAAAGTTTTTATTGCTATTTGGTGAAGTCATAAAGAAGCGGATTATGGAGACAAAAGTCATAAAACAATGTTCTTTTAACTGTCAGAACTTTTTGTGTTACGCACCCCTATAATGCTAATTTGTTTATACTAGCATATTTCAAATTCAGATTGAAAGAAGCTGCAACCATTCTAAAATTCTACTGGCCTCGTAAAGTTAGTGTAGTTACTCTCGAATTTTCTCGCAGATTGAAGAGTATACTTTTTATCATCCCATATTGAATACTCTCTAACTTCCTTCTCTATCCAATCAGCTTATCTCAATTGGATAATGTCTTTGGCCTACTTTTTTTTTTAAACAAAGGCTTTTTAGTTTAAACTGAAGGTTCAAACGTCAATAGGTTGCCTACTATGTTGAACTAATGAAACCAGGTCACACAATGTTTAAAGATATACCAACTTTTCAACATTACTTGTTTTAAGCCTATTAATGTCTAGCAAAATGTTTTTGATCATCATGTATAACTAGAACTTGTCTTATTTTCAAAAATCGGGTTGTAATCCATTGATTCCATTCAAGTATCCAGATGAGTCCTATTTCCTTTATTTACCACCAAAAAACAGGGATAATAGATATTCTATGTTGAATGCCCTATTTCCAAGAATACTTTCAAATTACAAGGTAGTACACATGCTTTGCTTTTTAAAAATTAAAAGTTGGAGATAACATCAACACTCCTCTCACCCTCTTCATATGGTATGACGCTAATCAGCAAACAAAAAACATAGTATAAGAGCCTTCTAGTAATTCAGTAAGCAATAAAAGTCCTCTCTCAATATCACTCAACAACCAACGACTTTCGTAGTTTCACAAAACAACCTATATCAAACATTGAACAATATACTGCCAACTAAACCTGAAGTGTCAATGAGTGTATTAAAAATTCCTACGGCAATGTACCTTCTTCAGTAATTTTAGCCGTATATATTATAAATAATCAGCTCTTTATAACCACAACACCTAAAAACCCTAACTCTCGAATAAGAATCATACTTCTCAAAAACCTAAAACTCAGTAGCTAATCATCACTAATTTCATTAAAACGAACTGTGAACGGAACGGAATGCGTTTCTCACTCGTCAACATAACCTAAAACACCAACTTACCAAAACCCTAAATTAAACCCTAATAACAATTCCTTACTCAAATTAACAAACTAAACAACAATAAATCAATAAAAAAAAACCACAAAAAATCAAGTTAATCACGAAAATACCTGATTCAAAATATAGCTTTTGCCTTGACGAGCACGGCCGCAAACGGAAACAACGCCAATTGGTTCCTTAACAAGCTGCAGAACGGAAACAGCTTCCGGATCCATCTGAAACTTGCCATTTTCGTCGCAGTAGACTAGACGGATAGGTCTGGCGGGGCCGGAAGCGACGGCGGTGGACGGAGAGAAGTAAGGAGCGGTGGTGGTGGTAGATGACGACGGCGTTGATGGTGATTGGGAGGAGGAGGAGGAGTCGGTGGTAAAGGTTCTGTTGAAGAGTCGCCTCATGGTGGTGGTGGTTTACGGAGAGTTTTGGTTTTAGACGGTGGTGACCGGTTGTTTTATGCTACCCATGTTTTTTTACAAATATTCGCTGTGTGTAACCTTATTTATAAAATCATCCCTTAAAATTCTGTAGCAAGCTTATTTCTTGCCACGTGGGCTTTCATTGGCCTCCTTAAGATTACACGTAACAGACTAAAGGATTAAAAATAAAATAAAAATAGATTTTAGGTTAAATCACGTGGTTGCTGACTATTTCTCCTTCCCTGTTACCAGTGCCATACTGCACCATACCCACCATCTGTCCACCACTGTTGCCCCTTTTCCTCTCTACCAAATCGATTGACCAGATTGTTATTTTTCTTATGGAACCAAACACAACATTTTGAAGTGGTAAGATTTCGCTCAAATACTCAATATCAGGGACTTCTGTTTCTGTCATTATTTTCCTTTCGCTCTCTCATTTTCAATTTTTAGTATTTTGATTTAGAATTCGTATTACAGTTTTGTAAATGATGTTCTTTATATTTTCAATTCTGGTTACATGTGTTGGGTTTTTTTTTTTAATGATGAATAAGGCAGAGGACGATGAGTCGATGATGAAATTTATGTTTAAAGTTCTCGAAATTCAGATCCAGTGTCGATCAAGTCGATGATGTATTATTTCCATTTCAAATCCTCTCTCTCACACACAAATCATGATTAACCGAATGAACGGGACTTTTTGGTTATCTTTAATAATTATATCCCAACCGTTGTTATAATTGAAAATTCAAA
This sequence comes from Senecio squalidus, assembly GCA_910822075.1. Lineage (NCBI taxonomy): Eukaryota > Viridiplantae > Streptophyta > Magnoliopsida > Asterales > Asteraceae > Senecio > Senecio squalidus. The sequence continues at coordinate 10,588,276 of CAJVGC010000591.1, read as the reverse complement.
GATTAAAATAATACATAAATAAGGCTACTTAACTCTAATTTTGACTCATTTTGTAGGGGCCAAGCAGAAAAGGAATTCAAGGTGGAGGTTGAAGCGATTGGTAAAGTAAGACATAAAAATTTGGTGGCTCTGCTTGGATTTTGTGCAGATGGTGCTAAGAGTTAGCTACGATATGCATATTGGGTTCATTTTCGAAAATAGTAATGCGGTACTTAATTAAAAAAACTATATGATTACAATGATTATCTAACTGTTTTTAATAAACAGTTTAGGAGGTGTTTTAGGCATGTGAATATGATGCGGATGACTTTTGACCCAGTTTTTTTTTTTACCAATTTGACCCATTCAACCCGTTTCCTTTCCTAATAAATATTTTAGTTTAACCCGTATACCTGTACATGGGTCAAAATTCCCACCTCTAGCACTCTAGGCAATATGGCATTATTATAACTTATTTCGATTTTTTACTCTTATAAGTTATGGAATTTTTAAAGATCAACTAGGTGTATTTAAGGAACAATATCACTTGATAGCTTATTTAATAGCTAAACAATTACTCCAACATCAAGCAAAAAGTATTAGTAATTAAAAAACTACGGGTACTAATACAGTCTGGCATCATTGCATTCACTTGCAGGTTGCTCGTGTATGAATACGTTGACAATGGAAATTTGGAACAATGGTTGCATGGGGATGTTGGACCGGTTAGCCCGTTAACCTGGGAAATCCGAATGAGGATTGCAGTTGGCACTGCAAAAGGGTATGCTCATATAATTATATCTGTTTCAAATTATATATCAAAGAAATTTTAAAATTATTATGTAATATAAATTGTGTTACATCACCATGAATTATTTGGTTTTCTTGTTTGATACTGTTAGAAGTTACTTTTAGAAAGAAGTACTATGGTGTATTCTTGGTAAGTCCTCGGTTTTTAAACTTATATCTGCTTATTTTCAAACATTTTATTTCTTCGGTTAATGAGCATTCTAATATCTGCCCTATTATTTCTTTGAAGGTTGTTTAATTTCCAGCCATGTAGTTGTAGTTTCTACAATAATTAAAAGGTATATTTCACCTTTTATATCTTTCAAGCTTAAAGTCTATTTTATTGGGTACGAGAAGAGATAGTTAAATAATTAAACACATAGAGATTGTGTAATTATCTTGTGGACATGTTTTTTTCCGTGGATTGGTAAGTTTTATATGGATCATGTTTAAGCCACTAGGTTTATAGACATAATGCTCAACAAGGTTAGCCATGAAGGTTATGCAAATAGTATTTTGTTTGACCTTTTTTTTTGAAAATGATGTTGTTTTTAATTTCAGTAATGCAAAAGTAATTTGTATTATGTTTCTCTTATTTGATTCTTCACAACTACATTATTGATTAACGAGTTCATGCTTTGAATTTCTAAATTATTTTGTTTTTACAAGATAAAGATTTTGATTGAACATAAGAGATAAAACCTCATGTTTTATTAAATAGGAAATTTAACACCTAGGGAACACAAGATCCCAAGTCATTGCCGGTACACCCTTGTTATATTAAAAAAGCAATGAATAAGCTCAATAAATTTGTAAAGTGGTGTGATGGTGTCCACTTTTCTAGCAGTTTATAGACATCGCAGTTACTTTACTTATTAGTACATGTTGTTCAATGGTTAGGTTTTGTATGAGCATATGTATTTGAGTTGAAGGTTGGTCACTTGTGTTGTAGACGTGGTCTTGTAATGAATTTAGTAGCACTTTTTTCTTCTTGCCATGCTAAATCTCTATGATTTTTGAAAACGAATGGATATGGATGCTAAAATGAGCTTTAAAAAGAATTTATGGTAATAGAGATGCAATAAGAATATAATCGGTCCAATTGATTAGAATGGTTGAAAGAAAGAGTGATTATTTGGGGTCATTATTTCTCATCTAGATGGGTCTAATCATCAAATAATTAATGGGTTGATCTTAAAAGAAATTACTTATTATATTTATGTAATCTGGATTTCTATTTCTTTTTTTTCATATCCATATGTTTTATAAACATGGTTATATATATATAGTCCTCATAGTTTTTAGTGACATAAAACCATAATTGCAGGCAGGCCATTTCTAATATTACATCTATTTTAAACTAATATAATGTCTTGAACTTAAGTTAGGGTCGAAACAGGAAGAGCTAGGATGGAGCAATGACGATAATGTATACAACATCATATATTCGAGAAATGTTTGATCTTATAACAACTAAATCAGGGTGAATGTCATATATTTGTATAAGTTGTGCTCCTTTTCAATATAAGACATATGACACCATCAATAGGAATCACCAATTATCATTAGACATGATTGAGTATGAGACTTCTCATTTTATTATACAAAGAGTTAATTACATAAATCGTCCTTATGGTTTACCTAAAATTATGGATTTCGTCCCTAAGTTTAAAAAGTTGCATAAATCGTCCAAGTTTAGAAATTAATTACGGTTTTCGTCCCTAATTTCTAATTTGCACCCGTAATTGGGGCAAACTTTAGGGACCAAATCCGTAATTGAGAACAAACCTTAGGGACAAAATCCGTAATTGGAGCAAATCTTAGGGACGGAAAAGGTAATTAGTTTCTAAAAGTGGATGATATATGCAACTTTTTAAACTTAGGGACGAAATCCGTAATTTGAGATAAACCTTAGGGACGATTTATGTAATTAACTCTTATACAAATGTGTATTTAATAGTTGTGTTGTAGTTAAGGTCGTTGCCTATTTGTGTTTTGAACTTCATTGACTAATCTTGTTTTTAAAAATTTAACCAGATTAACGGATTCTTGAATGCTTTTCTTGGAATAGGAATGAATGGAAGAAAAAAGACCGAAATTAGCCCGACTGGATCCATTCTCAGAGATTAATCCTTCACTCGACATATCGTTCCTTTTTTCGGTATACGAAATACGTGATTTAGCTAAGTCGATTCTTAGAAAATCTTTAATCAAACCATTTGTCCTTAATTATTTCCAGTTTGTATGTTCCTCTTATTAGTTACTTATTTAACATTTGGAAGTCCTTCTTAAATATCAATATTCATTTCCTGGGCTGTGCTCCGCACAGCCTTAGAAACCTACTAGTTCTTTTTATAAAAAACTTGCTCCTTTTATAAAACTTTTAAATCCCATACCGAATTAACTGGTATGTATTGTGCCATGAAAGATATCGGAGAAAATCGGTATAATATCGGTACCTATGGTATCGAATACTGGAAATTTGAAAAGTGTTTTAATACTATAGGTGTAATGTAGTATTTAAATGTTTGATTGGTGTTTAAATGAAGAATACCATTAATAAGATTATAACTTTGTTTAATAGATTTGATTTACGTTTTAATTATAATATAAAATTTATGTTATAATAATAGTAATAATAATAATATTATATTTGACAAATGATAAATCTATGTTATAGTAATTGTAATAATTATTTCAAACAAATTTATAAGAATATTTTGTGTAATGTGGTCTAGCTTATTGTTATTTACAAAACTATTTTATTGAATAAATATAGATTCAAATGTTATTAGAAATTTCTATTAATGTTAGAATTTTAGTATAATTGAAACGAGTCCACTAGTAAAGAATAGCGGAATAAGTATCGAAAACTTTTTGAGACTCTTGGTTTAATAAGTGAGTGTCTAGGTCTGTCAAGGCGCGCCTGGCATTTTGGAAAAGATCATATCACTTTTTGCCATTTGGATGGCGCCTTAAGTTGAGGCGATGATATTTAGGGGTGTTTGTTTCGGCTTATGTGAGCTTACGTAAATTTTGATAAGCTTATAAGCCCAATTTTTCCGGCTTATGAGCTTATCAACTTGAGCTTATGGCTTATTTAAGTTCATAAACTCAAATTGATAAGCTCATAAGCCGGAAAAATTGGGCTTATGAGTTTATCAAAATTTACATAAGCTCATAAGTCTGTTACATAAGCCGAAACAAACACCTCATTAGCGTTTATTTGACGCCTAAACGTGAAATGAGCACTAGGGAATCAGTGTCTTTTCTTAGGTGATATAAATTAGGGGTGCTCATGAGTCAGTTTTGTTCGGTTATAGACCAAAACCACCACCATAATCAAACTTTCGGTTAATGAAAAATCTTAACGTTCGATTATGGTTAAATCAGTTTTAGTAGTTCGGTTAGTGGGTATATTTAGATTGGTTATCAGTTAACTATCGGTTAATCATTTCAAATAACAAATGTTGGAGAAACACTATAAATACCCAAATTTAAACGAAAAAGTAACACAAAGAGGAAATGGAGAATACACAAACATAAGATCTCTCGTGGAAACGTCAATGATAGGTTCTAACTAGACTACATTCACTAATGCTAAATATATACAAACACTTAATATATATTAAATATTTATGATTAAAATATATGGATCGGTTCGGTTAATATGGTTCGGTTTTTAGGTATTTGCATAATCGAACCATAATATTCAGTTAATTAAATTTTCATAACCGAACCATCGGTTATTTGAATGGGTCGGTTAATTCGGGTTGGTCAAATCTGTTATTTGTTGGTTAAATCGGTTTTATGAACACCCATAATATAAATGCTTATTTAAAGTATAAACCTTTTTAATGGGGTTTAATGGACATTTTTTTTAAGACGATTTCTTGTATATAAGCAAATACGTGTAGTATTTATGTATTTTTGTTACATATAAGTGATATTTGAGTAAGTTTGAACCATTTTTTTTGGTAAAAATGGTATATAAGGTTGATATAACTCATACAAGTATTTAATGAAACAAACACTCTTATATACGTAACGCGAACACTTAGCCCCTATCATGTAGCCCCTATGTCTTTTGACATTTTATCATCTCGGAGCGCCTATCGTCTTTTAAAACTAAGATTTAGAAAAGTGGAACTTACAAGTTCTCGTAACATCGAAACATAATATCGAAAATACTTTCTAACCATAAATTGCAATATATAATACACGAATTCATTTATTTCTAATACTAAAATAAAAATAAAAATTCATAACACCACAATATAACCGTAGTTCAAGCTCCATGTCACCGTTGTCCGGCCATGGCAGCAACATGAAGGGTCACAATATCCAAAAATATCTCTTTTTAAAAAAGACTTATTAAAATACGCCCAATTTATAATAAAGTTAGGACTAAATATAAGGTCTATCCCCATCTTTTTGGGCAGACTCGAGTTCGACTTAATTGGTAATAATTTTGCTTTAAAAAAATATTAGGTGTACTAACTTTATACAATAAATTATATAAAACAAAAAATAAAAAAGATGCATATACCTTATTTTATATCGTAACCGAAAATTCAAAAAAAATTAACCCGAAAGCAAAGGTGAAAAAGTATTCAAAAAAGAAAGCTAAAACCTTGAATAAAAATAAATCAGAATAAAATAATCCAAAAACAAAGGTAAAAACGTGAGGGATATGCTACATAACAAGCACGATACACCCACGTCTACTAGCGACTGTATGCTGGAACATCCTCCTTCCAACGTCCTATCCTCTAAAGGGACATGGCAGCAACCTGGTCGCTGCAAGAATAGGAAAAAGAAAAACATAACTTAATTATAGATGATGGATTAGATGGGATAGGTTTAACTTTAATAGACTAGTTATTAAAACGAGATCGAAGATAGCTAGGAACATACTATTTCCAGTCAGTTGGCAGATTCTTAAAACATACTACGTATGATATAAGGTCTATGGAATAAAATCGTCAATGATGTCCCCCTCGTTCTTCTCAAGTATCTTCAAGAGAGTAGCTACTGTCTTCAAAATATGATATAAGGTCCACCGAATAAAATCGTTAACGCAACTATTTTGAAAGCAGATGGGAAATAATACTTACAAGAGTAGCAACACCATCCTTAGATGAGATGCTTCGACATAATCTTTCTCTTGTATGTCTTCGTAACAGAAGCTGAAAAACCCTTCTCTTTACTGTTGAACAAAAGTAGTGAAACATTATTTTTCCATGGTAATGGCCTTCTTGTATATTTATCATTTGTAGAAAAAAAGGAGTGAGAGTCGACATGAGTTATCTGTCATTTAACAAAATCACATAATAACGTTAAAAGTTTCATAATCACACACGTGGCCCCTCATGTTCTCTAACTCCCTTTACTTAACTTCTTTTTCCCTTTATATAACCACCGTAAAGCCACCGTATAACCACCGTAAACCACAAAACAAAATGTTGACTCTCACACACACTTTCACCTCCACCACACACCTCCTCCGTCCACCACAACTCCACTCTCCGATCACTCTCCGCTCCGCCGATCTCCGCCGTCCTGATTCTCCTCTCCACCGATTCAATCCTCTCAGGTACATTACTTTTTTTCTTGCTCTAATTTTGTCACTTCCTAATTTTTTCATTATTTTGTAGAAGTTTTGTGGTAAATAGAGAGATGAGAAAACAGAAATCGAAACGAGGTTTTGGTCCAGTTTGTTACTCTCCTCCTCTTACTGTTGCTAATATTCAATGGATCGCCACTATATCTTCTGTGTAAGTTTTCTTTATTTTCACTTTTTTGGGAACGAAATCGAACCCATGCATTTTGTGGGATTCGAACTTGATACCTCTCACCTTTGGTAACACCTGGAGGACATATGTTAGATTGTAATATTTTGCTAATGGTTCGGTTTGCTTTTCGATCTTTAATCGTTTTTTTGGCATAACGTGAACTAATGTTTTGTCTCGATTAATATCAAAGTTTTTACTTCTATAGAAATGTTCATGGCATAGTAGTCAATTATAGTGTTAAAATTAGAAGATTAAAACGAGTATGTTGTGATTTGGATCAAAACGAGTAATAGCATGAAGGGTCAAATTGTGAATTATATTGATTGATTGTTTAAATTATACCATAAGTTTTACATAACAGTTTGTTATATAGTTTTTTATGTGCGGACATTACATAAAATACATATCTTCTTTATTTGAGTTAATGGGGATTGATTGTTTATATCATACCGTAAAAGTTTAATCAATCTCTATACAGGGTTTTGATGTTGGTAAAAGGCACCGCGATACAAAAAACATTTCTTGTTCCTTACTTTGCTCTACAAGCACCTGCAAGCCTTACGTCATGGATCAGGTAAACTCATCAAATATTCCATAGTTATGTTTTTTATGTGCTCATTCGATTAATAGTCAAACAGCTTCATAGAATTATGCGAGTGTTAATAAGTTTCCTATTTAGTTTTTGCAATTTACTTGTGCAAATTTACTGCAGGGGCGAATATGGAATCTGGACTGCATTCTTGGCACTTTTAGTTCGCCTTTTTTTCTATATACCCGGTAAGTCACTCATATGTCTCCTCAGATTCTATAGGCTAAAGATGAACGGTCTAGGAGCTTTTATACTTTTTGGAGTTCTTACTCTGTCTTCCTTCTTCTTGTAGGTGAATTGGAGTTGCCATTTATAACATTGTTAATGGTGATCGTGTTGCCTTACCAAATTTCAAACTTAAGGTAATCAAGTTTATTAAACCTTTTTCTTTTAATATCTTTTCCTCTTTTACTACAATTAATAAATTTGAATGTTGTTTATCGCAGAGGAAGACAAGAAGGGATTGTTCTGTCATTGGGTATTGCAGCCTTTCTGGCTTTCCAGCATTTTACACGAGTTGGCGGCTTAAAGAAGGCATTCGACCAAGGTGCAATCATTGCCACTTTAGCCGTACTCTGTGTTGTCATTGTGCCAGGCCTTCTCTTGATCTAAACAATTCTCTGTGACCATCTGTAAACTTACAAACCCGTATAGTATATCTTATTTTTGTTATTTATGTTTGTAGGAATACGTTTATAAGAGGCACAGTTGATTTACTTCAACATGCTTACATGTAATAATATTTGTTCCCCTTAATAAAAAAGTGTTTACAAAGAGCCATCCTTTTTGCCTTTGTAAGTAACGATAAACGTGGGCAATTAAGTAGCACTCGAAATATTGCCGACCACCAACTTAATATTGGGAATCCCAAAACTTTTAAAACTGAAGGTGGGAATTTCGTCCCATACACTCATGAGTGGGTAAATTTGGGTTATTTTATCTCAAACGGGTCGAATGGTTAACCTAAAAAGTGTGTTATAATTTAGTTTTTGTAATCATGTTTAACGTACAAGCTGAAAAAAATGACAGTTAACTCCACCCGTTTCAACCCATACTGAAAACAGCCTGTTTTGCCGTGTTACCTAACCCACTTGACCCACCCTGTTTTACGTGCAATTGAAAGATTTATTTGATAAGTTCATTTTATGCTATGCTACTGAATCACATTTAGTATATCTGTTTGTAACTGCTATTATTCTACATGTATATTTCTGAAAATAAGAGCTCATCTACAAATTTTATTCTGCTAATAATTGCAAGAAGTAACTGGTAGAGAACCCGATAAATTACTGTTTTTTATATATGTTTTCCTAGTATAACTAAAAGCCATACATACACATGTATGGACTATCATCTAAATATAAGAATAGGTCTTTCAATTCAGTTTTTGTGAATCCCTCTGTAAAGTCAAACTGTTGACCAAGTGAATTCCCATCTCGTTTCTTCATTTTTCTCTGTTTAGAACCACGAGCAGGCTAGTTATCATCAATGTCATCAGTAAATTGGATGCAATTGCGTCTGCTGAACTTGGCTCTCCTGTTGGCTCCGATGACGTGTAACCTGGTTGGTCTGAAAACCCACCCCCACCCCCACCCGCGCCCGGTGCACTAGGTGTCGTAGGATACGGATTGATGGGTGAGTTTACTCTGCAAGTAGAAACATAATCAGAAAAATTGTTTTTTTTTCATGAACTAAGCCCTGAAGGGTTGCAAACACACCAAGGTCTATTAGATTTTTACTTACGTGGGAGTAGTGGGTGTGGATTGCATAGGAGGTGCTGGTGGAGTCATCATGCCTGTTGACGACCTGGATGAAGAAAACCGACAACTTCCTGAACCTGCAACAAGTTTTGCAAAGTCATTGATATAATCTAGAGGTGACAAAAAAAGGTGGTTGGACATGTTGGGTAATGGGTCGATTTTTTCGTATGAGTGAAAAAGTTTTCTAATTTCTGATTACAATGATTTAGGAGGTTCTTACTTGGATCTGTCGTGGTAATCTGTGCTACTCCTCCGAAAGAACAACTAGTTGGAGCAGGATTCTTTTGATAGTACGCATTAAAAGCATACGAAGCATGGTCCCTGACTGTGTTCGGGTTGTAACAACTTGCACCCTGTTGAATCGCCGAACAGTCTGCTCCTCCATAGCCACAAGCATAATCAAGTGCAACCTGTAAAGAAGTTTCTGAAGCCGATGAGCTTGCAATACACCATGATCCACCCGAGGATGATGATGGACCAGAAGGACCCGTTGGACCTGCCGGATTCGTTGGACCTGATGGGCCAGTTGGGACGGACGGAGTCATTGGACCTGATGGGAATGGGGTGGGGTTATTTGGTTGAAAACCGGACGGTGGTGGTTGGGTTGTGGGATCTCCGTAAGGACTGGTGGTGGTCGGCGGAAATGGGGTTGGTGAATACGTGTTTGGAGTTCCCGTAGGAGTTGTTGGTTGAACGATGGGAATGTCGTCTAGTTGGGTTGTGAAAGGCAAAGAAGACGAGAATATTGGGTCTTGTTGAAGGCGCGACACTTTTTTAGGCAACATTGCCTTCATGGGAGGTTTTTCAGCACAGCTTAAATCTGAAGATATAAACAAAAAGACCATTGTTATCCTTTGCTTCTGCATATTTTTTAGTTGCATAAATGTCAAGTTATCAAACAAATATCAATAATACTCTTCCATATGTTTTCGAGGTTAAAGATGTTCTAAACAATGAACATATATATGCAACATCATCAATACTCATGCAATCATCTTGATACGGGGATCGGAAATGCAAACACAAACACGATTGCAATATGTATTATGTAACAATAGTAACATACCTTAAATCTAAGGTTTTAGTTTATCTAAACATTAAGCTATACCAATATCATTTCGGGGTCTAAGGGTAACTAAACATCTTAAAGAACAAAAAGAACAAAGGAACGTTACCGGGACTGTGAAGAAGAGAAAGTAGAACGATCAATGAACACCGAAGAACTCCAAGACCCATATCTTGTACTAATTCTAGTAAATATTCGTACAGAAATAGGTTTTCGGGGGTTTGTTTTGGTTGAAAGGAGAAAAGAAGCAAATATGTAGATGTAAAGGAGGCATCTCGGATAGCTTGAATGGGTATATGTATGATTGAGGAAGAATCAAAGGTTTCTTCATGGTGAAAGAGGGGGATAGAATATGAGAAAACTTGAGAAATGAGGCATTTGGTAGTTGGGAACAACAAGCAACAATAGGTGCCCAAATTGGTATCAAACACAATATAAACTTTCCAATTTGGGGTTCGGGATTTAAAGATGTAACCTTTAAGATACTATGTTAAACATTCCGCGACATAGCTTTTCTTTTGTGTTTATGTGTTTTTAGGCAATTCGACGTAAAGGTAATAGACTATACACATCAAGGTTTATGTGGAAACTCGAAAGGGAAATCACTCAATCTTAAAACTAGTGTTCTTAAAGTCAAAGAACCGATAGATGGTAACAAGTATTTTGATCCGTTATCTAATTTGTTCGATGCTTCCATGTTTCCACCTTTAGCAAAACACGAACTATGAATAAGATGCAACAACCGAATAAATAATTCAATAGTAGAGTGACCAAAAAATTACAAAAATACAAAGTTTAAGTATATGTTTTCTATTGCATAACTATTTAGTCATTTTTGTATATATAGTATAGAAAATGAATTTGCTATTTGCTATTTTGGAGAGTTGGATTTTGATAATTAATCTTTTAGATGGATTTTTAGGAATTTGCTTTGAACTTTTTCTTTTTACTATTTCATGGGACTCTAAAGAGAAAGATTTGATTCTTGGTACAAAATATGACAATTTGTTTTGTGTATCCAAAGTAAAAGTTACATGCATATTTACTTTCTTCAGGTGTTTATTAGTCATACTTTTTATTTTTGTTTTTGCATACCATAATTTTTTTTCCCTTTAAGTTTCACAATCCATATATCTTTTATAAATAGCTCACATCTAATTTATTTCAGACCTCAAAAAGGCGAAAAGAAAACTAGAAAGATAAAAGAAAAGATTATGAACCATTTCAAAATATTAAAAATCTTAATTGCCAGATGAATATATAACACAATATCATTTCGGTTGATATGTTATATAAGCACATAAATCAAGTCCTAAGTTGCTAAGAAAACAACAATGTATAAAACCGGACACACATTTTTAGTCTAATTGTGTACTAAAAGTAACGAATCTTGATTTCTTCTAAACTTTTTAGGAAACCCAATGAAGGTTCATTGTGTATTTTCTTTCATGTTGTTGCTTTTCTTCCTTTTCTTTTTCATTGTTTAAGGTAGTAAAGCATGTATCAACTTAAATGTCCGCTATAGACTTTTTTAATTCCCAATTAAACCGCAAACATATATATTATTAACAGAAGTTGAAATCAAAGAAGATGAGACAATTTTGGGAAATTTTCATTGTATTCAAATTATCTAATTATCTAACTGATTACATAAGAAAAGTGTATTTATTTAATTCTTAACTAAGCTAAACAAGGATTAAATAATATTTACATCAAAGACCCCTGTGGAATTAGACTTAAATTAGTCTTCGAAGGATATGTTGATTGTGTTGTATTAGCTTGGACATAAGAGGATGTGTTTCACATGACGATTTCCTTAATTTTTGTTATAAAGTTTGGAGTATTGATCATAAGGCTAAGGTTTATAAGTTACGGAATTTTGTATCTTCATGGTGTCTGCCAATAAACCCTAACGGTGTCGGCGAATTGTCCGCCCTAAATTTGTTGATAATTTTGGCAAAAGTTTCATGATAATGAGAAACTAAGATACCCTTTTGAAATTAGAGAAAATATCCGAAAAGCAATGTGATTAGCCTAACCTAACAAGTTTAGAGAGGGTAATTAATAAAGCATTTTGGTTTAACTTACAATATAGGTTAGATGGGATGATACAAGACGGAAAGTCTTTTGTTTTAACTTACAAAATAGGTTTGATGGGGTGATACTAGACGGAAAGTCTTTTGTTTAGTGTGGTGACTTCGGTGTAATCCTTATTCATTCTAATATCCAGTGAAAGAAACTTTGTGATCATGATCATACTTTCAATGAAACTTCGACCTGACCATGGTTATGAAGAAAAAAAAGGAGTGACGAGAAATTTGCCAATTTACTGAGGTGGGGTGGTTCCGTGCCCGGATTTATAACCCGCCAAGCCCAGAAATGTATGCCTATGGACTGATTTTGTTTTGCAAAAAGAGGTGTGCTGGTAAATGTCTCATACAATAGATCTTGGTCATGCGTAAATTAAAACACCATCACGTGATTGAAATTTCAGACAAGCGCTGTTGGAAATGCTTAAATGCACAACATTATTTGGTTACTTGGCAAGTGAGAAATCTAAGGAAAAAAAACATATAAATGCGGTAGTAACAACAAATTTGGAAATAATCATACGAGAGGACATCATTGAGAGGGTATTTGTCATTGACTCGTACTTACAAAGGTTTTTGTGTAACACATGGTTCTATGAAATAAATTCGCATAACTAGGACCGTACATGTTTCTCTCTAAAACCTTCAAAAACTACAGAAATTCGTCACACAAATCACCATTTTTCGTCAAAGAAATTATTCCAAAACGAAGACAAAATCGTTTGTTCAACTTTCCTCTCGATTTCCATCTTTTTGGTAAGCTTACTTCCTCTAAATCTTCCATTTTCTTTAACCTTTAAAGCTTTAAAATATAGAAACTAAAACCTAAATAAATCTGGAAATATAAAACCGAAATTTACTACACTTTTATACCCAAAATCTTATATAACGAATTACTCCAAACTTTCTATTTATTTTTATCAAAAACGGCACTTTTCACCATCAAAACCCGAAATTTATTGAGGGTTTATGTACCTAAACATATCCTAAGACCATAGATGTAAAAATATATCATTTTCAGTCCAAAAATCGTCGAAAACGAGTCGTTTTAAATTGTTCCGCGACTTAGTGTAACTGTTAGTTACACTTAGCGTAACTGTTAGTTACACTTAGCGTAACTGTTATTACGTAGCAATAGCATAACTGTTAGTTACGTAGTGTAACTGTTAGTTACGTAGCGTAACTGTTCCTAGTGTAACTGTTCCTAGTGTAACTGTTTAGGTTTTTGATCAAACCCATTTATAATGACGTTATAACATACGTAAAGTGTTTACACCATTTCAAATCTTATGTTCTAACCCCAAACACATATCAATCTCGAATATGACATTTATTAACACGGTTTTGGATAAAAACATATAACCTTTCGTTTAAACATACGTTTCTCCAATAACTCGACCGAAATCTTAAACCCTTTCATAATTAAAGTATAAAGTTGTCGTTTAACGCGTATAATGTATTATATTATCTAAAATACTACTTTTTAAACGATATTATTAATTTAACACATAACGTTAAATCGTATAAGGCAACCCTACTAGACTAGAGATACTTAAACTTATTGATTGTGTTATTGATAGGGCACTTAGGCGTTGGAATTTCATCCGCTTGATTATCTTTTACCCGACTTGCTATTCGCTTTACTGTGAGTTATACGTTGCCCTTTTACCGTTTTGAATATTTATTTGGGCATGTTAAGCGTTGTCAAATACTTACTTTATATATCTTGATTAGGCTGGTAGATTATGTGCCTTTAGATTAAGTGTCCTTTTACTTATACGGCCTTGGTGGTAGTATAAGGCCCTCACTGCAAACCTGTTAACTCTTTTGAGCCATCGGTACATATTTATATAGATCTATATAGGTTTTACAAACCACTCATCGCTGTTAGGGGTGCTGACCTCAGTTGCAGACCCTAGGGGTCGATGTTATGACCGCTTATTTTCGTGATTTCCTTAGTTTGACACACTAAGGAGGAGGGTTAAGTTGCCTTTTTAGTACGGTTTAGGTGCAAATATGGATATCTAAGGTTTACATGGATTTACTAGACTCCCTGGTTCAAGATATGTCCCTATATATATTTATTTATTTATGGTCTTTATCATTTTATTACAGATTTTTATTAGGTCAAAACTACTTAAACTTTTATACTTACGTATTTTTATGAAAATGCGTATAACCCACCAACTTTATGTTGACGTCTCTTTTTAACGCTTTTCAAGGATTTGAGGTTACATTATTTGCAAGCTTTGCTTTTGTTAGACTACGTGGATATTTGCGCCGGAACTTATTATCTTTTGCTTTGTAATTAGTTCCCTTAATATCCAAACTCGTTAGTTTTATTTATGTAATTTGATTCAGATTTGTACCTTGTAATCAAAATTCTATTTTATCTAATGAAGCTTGTATTGTAACTTATGATTTGTTGTGACCTTATGAATCTCTGATACTGTATTGACTGTACACCTCGGGTTTTCGCCTGAGCAGAGTGTGACATCCTCCACCGCCACTATCACGGAACACTACCATTACCGTCTACTGAAACCAAGCCCCATGCGGATCCATAAAGAGGAACCATTCGACCTTCTAGGTTTACTTTAATTGTCTTTTGGATTTTCTTCGGCTGATAACAGTTCACAAACGGATGAAAAATAACGACTAATTAGCTACATGTACACGTTTTATCGATATTTTCACTTTAATATGTAAACTAACGTATTCAAACCACATGTTTTTGTTGTTGTGAAAACCATCCAACGAAAAAAGTAACTGGGAAATTTTAAAATGTAGGATTTGAAGAGCGAACCTGACCACGACCAACGACGAATCGTGAGTATAAGAGATCCAACGAAGTAGATGAGACATGAATGCCGAAAAATGTAGCAGGGTTATGTACGCTCATCTTCACCGTACAGTTTATTGTAAAAAACTTGGTCGAAACTCCTGTGTGATCTAATCCTTCTCCATAATAGAAATTGTTCACTTTCCAACTATACAAGACAAATATATTAATAATCCGCGACAAAAAGGGTAAAAACTAATTTCTACGTAAAACTGCTATAAATGATCTGCCGTATGCAAAATCATGACCAACAACATTATCGTTAGCTAAATTGCCATTATGCAAATTCAAAAGGTAACTACTTAATATGACATGACTAAACCAAATCCTAGCTACACCATTCGTCATGACCCATAAACCATGACCGATAATATTATCAATCAAACCTATCGTTAAAATAGATAAATTCGTAGAAAAAAACGTCGTTCATTTAAACACACAAAACTAATTACCTACTATATAATTACTCCGTTAAAACACTTTCCGATTTATAAACACACGAAAATACCATAATCATAAGTTTTTAAATACAATCCCAAAAACATCCGAAAATAGATAAAATCTTAACAACTCTTAAGTTAAATTTATATCTATTTACATCTCTTCAATTCAATTTTTATCAAATCAACAAAAAAATGTTTTTTTCTACCAAATTAATAATTTATATTAGTTAATTTCATTGTACACACAAACACACATACATAAATTAAATGAGAAAAAATAATAAATATCAAGTGGTAGATCCAAAATAAAAAACGAATAATATTTGTAACCAATAGTATTTTTACCAAACGGAAAAAATCAAAACATTTTACACTAAAAATAACAAACGCTAAAAAGTATGAAGAGGTACGCGGAAAATCAATGTAGAGACGCCATATATAACGACTAATTCGCTACATGTACACGTTTTATCGATATTTTCACTTTAATATGTAAACTAGCGTATTCAAACTACATGTTTTTGTTCTTGTGAAAACCATCCAACGAATAAAGTAAATGGGAAATTTTATAATGTAGGATTTGAAGAGCTAACCTGGCCACCGCCAACGTCGACTCGTGAGTATAAGAGATTTAACGACGTAGATGAGACATGAATGCCGAAAATGTAGCAGGGTTATGTACGCTCATCTTCACCGTACAGTTTATTGTCAACAACTTGGTCGAAACTCCTGTGTGATCCAATCCTTCTCCATAATAGAAATTGTTCACTTTCCAACTCTACAAGACAAAGATATTAATAATCCGCGACATAAAGGGTAAAAACTAATTTCTACGTAAAACTACTATAAATGTTCGGCCGTATGCAAAATCATGACCAACAACATTATCGTTAGCTAAATTGCCGTTATGCAAATTCAAAAGGTAACTACTTAATATGACCTCACTAAACCAAATCCTAGCTATACCATTCGTTATGACCCATAAATCATGACCGGTAACATTATCAATCAAACCTATCATTAACACAGATAAATTCGTAGAAAAAAACGTCGTTCATTTAAACACACAAAACTAATTACCTACTATATAATTACTCCGTTAAAACATTTTCCTATTTATAAACACACGAAAATACCATAATCATAAGTTTTTAAACACAATCCCAAAAACATCCGAAAATAGATAAAATCTTAACAAATCTTAGGTTAAATTTATATCTATTTACATCTCTTCCATTCAATTTTTATCAAATCAACAAAAAAATGTATTTTTCTACCAAATTAATAATTTATATTACTTAATTTCATTGTACACACAAACACACATACATAAATTAAAATGAGAAAATATAATAAATATCAAGTGGCGGATCCAACATAAAAAACGAATAATTATGTAACAAATAGTATTTCTACCAAACGGAAAAAAAATCAATACTTTTTAAACTAAAAAAAACGCACGTTGAAAGGTATGAAGAGGTACACGGAAAATCAATGTAGCACGTTTATGTACGCTCGTCTTCACCGTAGAGTTTATTGTGAACAAACGTGTCCGTAATCTTGCATCCGACTATTTACTTAGGTGTTATGACTCGGCCTATGATGAACATTATCCAACCAGTTCAGTGTGAGGTGTGTAATATCATTTGTAATACTACGGGTATGCTCGAGAAGCATAAACAAGGAAAGAAACATCAAAAGAACTTGGAGAAATCGGAAAAAACAATAGGGCCAAACCATGTTGCCCTTGTTATCAAACCTGTTACTGGACCAGTTGCCGAACCTGTTACTAAACTAGTTGTCAAACCTGTTACTGAACCAGTTACCGCACCTACACCTGAAGTAACCCCATTGGTGAATGGACCACAAAAGCAAGATACACCCAAAGAAGAGGTAAAAGCGTCAATGTGTCCGGAAGTAAAAAAAAAACGAAAAGACCGGGAAATCAAGAGGATGTGGAGAGAAAGAAACAGAAGATCTTGGAAGGAGGTGGGACAGTAGATGTTGTGAGGACTTGTACCGTATGTGAAGTTGTTTGTAGCAACCCTGATTTCACTTTTTACCCTACCCCAAACCCTAACCCTAACTCCTCCCCCTTTCCAAATTCACACACACATGATTCACCTGCATATCAACATGGCAGTGTGGTTATGAATGCGACTACAAACGTGTCCCCAATCTTGCATCCGGCTATTGACTTAGGTGTTATGACTCGTCCTATGATGAACATTTTCCGACCAGTTTAGTGTGAGTTGTGTAATATCATTTGTAATACTACGGGTATGCTCGAGAAGCATAAACAAGGAAATAAACATCAAAAGAACTTAAAGAAAGAGGAAAAAACAATAGGGCCAAACCATGTTGCCCTTGTTATCAAACCTGTTACTGGACCAGTTGTCGAACCTGTTATTGAACCAGTTGCCGAACCTGTTACTGAACCAGTTTACGGCACCTACACCTGAAGAGACCCCATTGGTGATTGGAACACAAAAGCAAGATACACCCAAAGAAGAGGGTAAAAGCGTCAATGTGTCTATAACTAATAATTTATATTAGTTAATTTCATTGTGCACACAAACACACATACATAAATTAAAATGAGAAAAAATAATAAATATCAAGTGGTGGATCCAACATAAAAAACAAATAATATTTATAACCAATAGTATTTTTACCAAACGGAAAAAATCAAAACTTTTTATACTAAAAAAACGCACGTTGAAAGGTATGAAGAGGTACGCGGAAAATCAATATAGATCCGCCATATATAACGACTAATTAGCTACATGTACACGTTTTATCAATATTTTCACTTTAATATGTAAACTAACGTATTCAAACTACATGTTTTTGTTCTTGTGAAAACCATCCAACGAAACATAGTAAATGGGAAATTTTAAAATGTAGGATTTGAAGAGCTAACCTGGCCACCGCCAACGACGACTCGTGAGTATAAGAGATTTAACGGAGTAGATGAGACATGAATGCCGAAAATGTAGCAGGGTTATGTACGCTCATCTTCACCGTACAGTTTATTGTCAACAACTTGGTCGAAACTCCTGTGTGATCCAGTCCTTCTCCATAATAGAAATTGTTCACTTTCCAACTCTACAAGACAAAGATATTAATAATCCGCGACATAAAGGGTAAAAACTAATTTCTACGTAAAACTACTATAAATGATCGGCCGTATGCAAAATCATGACCAACAACATTATCGTTAGCTAAATTGTCGTTATGCAAATTCAAAAGTTAACTTCTTAATATGACTTGACTAAACCAAATTCTAGCTATACTATTCGTTATGACCCATAAACCATGACCGGTAACATTATCAATCAAACCTATCATTAAGATAGATAAATTCGTAGAAAAAAACGTCGTTCATTTAAACACACAAAACTAATTACCTACTATATAATTACTCCGTTAAAACACTTTCCGATTTATAAACACACGAAAATACCATAATCATAAGTTTTTATACACAATCCCAAAAACATCTGAAAATAGATAAAATTTTAACAAATCTTAGGTTAAATTTATATCTATTTACATCTCTTCCATTCAATTTTTATCAAATCAACAATTTTTTTTTTTTTTTTACCAAATTAATAATTTATATTAGTTAATTTCATTATACACACAAACACACATACATAAATTAAAATGAGAAAAAATAATAAATACCAAGTGGCGGATCCAACATAAAAAACGAATAATATATGTAACAAATAGTAATTTTACCAAACGGAAAAAAATCAAAACTTTTTACAATAAAAAAAAACGCACGTTGAAAGGTATGAAGAGGTACGCGGAAAATCAATGTAAATCCGCCATATATAACGACTAATTAGCTACATGTACACGTTTTATAAATACTTTCACTTTAATATGTAAACTAACGTATTCAAACTACATGTTTTTGTTGTTGTGAAAACCATCCAACGAAACATATTAAATGGAAAATTTTAAAATTTAGGATTTGAAGAGCTAACTTGACCACCGCCAACGAAGACTTGTGAGTATGAGAGATTTAACGAAGTAGATGAGACATGAATGCCGAAAATGTAGCACGTTTATGTACGCTCATCTTCACCGTAGAGTTTATTGTGAACAAACGTGTCCGTAATCTTGCATCCGACTATTTACTTAGGTGTTATGACTCGGCCTATGATGAACATTATCCAACCAATTCAGTGTGAGGTGTGTAATATCATTTGTAATATTACGGGTATGCTCGAGAAGCATAAACAAGGAAAGAAACATCAAAAGAACTTGGAGAAATCGGAAAAAACAATAGGGCCAAACCCAGTTGCCCTTGTTATCAAACCTGTTACTGGACTAGTTGCCGAACCTGTTACTGAACTAGTTGCCGAACCTGTTACTGAACTAGTTACCGCACCTACACCTGAAGTAACCCCATTGGTGATTGGACCACAAAAGCAAGATGCACCCAAAGAAGAGGGTAAAAGCGTCAATGTGTCTGGAAGTAAAAAAAAAAGACGAAAAGACCGGGAAATCAAGAGGATAGAGAAAGAAACAGAAGATCTTGGGAGGAGGTGGGACAGTAGATGCTATGAGGACTTGTACCGTATGTCAAGTTGTTTGTAGCAACCCTGATTTCACTTTTTACCCTAACCCTAACTCCTTCCCCTTTCCAAATTCACACACACCTGATTCACCTGCATATCAACATGGCAGTGTGGTTATGAATGCGACTACAAACGTGTCCCCAATCTTGCATCCAGCTATTGACTTAGGTGTTATGACTCGGCCTATGATGAACATTTTCCGACCAGTTCAATGTGAGTTGTGTAATATCATTTGTAATACTACGGGTATGCTCGAGAAGCATAAATCAAGGAAAGAAACATCAAAAGAACTTGGAGAAATCGGAAAAAACAATAGGGTCAAACCCTGCTGCCCTTGTTATCAAACCTGTTACTGGACCGGTTAGTTGCCGAACCTGTTACTGAACGAGGTTACGGCACCTACACCTGAAGAGACCCCATTGGTGATTGGAACACAAAAGAAAGATACACCCAAAGAAGAGGATAAAAGCGTCAATGTGTCTCGAACTAATAATTTATATTAGTTAATTTCATTGTACACACAAACACACATACATAAATTAAAATGAGAAAAAATAATAAATATCAAGTGGCGGATCCAACATAAAAAACGAATAATATTTGTAACCAATAGTATTTTTACCAAACGGAAAAAATCAAAACTTTTTACACTAAAAAAACGCACGTTGAAAGGTATGAAGAGGTACGCGGAAAATCAATGTAGATCCGCCATATATAACGACTGATTAGCTACATGTACACGTTTTATAAATATTTTCACTTTAATATGTAAACTAATTACTCCGTTAAAACACTTTCCGATTTATAAACACACGAAAATACCATAATCATAAGTTTTTATACACAATCCCAAAAACATCCGAAAATAGATAAAATCTTAACAAATATTTGGTTAAATTTATATCTATTTACATCTCTTCTATTCAATTTTTATCAAATCAACAAAAAAATGTATTTTTCTACCAAATTAATAATTTATAATAGTTAATTTCATTGTACACACAAACACACATACATAAATTAAAATGAGAAAATATAATAAATATCAAGTTGTGGATCCAACATAAAACACGAATAATATATGTAACAAATAGTATTTTTACCAAACGAAAAAAAATCAAAACTTTTTACACTAAAAAAAACACACGTTGAAAGGTATGAAGAGGTACGCGGAAAATCAATGTAAATCCGCCATATATAACGACTAATTAGCTAGATGTACACGTTTTATCAATATTTTCACTTTAATATGTAAACTAACGTATTCAAACTACATGTTTTTGTTGTTGTTAAAACCATCCAACGAAACATAGTAATGGGAAATTTTAAAATGTAGGATTTAAAGAGCTAACTTGACCACCGCCAACGAAGACTTGTGAGTATAAGAGATTTAACGAAGTAGATGAGACATGAATGCCGAAAATGTAGCACGTTTATGTACGCTCATCTTCACCGTATAGTTTATTGTGAACAAACGTGTCCCTAATCTTGCATCCGACTATTTACTTAGTTTTTATGACTGGGCCTATGATGAACATTATCCAACCAATTTAGTGTGAGGTGTGTAATATCATTTGTAATACTACGGGTATGCTCGAGAAGCATAAACAAGGAAAGAAACATCAAAAGAACTTGGAGAAATAAATAATTAAAAAATAATAATTAAATCAGTTTGAAAAAGTGAAGGTGGGACCCGCAAGTCGTCGCCGTTTGGTAAGGTAAATCGTCGCCAAAAAGATTCCGCGACGGAACTCTAGCGACGACAAATCGTCGATTTGTCGTCGCCAAAGGGTTTTGGCGACGATTTTGAGCTTTTGGCGACTTTTTTCGTCGTCGCCAAAAGTCCTTTTTGTTGTAGTTATATATCAGATTAATGATCATTATATTGTGTTTATATTTATGTAATGTTTATCAATCATAACATATTATAGAATATATAATGATGAAAGTATTCATGCTTGTGATGTTGCATATTCTCTTTAAGTTGCTGCTGACAATAAATGCGACACAAGTTTCTTTAGCAAAGCCAGGTTGCCAGGATCGATGTGGTAGCTTAACTGTTCCGTTTGCATATGGCATCGGAACAGATTGTTACCTGCACGAATGGTTTGAAGTCTTGTGCAATGGATCATCACAAGATATTGCTCCTCTTCAGTTTGTAAAATAACTATAAATTTTCCATTTTAGAAATCTCCATGGAATCGATACATGTAGTATTAGCATGTATATTTATCTATATCTTTAGTATCTATCTTGTCCATATTATAAGGAGATAGTTAGCTTAATTATAGCCATGACTTTGTAATATCTCTCCCTATATAATGGGATTGGTTTCAATGAATGAAGGACACGAATTATCTTTGATACCATAAACTCTATTATGGTATCAGAGCCTTAAAACTCTTCCTTTTTTTCTTTCTTGTATTTCCTGTTCGTAGCCTTCTGCTCGTTTCACCATGGGAGACGAAAGCAAGAAACCTGAAAGCAGCAATACAAAAACCTTAAACCTGCATCCCGCATATACCGTAACAAACATCCAAAATAAAATCCGTACTTTAGACGGATCGAAGGTGACCTACTCCTCTTGGATAAAGCTGTTTCGACTTCAAGCAAAAGCATACAAGGTTACTGATCATCTTGATGCAGATCCACCGGAGAACAACGCCGCTGATTACGATCAATGGGCTGAGATCGATGCCTTAGTTCTGCAGTGGATTTACAGCACCGTCTCCGACGAAATTCTAGCAAGGATTATTGAAAACGATAAACCTGCACGTGTTATTTGGAAAAAGATTCAAGACATCTTCTTAAGTAACAAAGGGTCACGAGCGGCGGCACTCGAGCATGAATTCACAAATCTACAACTCACCGCGTGTTCGTCTATGGACGAATACTGTCAAAAACTCAAAGACTTGGCCGACCAACTAAACGATGTCGATAACCCGGTTAGCGAAGCACGATTAGTTCTTCAGTTGGTCCGCGGATTGCCAATGGAATATGATGTAGTTGGCACGTTTATAAATCAAATTTCTCCGACATGGGATGCAGCTCGAAGCATGCTACAACTTGAAATTCACCGCCAAAAGGCACGCCAAAACCCCACCAATGCAGCGCTGGTCAGCCCCCAAGCGTCACCCGCACCGCCCACGTCGCAACCTTTGTCAAACCAAGGTCAGTCGTCTTCACAAAACTATAATAATCGGTCGTATGATAATAACAGGAACCGAGGAAGGGGTCGAAACAATTGGCGAGGCGGTGGTCGATACTCGAATCGTGGTGGCGGACGTGGAAGGAGTAACAACAACAGCCATGCATGGAACCAATATGGTTTTGGACAACAACAAAATTGGTGGAGTCCCCCACCATGTCCATACCCATCACAACCTTCATGGCAGAATGCTATGCATCCTTCCCAACAGCAGCCAAGCAATGCAAATTATGGGCCACAACAACAACCTTCGACACAACAGCAACAATATAGTAGACCACAACCAGCACTCAATGCTCTTTGTCCCACAGATCTTGGCAACGCGTTTCAAAATATGCAAATTAATTCTCAAGATCCAAACTGGTACATGGATACGGGGGCATCTTCACACGTGACGGCTGACTCTGGTAAGATACAATCTCCCTTATTTCCTACATCAAGTACTATATTTGTTGGTAATGGACAACATTTGCCTATTAAAGGATCCGGTCACACCTCTCACCTCATTCGTAACAAATCATACAATTTAAACAACATTCTTTTATCACCACAAATCATTAAAAGTTTACTTTCTGTTCGTAAATTCACACGTGATAATAAAGTATCTTGCGATTTTGATCCATTCGGTTTTTCTGTGAAGGATCTAATGACTGGCCAAATCCTCTCCCGCCACAATAGCACGGGAGATCTTTATCCCTTCACAACACCAGCATCAACTACCTGTCTAACCGCCACCAACAAAGCCCCTTGGCATAATCGGCTCGGACACCCAGGAGCAAATATTATTGATTTTCTTATTCGTAATTCTTTTATTTCATGTCAAAAACAATGTTCTCCTTTTATTTGTCATTCTTGTCAGCTATCTAATAGCAAACGTTTGCCATTTTATGATTCAATATCCATTACTTATGCGCCATTTGATATTATTAGTTGTGATCTTTGGACTTCACCTATACCTAGTAATTCGGGGTACAAATATTATATGGTGCTTGTTGATCATTTTACGCAATATACATGGATCTATCCGCTGAAATTCAAATCCGAAACGTTCTCAAACTTTGTCAAATTCCACACCCTCATCCATACACAATTTAATCGTAAAATCAAAACTTTCCAATGCGATCTAGGTGGAGAATTTGACAACAACGAGTTCAAAATTTTTGCTAACACTCACGGACTCGTATTTCGTTTCGCTTGCCCACAAACCTCCTCTCAAAATGGCAAGGCGGAAAGAATGATACGCCGCCTTAATGACATTGTTCGAGCACTCTTAATCCATGCCCGACTACCTAATACTTTTTGGGTAGAAGCGTTACACACGGCAACCTATCTCCATAATATTCTTCCTTCCAAACGCTTACACTTTCACAGCCCCACCTTTGCCCTTTATCAACGCCATCCCACATACGATCACTTGCGTGTCTTCGGATGCGCATGTTATCCCAATCTTTCTGCCACACAACCACACAAACTTCACCCACGCTCAATCCGCTGTATCTTCCTCGGCTACCCTCCACATTTTCGTGGATACCGATGCCTCGACCCTACCACAGGTCGTGTTCACATTTCACGACACGTCGTGTTTGATGAAGAAACATTCCCGTCAAATTCATCTGTCACTCCTTCATCGTATAATTTTTTAGATGATGATGACTCCTTACCACACTTTTATTACAATCCTCCCACTAATACTCGTCCATCCAACCAACCAAATATAAATCCCTCAACACCCACTTCACCAATTAATTCTCCAGTTAATCCACCATCCCCACCGAGCCCACCTTCCTCTCCGGTTAATCCACCATCCCCACCGAGCCCACCTTCCACCAACACCAATCAAATACCTCTAACTGAATCTCCTCAAACTCTCACCAACATGCACCCCATGCAAACACGTTCGAAACATGGGATTACCAAACCAAACCAACGCTTAAATTTACATGTTACGACACTATCACCGGTTCCCACTACCTACCTCAAAGCCATGGCCGATCCTAATTGGCTTAAAGCCATGACCAACGAATTTAGTGCTTTGCAGGAAAATGAAACTTGGGAACTTGTCCCTCGACCAACGGACAGCCCCGTCATTCGTTGTATGTGGCTATTTCGCCACAAATTCAAAGCAGATGGTACCTTGGAGCTATATAAAGCTCGACTTGTAGTCAATGGTAAATCACAGACAGTAGGTATTGATTGTGAGGATACTTTTAGTCCAGTCATCAAACCCGCATCTATTCGGACTGTCCTCACACTAGCGGTTTCTAAATCATGGCCTATCCATCAGTTAGACGTCAAAAACGCCTTTCTGCATGGAAATCTCAAAGAAACAGTTTACATGTACCAACCGCCCGGTTTTGTCGATCCGAAAGCTCCTAAGCATGTATGCCGACTTAAGAAGTCCTTGTATGGACTTAAGCAAGCCCCTCGGGCCTGGTACCACAGGTTCTCCTCTTTTTTGGTCAAACGAGGTTTTCGAAGCAGCATCAGTGACACGTCCCTCTTTATTTATCGCAAAGGCACTCAGATAGCTTATTTATTGCTTTATGTTGATGACATTGTTTTAACAGCATCTGACACAGGTTTTTTGAAGCAAATTATTCATGACTTATCAGCAGAGTTCGCCATGACCGACCTCGGACCTCTACATCATTTTTTGGGCATTAAAGTTACACGCGACAAGCATGGTCTTTTTTTGTCTCAAGCACAATATGCTAAGGATATCATACACCGTGCCTCCATGACCTCATGTAAACCTTGTGTCACAC
Source organism: Senecio squalidus (assembly GCA_910822075.1). Taxonomy (NCBI): domain Eukaryota; kingdom Viridiplantae; phylum Streptophyta; class Magnoliopsida; order Asterales; family Asteraceae; genus Senecio; species Senecio squalidus. The sequence continues at coordinate 10,562,355 of CAJVGC010000591.1, read as the reverse complement.
CTGTTGATACAAATGCAAAGTTGAGTGCTCATATCGGGGATCCACTTCACGATGGTACCTTGTATCGAAGTTTGGCCGGCGCTCTTCAATACCTTACTTTTACGAGACCAGACATCTCCTATGCAGTTCAACAAGTGTGTTTATTTATGCACGCCCCAAGAGAGCCACATTTTCAGTTTATGAAAAGAATCATTCGTTACCTTCAAGGCACTTTTGATCATGGTCTACATATTTCGGCTTCATCTAACTTATCACTCACTGCTTATTCTGATGCCGATTGGGGTGGGTGTCCTGATTCTCGCCGATCCACTTCTGGTTATTGCGTATTTTTGGGGGACAATTTGATATCGTGGTCGTCTAAACGTCAACACACTATTTCTAGGTCCAGCGCCGAGGCTGAATACCGAGGAGTTGCTAATGCGGTGGCAGAAGTTAGTTGGTTACGCAATCTCCTTCTTGAATTATTTTCTCCCGTTACCAAAGCTACAATTGTCTATTGTGACAACGTGTCCGCTGTTTATTTATCTGACAACCCGGTTCAACATCAACGCACTAAGCATGTGGAGCTGGACATACATTTCGTTCGTGAGAAAGTTCAAATCGGGCATATTCGGGTTCTCCATATTCCGTCTTCTTTACAGTATGCTGATATCTTCACCAAAGGTTTACCAAGACATCTCTTTCAGACATTTCGTTCCAGTTTAAACGTTCGTTCCACTCCCGCTCCAACTGAGGGGGGTGTATTAGCATGTATATTTATCTATATCTTTAGTATCTATCTTGTCCATATTATAAGGAGATAGTTAGCTTAATTATAGCCATGACTTTGTAATATCTCTCCCTATATAATGGGATTGGTTTCAATGAATGAAGGACACGAATTATCTTTGATACCATAAACTCTATTATGTAGTTGGTAAGCCAGCAGTCAGATACCATGTGGTTTGACAAGCATGCTCCATTAGACCGACATTTAAGCTATTCACATGATCGAAATATCTATGCTGGAATAAGATGTGAAATGGGTGTCGATGCTGCGAAAGGATTTGGATGCCTCGTACCCTGTCTAATCCCTCCTTTTATCAGATTTAACACTTGTATGACCAACGGTTGTTGCCATAGAAATGTCCCAATAGAAATCATGAACACTACTTGTTTACAATTATATAAGGTTTGTACTTATATTATCAAACTAGGCGTTATGGTGCCCTCGGGAGTTCCCCAATGGCTCGACTAGGTCCTTCTGAGTTCTGACAACAATCAGTCTACCCAGAACTCAACACACAAATGTTTATCAGTTTTGTTCATCAATCCCTTTTTAAAACTATTTACGCTGCTAACGCTTTTATTGGATCTCACCCCTATACAAACTAACTTCATTTGCACTTGAAGAAATTGTTGCTCTGATAGGACTTTCAATCTTTAGTACTGTTATTGGTTATTGGGCTTTCATAAATATGCGAAAAAGAAGAAAAATAAGATCAAGAAGCATTACTTCACAAGGAACGGTGGAAACCTATTGAAGCAACAAATTTCGGCTAATAAATCATTCGTAATGAAAATAAAAATTCATGGAGTAGAAGAGATGGAGAAGGCAACCAAAGGTTTCAGTCAGAAGCGTTTCCATAAAAAGGTTAAATGCAGTAGACGAAGATCGGGTAGAACAATTTGTTAACGAACTTCTCATTCTTGCACATATAAATCACACGAATATCGTGAATCTATTAGGTTGTTGTTTGGTATATGAGTATCTATCAAATGGCACTCTTTCACAACATCTTCATGATGGAGCAGAAGTTTCCAAAATTTCATGGAAAGATCGTATACGAATTGCAAGGGAGTTGCGGGAGCACTAGCCTATTTGCATTCTTATGCATCCACAACAATATTTCATAGGGATATTAAGCCCGTCAACATCTTACTACAAAGCGGTAGTATGTGACTTTGGACTTTCAAGGTCAGTAACACTTAGCAAAACTCATCTAACTACACAAATTGAAGGCACGTTTGGATACTTGGATCCAGAGTATTTCCAGTCAGGAAAGCTTACTGCAAAGAGTGATGTGTTTGCATTTGGTGTGGTTCTTACCGAGCCCTTAACGAGAAGATCTATTTCCTCAAGAGATTTTGATAATGGTCTTATTTCCCAATTCCAGTATTTGATGAAAGATAACCGGGTTTCTGAAATTTTGGACAAGCAAGTTGCTGAAGAAGCTTGGATAGAAGATGTTATTCATGTAATTAATCTTGCTAAGCGATGTATGAAACAAAAAAGGGGAGGCATTTCACCAAAGAGATGTGATGATTCTACAAATCTGTCGGCTGGTAAATCAGTACTGGACCAACATTTCTGTTGCCATAAAAACGTCAAATGCAGTAGACGAAGATCAAATAGAACGATTTGTTAATGAACTTCTCATCCTTGCAGAAATAAACCACAGGAATATAGTGAAGCTATTAGGTTGTTGTTTGGAATATAAAGTCCCGTTATTGGTACATGAGTATTTATCCAATGGCACCCTGTCACAACATCTTCACGATGGAGCGGAAGTTCCCAAATTTCATGGAATGATCGTATACGAATTTCAAGGGAAGTTGCAGGAGCACTAGCCTATTTGCATTCTTACGCATCCACAACAATATTTCACCGGGATATCAAGCCCGTTAACATCTTACTAGATGAGAACTTCTTTTTGAAATGCAGAGGCCAAGAAGCCCCAAAATGTACAGAGAAAGAAATCCAATATATACACATAAAAAGAAAGAAATAAGAGCAAAAAACGAGGAAGAGGACAACTAAGTGATGTTGCTACAGAGGACGGGTTCAGAACCCAAGTCTTCCGGTCCACGCTATAGCATTTACTTCTATTCTGAAGCCAAATAAGAGCCTTCCTTTGAATGAAAGGGAAAAGATCTTCGTTTTTTATCTTCTCCAAGAACTACAGAGCATTTATATCTGACTACAGAGCCTTACTGGATGAGAACTACAGAGCAGTTGAATTGAATGTTTTGTATGCAATTGAATCAAACTACAAACGAGAAATCATAGACGACGAGCAATCTTAAGTTAACTTATCTTTTGGGAGCAGTCTGGCAGCTCCAAAACCAACAGTTAAAACAAAAGCAACCCCAATGCGGCAATGCCTATGTATATGCCTACGCCACTGTCGTTATAGATACTATCTTTAGTAAGTGATTTCTTGAGAGCTATTGCGGATGTCCATTCAGGTTCATCCTTTAAACAATAAGCAACAACGTGCACGCCGTAAAAGAGGCCCCTAGGCAGAAACAGCAGGCGGTGGTTATGCCTTCTAGGATCTTATTGACATTCATTAATCGATTTCTTAATGTATGCGACAAAAAATCAAAATGGAAATTCTAAAAACCCTTGAATGTTATATATAGTTATGGGTTTATGAAATAACAAACCATGCTTCGACTTCTTATGAAGTAAGGGACTTTAAAACAAGATTTTTTAGGCTCTACTCAATAAAACTATTTTACGAGGCCTCATTTAGGACATTAAAGTTCCGTCAGTGAAAACTACGACCGGTACAGGAGATGGAGGCGGCGACGACAGGGTACATGTAATAGCCACAACATGTTGTAACTTGTAAGATGGTACATGGTCTAAAGGAGATTGTACGGGTGTGTCATATCGTACTTAAAGAGTGTGATATGGACCTTAATGAAGTCGTTACTGTACGATCACATTAAAACAACTTTATATTGATATCGGAAGTAGATACATACATGTCAGAACAAAATATCATAAGAAATGAACAAAACACGTCTTTTAGTATGTTCACAACCATGTCATGCAGACCGAACCAACATGTCGGTCCTTCATCGGTATATATATACGCAGTATATATACACAAAAATAATGTACATAGTAAAGTTTAATTGTAACACCTTGTAAAAACAAGAGTGATGCTAAGTATATAACATAAACCTTCATCTTTTACGACGTAACGTATTATGGGTCTACAAACAGTACATAACTCATAAGCTATTAGTTAAGTGTGCTTGATTCATAACCAAAAATCAAATCTCAAAACCTTGATGACAAATGGACAATCTCGTGATAACCAAAAGACAAGTTGTACGTTAATCGTCCCATAAAGATGATTAACAAAACTCTAGTAATTTAAATACTTTATTTGATAAACAAGTTTTATAATTATCATTAGAGTAAATCACGCCGTTAGTGCATATGTTTGTACCAATTTCAATAGTCTAAGGCTTTTTTTTAAAAATAATTACACCATGCGTTCTCAACATTGTCATTTTATAACACCGGTGATCCTTAACATTATTATTTCATAACATTGGTAGTCAACAAGCCAACTTACATGACCAAAATACCCTTCACTTAGGTATTTCTTTTTGTTTTTCTTTTATTATAAAAGTTACAAAGGAAAAAGGAAAATAAAAAAAAAAACATTTAAAAAGGATATTTTTGTCATATCATCTGTAAAAGGATCAACATAACAGAATTACAACAATGAAGACATTTGGTGTAATTATTTAGAAAATAGTTTCAAACTAGTGATTTGGATACAACCATAGGGACGAACGATGTAATTTACTCTTATCATATTCTTAAGTTTTATCTGGATAGAAAGAGTTTTTCTTAATAAAAAAAAATTCACAGGTTTGAGTCTCTCACCTCTTATGAGTTTTCCTCTTTGTTGGTCAAGTTAATTTATGGGGTTCAAAAGTTGCATATTGTCCGTTTAGAATATCATTGTGACTCCGAACGAGTTGCCTTTTTTTTTTTTAAATAAATGTTAAACTTTTTTAATCTAATATACTTGCCAAAAGAAAAAAAAAAAAAAAAAAAAAACTTAATAAAAGTATAAAGAGTGGGGAAGAGTGGGCGAGTGGAGGGTTTTCGAAAGCTTCTTATATCTCTTCTTCGTCCCCAATAATCACCATTAACAACTGTGTGTTTTTACTGTGTGTAATCAAACAGATTCACCAATTTCCACTATCTTACATACCCCATAAAGTTGAATTAGATCTGAGATAATAAGGATGACCACCAGAGTCGGCGGCGGCGGCGGCGGAGTACAAGGAATTCCGGCGGCATCAAGAAAGATGGTACAGAGTCTAAAGGAGATTGTAAACGGTGTATCAGATGCTGAGATCTATACCGCTCTTAAAGATTGTAATATGGACCCTAATGAAGCTGTTAATCGTCTTCTTACTCAAGGTTTTTTGTTTTTTTAGGGTTTTTTTTTTTTTTTTTTTTTTATGTGGGTTGATGATAATTTGTGTAAAGATTTAGTATTTTTTATCTGGGTAATGTTAAAGACTGTTTCTTGATTACGAAAAATTAAATCTTTATGTAAAGTTTTTGTTTTTAAGGTTACTTGTTTTTTTTATAAGGTAATTAGAGTATGTTTTATGCCTAAAAATTTGATTTTGTTATCGTATTTGAACGATTAAGTTTGTTAGTCTGGTTAAGGTTTTCTGGGTTCGTTGTTAAGCGAAAAGCAATTTGCTTTAGACCATTAATTGCTGGCTTTATAAGTTTATATTAGATTAAGGTAATGGATAATTGGATATGCATAGAGTTATGACTGGTTTTGTTGTTTTTTCGTCTTTTGGTTGTTAACTTCGGCAACTTTATCATGTTGTTGTGATTTATTCATGTTTTATATGAGTTGTAGATTTTTTATTAATTGGCGGTAGCTTTTTTTGGGTATCTTGAATGATCTTTGTAGTACGTAGTCTTTTGGCTGTAATACTTCGTAATTTAACTTTCAGAAATTGACTTCTCAGGGTACAATTACTTTTGAATATATAATGTTTAAAGTTAATCCTAATTTGATTTTTTATTTACTTCTATTTTGTAGATCCTTTTCACGAGGTGAAGAGCAAGCGAGAAAAGAAAAAGGAGGTGTGTTATGTTAGCCGTGTAATGGAACCTATATGGTTCCAGTTAGCTGATTATATTTTATCCGTCTTATTCTCTTGCATTTATACTGTCTTGTATATTATTAATTTGCTAGCCTGCGTTGGTTATATTATGCTTTGATCTGCTTTCAGTTTAAGGATACAACAGAAGCCAGGCCTCGTGGTAGCACTTCAAGTCGTGGTGGCAGAAGTGGTACAGATCGTTATTCTGGACGTGGTGGGTCATCACAGTTTAGCTCTTCTGGTATACAAGTTTCTTAAATTTTGAAAATAGCCGATGAATTCGTTGTACCTTGGAAACTTAAATAATCACTTTTTTTCAATGCAATTTTCAGAATCTGGCGGTATACATGGAAAATCCAAGAGGGAAAACGGAACAAGTTCCTACACTAGCTCTTACACAAGTTCATCTGCACCAGCATATGGACACGCAGCAATTAACACAAATCGTAGTCTTCCACCTTTCAGGTAACAATGTTACTGATAATATATCGTAAACATTAATTTTTCCCACTTGTATTCTTGCGTATCATGTCTTTTTATAATGTTATTACAGTGGTTCTACTGGTTACGAAAATAAAGCATCAACTTTTGGTGCACCTGATGTAACCACGCCAGTTCCTCAGCAACCATCTTCTGGATATCAATCTGCTTGGCTAGGTGCCCCGGGTCAAAAGTCAATGGCTGACATAGTGAAAATGGGCAGACCACAACCTAAGGCTTTTACCCCTCCGGTTTCATCTCACCAGCAATCTTTTGAGGACTACGCCTATAAAGCTCCAGAGGTGCATCATGAACATGATGTTTCTCCTGATGACGATTGGCCCATTATCGAACAGCCACCACAAACTGTTGGTGTGCAGTCTTTTTCGGAGCCTCATGTAGAGTCTGCGAATGCGGATCAGTCAAACGCTCCTTATGAAACTAGCCATCAGTACTTGGGCTCTCAAACAGACGAGGCTCAGGCAGAAGATGAAAATGTTTATGAAGATCACACTGCAAACCATGTTTTGAGTAGAAACATGCAGGAGGATACATCTGGTAGTGCACCTATTTATGATAACGAGATGTATAAAAATAGGGATTCCTTCCATCACGAGGATCAAGCCTTTGAGCACAATGAAGGTTTGTTCCACATTCTATATTCTTAAAACTCTATTAATAAGAATTATTATATCATCGCTCTTTTTTTGGGCAAACTGCTTAAATGATTACCAACTTAAATAAAAACCAACTTTCAAAAAATAAAAAAAAGTAACCAACTTTCAAGAGTTTCTATAAAAACTTCAAACTTAAGTTTTTTTTACGGTAGTATTGTGTGTTCAAAATGATGACGTGGCTAATACCTAATTTTTTTTTACGTTTGTTCACGTATCAGTTGAAGAAGGTGATGCCTCGGCATCTTCACTGAGTGCAAACATGCAGCAACTTAACATACAAGAAGAGAGACACTTAGATGAACCAGAAGAAGAAGATGTTCCTTCCGTACTGATTCCGAATCACCTTCAAGTCCAAACTGCCGATTGCTCACACTTGAGTTTTGGGAGCTTTGGTGCTTCCATGAATCCTGGCTTTTCTGGATCTTTTCCGTCTAATCAGTTAAGAAGCAAAATAGAAGATACTCATACACCTGTTGAGGCAGATATTTCATCTGTCGGGCCTTCTGAAACTAGGTAGAATCTTTTAGAGCCTTCACCCAATGTTTCCATTATTCCCATGTTTTTTTCTTCCGCTCTTGTTAATTTATATTTCAAATTCATTTTGCAGAAATTCCGAGTACTATAATGAGGAGCCTATAATACCATCAGAGAACAATCCAGCTCACCGAACGGGGGCAAGTCCAAGGAGTTATGAGTTACCGTCTGCTTCCCAAACGGAGGTGTTGAAGCAAGAAACCACTGAGTTGGCACATGGGAATCAATATAATTTTTCATCTACCCCTGCACCTGGTTATAAATTCGATAGCAACCAGCTATTGACCCAGTCTTTTCCCCAATCTCAGACACCCACTCAGATGCCAAACACAACTCCTTTCTCGAACGTTATGGTATGGTTACAATACATTTTGCCTAGAATATTATAATTATTATTTTGGCATGTATTTTCTCTGCTGATGCCGTCTGTCATCTTTAATTAGAGTTGGAAAAATGGGCAGGTTAGGATATATGTCACAACTGATAGTTTTTGGCATGAGGGTTGGGTAGACCTAAAAAACACATCTAGTTCATATTTTTTTAAAACTTTAGGTTACAAAATTTTTAAATATGATAATAGAAATTGTATTAATATTATAGTAGTAATCTGAATTTTTAATAAAAGTATTTAGGTGGTTTAATGCAAGATCTACACTTGGACCAGATTTATCGCCTTTTATTAAGCTTGTTCTTAAATTTACTTGTTCGAGCCATCGGATCTTAATCATAACCAAAGTTGACGCGGTTATAAATAAATGGGTCGAAATATTAACCTCTATCTTTAATATCTGAGTAAAAGAATTAACATTCTTCTGTTTATAAATATGGGAACTGTTAAAGCTAAAAGGTTTGGTATCCATGTGATTTGCACGGTTATCTGTGATCTACTTGTATTTAGTACACGTAATGTTTGCTAGTTTGATAGTTATATGTTATTAACTTTATCTTTCTTGTGCTCAATTTGCTCACATTTTTGGTTGTTCTTCCCTCTTTTGTTTTCTCAGCAGGCTGCATATACAAACTCGTTACCAAATACATTAGCAGCAAATGGTCATCCTGTTAGAGAATCTGATCTTTCGTACTCGCCATTTCCTCTTAATCAATCAACGTCCACTAAATATGGTAGCTCTGCATCTTCTATTGGCGGATCTACCATTTCTATGGCAGAGGTATAGTGTGATGTATTTTATCTACTCTTGTTCATTCATAGAAGTTCTGGTTCATTAGAATACGTAGTTTTAGTTGTAGAATCTATAGGATTAAATGACTTGAAGAATTACCTGACACTTGTTCTTTATTACATATAGTGAAACTTGAAATCCGAATTTGTCCATGTTGTTTAATAACATTCGACATTATTCTTTCTAAGTAAATATTTCTACAACTTATATTGTTTTTCCAGGCTTTGAAGACTGGCTCTTTCTCATCATCACAACCAACACAACAGACTCCACCTGGCAACACCATGCCTACAGGGCCCGCTCTTCCACAACATCTTGCTATGCACGCCGCCGCATACTCCCAAACCCCTCTTCCGTTGGGACCTTTTGCAAACATGATCAGCTATCCATACCTAGCTCAAACTTATCCATACATGCCATCTGGTTTTCAGCAGCAAGCGTTTTCAGGAAACAGCACGTATCATCAACAATTAGCAGCCGTTCTTCCACAATACAAAAACAGCGTCTCAGTCAGCAGTTTGCCTCAGTCTGCAGCTGTTCCTTCCGGTTATGGTTCATTTGGAAATTCGACGGCAATGCCTGGTAATTATCAAGTTAATCAGCCTGCAGGCCCTGCTGGTTCAACCTTAAGTTATGATGATGTATTGAACACCCACTACAAAGAAAACGGTCAACTTCTCTCTATTCAGCAGCAACAGCAACAGCAACAGCAACAGGTATCCTTTTTTTACGTGTTTCTTTTATCATCTAATTTAGCCTCTATCCGACTCTTTGTTACTCCCCAGTTCCAAACGTTTTGTTCACCTGTACTACATATTTAAAGCTGTCAAACACTTATCGTCCACTACTAACAATAACGGATTTTTTTTTACACAATGAGAAATATTTAATTGACCAAATTCTCACTCTTCGATTTAGTTTTCTGTGTTTTTCCTTATTTTTTTGAAGGCAAAATTGTAAATTAAAAAAGAAAATCAAAGGAATCTGATTTGTATTTCTGCATTATTTTCAGAACGATCCAGCAATGTGGGTTCATGGAGGTGGTTCGAGAACAATGTCGGCTATGCCAGCCAGCACATATTACAGCTTCCAGGGTCAAAACCAGCAGCCAAGTGGGTTCAGGCAAGGGCAACAGCAGCTGCAACAACAGCAACAGCCGTCCCAAACTTACGGTGGAGCCGCTCTTAACTATCCGAATTACTACCATTCCCAGGCGGGAATCTCACAAGAGCATCAATTGCAGCAAAACTCTAGAGACGTGTCCCTAGTTGGTGGGTCCCAAGGTCAACCAAAACCCCAGCAGCAGCAGTCACAACCACAGCTATGGCAAAACAACTACTAATCAGTTCATATACCCGACTCGAGTTTTTCAGGGTCTTGTAATGAGTTTGAAAGTGGTGTTAAATTCAAGTTTGGAATAAATGAACGATAAAAAAGAGTACTTGGGTTTTAGAGGCTGCTGCCCTGTGCCTTGAGAGAGGTTGTATTCTACTTTCCAGTGTTCTGTGGTCTTTGGTTCAGTTAGTTTGATGTAGGAACGCTTGCTAATTTTTCGTTAGTTTTGACTTTTTTTTGTTCTTCTGTCGTTTTTAACGTATGTTATTTTCTTTACTCGGTGTTTCATCTTTCATCCTCAAGATCTATAGTTTTGATGTTTATGGTCTGTGTATACACTGGCTCCTGATATTATTTTCTTAATAGCGTATGTTTGCGGACTAGCAACTTTTATATTTTATGAAAACATAAAAAATCATGAATACACAAGCTGCATCTCAAACCACCGATAATGTTTGTAGACTTTCTTTCTGTATTGTAACTTTGGCAATATTGATAATCGTATGATTCGTACACAACAGATATGTCTACAAATATGTGTAATTGGCAATATTGAAAATCACAGTAATTGAACTCATTAAAAATAAACATACCAATTTAAAATTTGATACATGCTCATTATACGATTGTGTCTTCAAAATATGTGTAATTACCAAAATAGACGATATTCATAAAAAAGTATTCAAAGTCAGCAAACACATCAAAACAAAAACCAACTTCAATAAAGCCTATAAGAAACACAACAAGAAGATTTAACGATCTCATTTCATGTCTAATTATCAAGAAACCACTACATCTAATATCCAAATCGTTCTCATTGGCTGCAGAAGATCAATCTTGAAATCAAGAAACCCGATCTCCAAACTGTATCCTCATACACTGAATTAGAAAATTAAATTCAACGTCAGAATCATGGGGTATATGTATTCAACAAAAAAATCATTTTTTTTCTTTCTGATTGAATTTCAAAGTTTTTACTTGAGAAGTGATCTTGTAAGATGTTCCCGTGCAGTTGCCAAAGCTTGACTTATTGTCTGCAAAGATAAAATCATAATGTTGAAGCACAAAATATTTAAAAAAAAAAAAAATCTTTCTTTAGCAAAGCGATTTGTACGTGAAGCATATATAGCTAACATACCTGCTCAGATAGAGGAGCTCCAGAATCTATACTGTGGCTCGCAACCTTACCAGCAATGACATTTGCATCGGTTTCAAGGATGATTCTGTTGATAATTTTTCAAATAATTCAATAGTTAAGAAAATGTTAATACATAACATAATAAAGATAGCTTGGATGTAGCTTACCCGCCATCAACAATTTCATCAAGGCACAATAAAATGAGATCTAAATTCTCGAGTGCTTCTTTCTTATCCACATTGCCCCTGGAAAACAAAATTGATAAGAGGAAATTACTGATATTTCATTAAAAAGCTGATGAAGTAAACGTATAAGCAGGCACAATTACTTATGACAACCTACCTAAGCAGAATACCAACTGCATCAAAGAAACCCTGAAGAACAGTGGATATGATGAGTTCATTTTCTTCATCACCCCCAGTGACAAAGAAGTGAAGATCTTGAGCAAACTTGTAGATGACAATGTTGTTCTCAAACATTGCTATCTCGGCTGCAAATTAGTCCAACCCAAACATTATACGCTGCTTAACCAAATGAAAATAATAACAAAAACATCTCGATTTTCTAAAACAAATCTAAAATGACACGTAGTACTTTGGTTTGCTGTCACGAATCAATACGTTAATGGTTCTGATAGTAGGCTAGAATGGGAATGGAAATAAATCCTAGTTTCAAAAACTAAACAGCTATAATCATTCCCATTCCCACTTCCTTATTCAAAAACCGTCAATCCAAACAACCACAACTTCATTTATCTTATGTTATTACTGTATGCACTATACATAAAGTTTCTAGAAAAGGGAAACTACAGAGCGAATAATATAAAACAAACTATGATTTCAGATGCTAACTACACCTAGATAAGCATACAAGAATGCAGACGTTTCAAAAATATTCCATTTTACTAGTTAACAGCTACAATCTTAGTTAAGCTATATGGCAATCAACGAACAGCTAACTACAGAACATAAGAATAGGGATAAGAAGCATTACATTCTGTGCGAGCATTTGTCTTCTGAGTCTTGGTAAACACAGATTTCTCAAACGCCTCCTTAGAACTATTAGTAGGCCAGTCATCAGAATAATACTTCACAGCTACACGAGATCCTTCCGAATCCAAAAGTAAAATATTCTTCACCGAAGGACAAGACTCCTACACAATAAAAAAAACAATACATTGATCACCTATCATATCGAAACCTCGAATAGTTAGCTTGACCTATAACGTTCAAAATTAGCATTTCATTATCAGATCTCAGATTAATTCAACTAATCGCCCAAAAAAGCCCTAATTTAACCATAAACATTTAACTGAATTCGAGTAGATCTGACTCTATAAATCAACAATCTTTCCGATCAGCCAAATCAAACATAAATTATGAATAACAGATCGATAAATTTACTAAAATCGAACAATAATATCAAATGCAGGTGCAATTAAACAAAATAAATAAATAAATTTAAATTAAAATTGAAGAATAATTAGATCTGATAATTCTTAAGTAGTTACCATTAGAGAGAGATAGAGAGTAAGATTTCTCGGCTTGAATTTCTGCTGTAGATTCAGACGATACAGATGAAGGAAAATTCAAGAGTATTTGTAATTTGGGGAATTTTCAAAATGATCACTATATTTTCTTAATTTTACATTTCGAACCTCTACAACGGTTTAGAAACGGTCACGAGAATATCTCGATAAGTTATGCTCATCTGAGTCGATATTACTTGCACTCAACAAATAACGTGAATAGAGAAAACCTTATCTATATATCTGTTTAATTAACTAGTATATATGATGTAAATGTTTCAAATTTGGACTTTTTTAGTTATGTTAAATAGAATATTGAATTGTGATTCAAAAGACTTCATAAATATATTTACGGTTATTGTTGTGATAATGGTCTATTTGGTTAGACTTATGACAAGGATTATTATTGTTAAATCTCGATCTAATTTGAAATGAGTTCTTATGATTTTAAAAACACGTACAATTTTTAATAGATACATATCATAACCACTTATATGTATGTTTTTTTATGAAAATATCTATAGATATAGATTATTATTATCATTATTATTATTATTATTATATCAAACTTAAATGGTTATCCTACCTATTGATTTTTAAGAGATTTGTTTGTTATTACTCTTATATTATAACAGCACATTTAATTTTACGAGTATTTAAGCTAGTATGAATGATGATATGATTATTTTGTTAAAGCGAAAGAATTGAAAAATATTTACATTTTTATCAGGGTTTTTCTTTTCTTTTGTTTTTCCGATCAATTTTTGTTTAAATACAAGTGATATACTTTGTGATCAGTTAAAAACTGAAATTTAAATTTTAGGAATTTTTTTGACATATTAGTTTCTTGATAACAGAAATTTCAAATTTTCGAAATTTACTCTTAATCCTTTGCAATTCATCCAAACCCTATCAAACTCTTGTACATGTAAATACAAATATTGTACTGCATTTACATATATTTGTACTACCATAATCACTATATAAACATCTAAAACATGCATTAACATATTCTGCAAACACATACATCGACTGATAGATTGATCATGGCTCTACCACCTATGATGAACGGTGGAAACGGAACAATGGCGATGCCACGTCGAAAGAAAATGATGATGCACATGACTTTCTATTGGGGAAGTGAAGCCTTGGTCCTTTTTAAGGGTTGGCCCGGAACGAATAGGGGGATGTATTTTTTGTCACTTGCTTTCGTGTTTCTTTTGTCTCTCATGGTGGAATGGCTTGCACATTGCAATGTTGTTATGAAAAAGTCAAATGATGTAGCGACTCATTTGGCTCAAACGTTGTTGTACACATTACGTGTTGGGCTTGGGTTCATGATGATGTTGGCGTTGATGTCGTTTAATGTTGGGGTGTTTTTAGTGGCCGTGTTGGGACATGGTTTAGGTTTCTTTTTCTTTCGAGTGAATATGAAATCTTCTGAGAAGAACAAAGATGATTTCGCGATGGTTTGTTGATGTTTTTTTGTTTTTTTGTTTTTGTTTTTTTGTTATCAATAATTATGGAATTTTTATTAATTTTATGTGACTTTATAGTTTGAATATGTTTGTTTCATATAATTTCCTTTATTATTATTTTCTTGAAGTTTTTACTTGTGTCATTATGCTTGGTTTGTGTTTGGTCTTATATTATTGGTATCTACGAGTGTTTAACTGCCTGGATTTCATGTTGATTCACCATATTAGATCTTCTTTCTAGGCTCGTTTTCTTTTAGGTTTATTTTGATACTTTGAGTGAAAAAATACTAACGAATTAACAAACCCCAAACGTCACCTAAAATTGTCCCGTAGTCGAAGACAATTAAATTAGGAGGTTGTTCACCCTAGGGGAGTTGTGGATTCGAGCCTCCTCTAGGATTCCTCCTTTGATGAATCAATATTAATTGGATTCCTCATTTTATTCTCTTATTAATATTAATATTAATTAACAATTGAAATTAATTTTCGTATATTCAACTACTACTTATTTTTTATCTAATAAAAATTGTTTCCTTTAATTTCTAATCGAAAAGTTAAAATTATATTTAGCTTCTATTAACTTTCAATTTTTCGGTTTTAATATAATTTAGAAAAATATTATCAGTCGTGCAACATACGGGACTTTTATTTATAATTCTAACATGTACCTTTTTTTTTTTTTTTTGCCAACGTTAGTGTCGTATTGCTAAGACAGAACCCATATCCTCTACTTTTCTTCAAAATTTAGAAAATTTATTTCATATTAATAATGATTTGTATGACAACTTCTTCGTTGCTGTGAGAAAATATAATTAGTTTTAGTTAATGTGTTTTAACAAAGCATAATTTGAGGTCTAGGAGATCTGAACCCAGAGTAATGAAGTTCGAGAGGTTTTATTTTTGACGAAATTCTGTTAAAAGGTTACAGTTACAGTAGTGTTACACAATGATTTAGTGAACTGAATTTAGTTATTGTGTTTCGACAGAGGATAGATTGTGCTTTACCTAATGGCGTAATCTGTCTTAGCAGTACGATACTAACGTTGGCAAAAAAAAAACTACATGTTAGAATTATAAATAAAAGTGTGAAATTATATTCATCTAAAAACTTACCTTTACTCCCATCCTTTTGAATTATAAATGTTTAATCAGAATTCAAAACAGCTTTTGAATTATAAATGTTTAATCAGAATTCAAAACAGATTATAGAAAGGAGCCTAGCTTAAATCATCCCTAAAAACTTCATAAGATCGACGTCAAGATCATCATGCTGTAATGAATCCATCATAAAACCAGCAGTAGACTGATCAATCCTAAGCCTGTCGTCTAGTGTAATCAGGTCATCCAAGCCTAAAAACATAAACTCGTCTTCATTGGGTGCGGGTGCAGGTGCAGGTGCATCGCTCATTACTTTCTTCCCTTTCGGATCTTCTACCTCCTGTATGCATACAAAAAAAAATCAATAAACTAAGCACTAAAAAGTCACTCAACTCTCACCCTTCACTTATAAGAAGGTACAACGCTATATATAGAGGCTGACAGGAAGAGTCGGAATCTATATAAATACAAACTACTGTAAATTATTATAAACTATAAAAACTTGATGAACTAAGCATACCTGAGCATTATTTTGAAGGACAATGTTAGGCACAAGAGGTCTCTCATTTTCAGAAAATATTATGGTAGATGGACCAGCTTCGGTCGAGGTCATGTTTGTCAAGGTTGAACCGCTTCCAATAGAACTTACTGGTTCTTTAGCTCCTAACAAATTGAGAAATCCTAAAGATTCATGACAGTTGACTTCTTCTTCATCTTCATTATCCCATTGTTCTTCATCAAATGGCGCACCATATTGTGCACCGTTTTTTGGCCCAAAGCCACTTTTCTCATGAAGTCTACATATCACATATGCATCCTGAAATATATATCCCAAAGATTGTAAACAACGATTAGAAAATTCACTTCAATACCTATTATTTATTTTCCAATTCCCGGATTGTATGTATAAAGCAGTGTTTATTTTATATCATTCATGGTAGATAATTAAAAATATTAAATACAAATAAAATACCTGAACAACTCCAGCATTAGTCAAATCCTTGTCTTCCATCCGATATTCATGCATTACCCAATCTGTTCTATCACCCTTTGGTGGATGACCCAAATGGAAAACGAGCGTTTTCATCATGGCTACAGTTCTCTCTTTGTATTTTATTTCTTTATCTTTTCCAGTGGCTTTCCAGTAACCAGCTTCGGTTGTACGATTTATTCTAGAACCACTTGAATATTTTCTTGATTTTGCGCAGAAGAAGAACCACTCCAGATCTCCACTTCTCAACTTGGACTTATCTGATAAGATGACGAAAAGATTAATGCAAATATATTTTGATGTTTATTTTAACGTTAAGAAATGATTAATACCTGGAAGATCCCATGGGCTAAATTCATATATGTTAACCTCTGCAATGACTTCGGGGACAAGCTTTTTTCCCAGTAACTTCTTCTTGAGGTGGTACATAACTAACTCAATATCAGTAGGATGAAAGCGAAATCCGGGACAGATGGATGATTTCTTCATTGTACGATGAAGATAACAGAATCTCTTGGGGAATAACTACTAGATATAACAGATTCAATCAGTGAAATATTTCCACTCCGAGCTTCGCAAACTATCTTGGTTAAGCAAACTTAACCATAGATATGTGCACAAGGTCTCAAAATACATCAGCTTCCCTGTGGATTGACAGAAACAATATCATCAAATTAAAAGGCAAGAAAAAAATTGTATTGATTTGTAATACAAACCGCTATTATATAGATTCGAAAGGTATCACGTGTAATAACACTAACAAAAAGCACGATAAACTTAATTTTTGGCTGCTCAACGCAAAGACACACTAATTCTACGAATGCAGATGGAATAATTACCTCGTTTACAAGAAACCAAAAAAAAATAACCGATCGGCTTATTAATTTTGTACTAATTAGGGTTTAGGTTTATCTTTTATTTATAAGTTTTGAAATATTAGATTTTGAGTTATATTACAATAAGGAAACCTCTTTATTTACATCATAAACCCTTCATTTAATAAATATTACACTTAACCCATTAAGTAATATTACTAAATACATTAAACTAATAGTCTTGTCTAAATGTCGATGTGTACGCTCCCGTAGTCTCACACATTTACAGTCACATACTTATTCGACACTATTCAAGTACCAACGAATTTTACTTTGCGCCATTTCTTTTTTCCTCGGTAGTATAAAACTGCTTGATAAACCTTGTAAAAGCTTATATATTCATATTCTCATATGTCTTAAAATTGTGCATGAATCTACTTGTATATTGACTGGCCTTTTTTATTTATTTATGAATCTACTTGTTTAAAATTTAAAGGAAGATCGGAAGATATCTCAGTTACCTTCGGCTATGAAAACAACACCTTATGCAAACCTGATTGTCATTATAACATTGATATCCTTTAAGAACAACGACATACTTAAATACAGCGACTAATGTTAGGCCGTCACTAATAAAGAATGACGGAAATAGCCACGTTAGTTAACAATAATGCCCTGCATTGTGATATGTCACTAACTAAAGATTCAAAAGATTTAATTTTCTCTTAAACTTCTCGCCCGAAAAGCTTTTTGGTTGTAATAATTTAGATGAAAATGAACAAATAAAGCATTAACCATTCAAATAGCTAGTTAAAATACACTTTTTGTTTGACCAAAAAACAATAAATATGCATTAAAACAGTTCAAAACAATCCCAAACATCCTCTTATTCAACTTTTATGCGTTTTGTAGGATTTGAACTTATGTTTCCATCTTTTGGTGAAAAAACAATTTGAAGGGTTTATTAGAAAGATAAACCCATAACAAAATAAAGTCATTGAAAGACTTTTAAGCTTTTGATGATTTTTGAGTTTTGATAATAACAATGTTATAGGCTCCTGTTAAATTATAAAGATATTCGTAATTTATTTGTACTCTGACTAAACCGACCTCCTGTACTTAAGGTTTTCATTCCCTATTTTCTTTAGTTTACAAGTTTTTTAAATAAATTATTTTGTTTCAGCCACATCCCTATGAACTATGTTTATTAATACTCATTTTATATAGAGCAGATGACAAAGTGATGATTTGAAATTCGATAAAACTTACACCAAAGATGGGAGGTACCAAGTTCGAATTCTGTCGAAGATATTTAACGGCTCAAAGAGTTATTAGCGGGAAAAAAAAAAGTTGAACCATTTCGTTGTTATTCATTGTGTCCGATAAATAGGTAGATAGATTCATGTGATTTCTTATTTCATTAATTATATATACTTTATTTATTTATTTTATTTCATTCATTATATATATAACGTTTAAAACACAAAGAAAAAAAAAATTCTCAAAACGCGCGTTACCACCGCAACATAACGGCGATAACGTCATTCTTAACGCCGCCCCAGCCATAACGGCTTTATGGGGGCCAAAACGCCGTCTAAAACAAGCCGTTGGGAGCGCTGTTACATTATATCTATATATAAATTAAATAGAGATGACCAGAAGACAACATACACCATAGTATCTTCAAAAGAAAATAGCTACTAGTGTCAAATTACACATATATGACAAGTGTTTATACTAATTAAAAAAAAATACATATATTAAATTAAATTTAAAAAACCCTAGATTTAATAAAATTTAATAACGATTTCTTTTTATGCAACAGAAAAATTCATTAACTATATTAAATGAAATGTTATTACTAATATAAATAAACTAGTTAATTTTTCATATATATATATACATAAATTATATTTAAAGCAACACATTACAATTTTTCATGTATTAATTAAAGGTGTATGTGAGTGAAGATTTTCTTCGTTTTTATAGGCAAGGGGAGCGTTTGGGTTTAATGCTCTTTTAATGGCATTAACGAGCCCATCTAAAAGAAATTGTAACATCTTTTCGTTACCAGATTTAAACCCGAATTAAACCACAACCATTTGTTAGATTTTAGAGACCTCATTTTCACATTTATTACTCACATACGTTCAAGAGATTTTCCCACTCTTTTACGTCACACACTCTAATCGGTACGTCACCTTAGGCTCGCCAAGTGCTTGGTAGGTTTGCACTGCCCTAGCAGGAGACCGTATCGGTTAGCCATCACACTCAGTTATGCGAGCACGTCAATAGTTGCTCAAACAATGAACAATCCTAACCCTAACCAACAAAATCAAACACACGATAAAAAAAAGTTTGACAGCCAACCCACAACTAGGTTATCACTCCGTTAAAATTCCACAACCATGATTGTGACTGTGGGTTGTTTTTACTGACGTGGCACCCACAATCATGGTTAGCACTTGCCGTGCTCTAAAACATTTATAAGTGAATTTGCTACCAACTCGGTAAATCTATTAACGCATAATTTCAATATTTAACAAGGAAATAGAAGAATATCCATTTTCGTATTGATCGGACATTCTTTGGCTATATATATTAATCCGTTTTTAAACAACAACAACACGATGCTTCAATTATTTATTATCGATAACAGATTAATTACTAAATTTTAGTTCAAGTTGGTTTATGTAATACAATTACTTAAATGAAATACGTAAAAAAAATGATTTATGACGTGATAATTTATTAATAACAAGCATACGCTCATCATGCAAAAGATGTGGCTATTAGCAAGATAATTAGAACACAGTAGCAAACCTCCGGTGCATTATTTACGGTTTAATCTTAAACTCTCTTCTCAGCACAAAAAGAGGAAACTGCACCTCAAGCTGAGAGACATAAGACCATAACAAAAAATTAAATCTTTTTAGCTCAACATCAAACTTAATTGAGCGAAACGATACACCATAAACAGTTGCAGCTTACTAACAAAAAAAACAAACCTATAATATCACATTTCATAAAACAAAATCATCTCAGCTAAATAAAAAGATAATAATAAATCAAATTTACACAAAAAAATACATAATCCTAACAAATAAATTAACATAATTTACCCGAGCAAGCTTATAAACAACAGGATCATGAAACGTTGGTGTGGTTTTTCGGTCTCCTTTGACTTATCTAACTCCAAAACGTCTCGGAGATCAATGTAGTTGCTGCTCCTCGTGACACTTCTTGTCAACTTTTTTTCTTTATTTAGTAACCGCTCTAAACATGTCTGCACAGACGGGTCAATATGGGTTATATTTTATCGATCACTAGTCAAAATGGCTAACATATATATAATTAGCTAAAATGAACAAAGTTTCATAACGGGTAACTAACTGACTATAGAAGGAAATAAAGAAGTATAGTTAAAAAATACCTTCTCTTTCTGCTCGACTTCATTCTGAACTTGCATTTCAGCCTGGTTTTGGTCGATTAGAGCGTTCTGTTTCTCCATCTCAGTAGCCTCGTTAGCTACTTCAACAAACATCGCAACATTTCTTCATCCACTTTATTCTCTACTACCTTCGTAGGTTTCACACTTTCTACTTTCTCCACATTCTGATCACCTGACAGCTTCTCTTCAAGACACGGAACTGTTTTTTCTGTCTTTACTTTCGAAACGGCTGAAACGGATATATCATGTTTCATATAATATTGCAACACATCATTATTTGTTTAAGCGGTCAAATTAGTGCCCAATGAAATAACATTCAACATACCTTGTTGTATAAAAGTTTTCTCAAACTACTTAAATGCCCATATGCTTTTTGGCGGACTTCACTTGCAGCTCTGAATTTCGCTTGTAGCTCTTTTCCCTTTTGTTTTTTCACCTCGTATGCTTTCCTTATTGCTTTAGCGGCAACTTCAGCTTTTGTAACGTTGTCTTTTAAGGACTTCATTTCCTTCTTTAAGTTCTGCATACAATAAAAACCAACTTAGCTTTGAATTCAATGTTAGGGAAACGTAAATGCTAATCAAAAAATAAATGTATACGTACCTTTAAAAGCTCGTCTAGGTTATCTTTTTGGATAAACGCCAAATGAATCTCATCATGGCTTCCCATATTTGAAGCTAAACGATCACGCATACTCTTCAACGGCTTGATGGCACGAATGAATTGATTTTCATCTTTTAACCACAACGTTTCATAATGTTTCTTCTGGTCCATTTCGTTTATCTGCTCAAAAATCAAATATTAATTTTCAACCATTACTTATAAAAACGCGTGATAGAAAATTGGCATCAGAATCGAATCATACCTTGCAATTAATATCTTCGACTGAAACGGCGTTCTTTATTCTGGAAACAACAGAGTGACGATAATCTATTTCCAGCCTCTTTGATGTTACTAACCGCTCTGCCGTCTTTATCTCCATATCAGCAGCATTCAATACCTCATTATCCGCTTTCAACTTAGCATGTTCAACAAAGTATACAAAAGAAATTATATAAACCGATATTCAAAACCTTATAATAAAAAATGAATTATTACAACTTTTACGAATATCTTACCTTTTCATTATGGATTTCAGCCTTGATGAGATCTCTACTCCTTGTCTTCTTGTCGAGTTCCATTTCAGTGTTTGTTATCTGCTCATTTAGGTTTTTCTCCTATTCGGTTTCTTCATCAATAACTTGAATCCGTATGTAAAACATGCTGAAGTAGAGAAAAAAATAACGGAAAAGAACCAATTAGACAGACCTTCACAGTCGATGGGTATGAACTCCTGATTAAAAGTATCATCATTTGAAGTGCAGACAACAGCTAGACCGGTGTCCACAACAAAATGCGCTGAACTATTATGATCAATCAAGTCCTCAAGCTTCATCACTTCATCATCATCAGTTGCAGTTGGAGGTATGAATCTCCCATCACCTACAACCTGAAAAGTAGACAACACATCAAAAACAACCACCGCTGATTGTAGCTCTGAAAAAAAAATAGATACAACGAACAATATCTCTTCCAGAAATCCATAGAGCCACATTAAGAAAAAGTGACGACCCAGTAATATTATATTTGTGCCTCATCAATAAGGGTAACTGGAAAACATTACCAGGGAGGCAACTTATCCCAAATTCAACCAAGTCTTAGGCAATCGCTCTTCCAGAAATAGAAATTCCCAAATACATAAAGACAAACACATACGAGACTAAAACCTAAGACCTAAACAACTAATTGTCCTAATAATACTATGAGAGAAGCCTGTATTTAAGACATTTATACTTCCTTATATGCTATAATAAGCGGGCATGCCCCTAAGGACCTAACGTCATTCCCTTTATAGGATCAAACTTCTAAATCCACAAAACCGATTCGGTTGGTCTTTTTTCACGAAAAAGCAGACATGAGATAACAAATCCAGTGTTATTCTACCCACTATTTAGCGTACAAATGCAAAGATATTATATGACTATCCTGTGACAACAACACCTGCTAACACCAATCGATGAAATCACATAAAACTGCCTAACGACATTGTAAATTAATACGACAATCAACACCAATTCGATTATATATTATATCAATCATACCTTTTAACAGAGCTATAGAAGCCAATAAGCTGAACACCTACACAATCACTGTAGACACAAAAAAAACCCGACAGGCGGACGTCAACAAACAACAACCACACATGCAACAGAAAAAAAAAGAGTAATATAGCAGCAAAAACTTGTAGCCAACGAACGAAAGCAGAGCAACCTGAAACAACAACTACAATAAACAAAGAAACCTTATACACGTGTAAGCAAGTAAGAACGACACTACACGTCACTAAGAACGGAGGAAGAGAAAGGCCCAAAACCCAAAACGAAAATAACAGCCCAACAAAATTAAAAAAGCCCAAGGCAGTTCACGTTTCTCAAGACAACGACACAAATTAAATTAGAGGGTAATTGTTTCTTTTTATGCTTTCATTAACTTTAAATAAAGAAATTTTGATATACATAAAAACTTTTTTGATAGTTTTATTGATTTCCATCAAGTTTATACTTTTATTACGCAAAAACAATAAATTTGATACATAACACTTAAACTATATATTATTTTTATGCATATCAAAAGTTTACTTTTTAAAGTTGATAATAATATAAAATGTATCTATAATAAAAAAATATATGTATCAGAAATTATTTTTAATTTTCTTTTTTATTTATTTTATCTTAATGTTTATTTTTGAACCTTATCAATTTGTTAGTATTTTATATATTTATATGTTTTTTTATCTAAATAATGTGGGTATATGAATGGATCAAATATGCCGTTTGATATTTGTGATAGGATAAACACATGAACTATATAAATGATGGTGAAAGAGGTCAAAAATAGTAATGTATTTGAAAAGGTTAACATTTTGTATCAAAACAATAGCGTGTTCCTTGTAAAACCAAAATTAGTGTTTGCTTAAAAATAATAAGTTGTGGTATACCTATAACTCGATAAGATATATATTAACTACTACAAATTTGTCTATAAAACAAAAGAAAACTTGTTATGGACCCGTGACAATCGACAATGTTAGCCTGGGCCGACTATGAATTTTGTCTAAGTACAACTTGTTTCTCATTAGAGACTACTTGATGAATATTAATTTATTATTTTATTAAACAATTTAACATTACAAAAATAACATTAATTTCTTGTATTTGAGATAACTTAATAAAAATCATATAAGACAAAATATCGAAAGGTATATGGAGCACATGGCCAATCTAATCAAAACTGTACGTATTTGAATAGTGTCGAATAAATATGTGATTGTAAATGTGTGGGACTACGAGAGCGCACATATCGACATTTAGACACGACTATTAGTTTATTATATTTAGTAAATATTACTTAAAGAGTTAAGTATAATGTTTATAAAATGGAAAGGTTTATTACGTAAATAAGGAAGTTTTCTTATTGTAATATAACTTGAACTCTAAAGATTTACAAATCTATAAACTTTAACAATAATCGACTAAAGGTTTAGAACCTTTTGGCCGATCGGTTTCAAGAAGCAAAAGGGGTTTTCGTTTTTCGGTTTTGTTATCAAGGAGTTGCTGCTGGACAATCGTTGTATAAGACATTAAACAAGTACTAGCATACTGCCCGGTTGATATAGAGAGTGTCGCGTACGCAACCGTAGTAAAACCTTGCTTTAGGTTTTAATTATTTCCCTTGCTCAATAAGGTACACTATAACTATCTGATTTATTATTTTACTATGTGATCTTAATTTTCGATAAATGTAATTGTGTGACAATTTGACTATAAATATATACCTATAAAAACAACTTCAATTTGTTAGGTGTGAAACCTATTTAAGTAAACGATACATTTTCTTTGTCAATTGTTAATGGCCTTGGTTTATAAATATTAAATAAAGACTTAGATTTTTCTTGCAACCATCATGTCTAGTTACTTGATGAATCGACAATGATAGCCTATGTGGGGCGACTATGGATTTTGTCTAAGTACAACTTTGACCGATTTGTCATCAGGGACTACTTGATGAATATTAATTTATTATTTTGTTAAACAATTTAACAATCCAAAAATAACATTAATTTCTTGTACTTGAGATAACGTAATAAAAATCATATATGACTGTATACCGAAAGATACATGGAGCACATAGGCAATCTAATCAAAACAACTTCAGTTTGTTAGGTATGAAACCTATTTAAGTAAACGATACCGATACCGATACCGTTTCTTCATCAATTGTTAATGACCTTTGTTTATAAATATTAAATAAAGACTTTATTTATTTTTACATTATCATTTTTTTTAATAATTATGACATACTTAAAAAATAGTTGCTAGGTTATATGTTTGTATAGTTACTGTTGACATTTATAAATCATTGGAGAATATTTAATTTTTGTATAACTAGACCATTCAACTATTTATTTATTAAAAATTAATTTCTTGAATTTTAGATAACGTAATAAAAATTATACATGACCGAATATACCGAAAGATACATGAAGCGCATAGCCAATCTAATCAAAATAACTTTAGCTTGTTAAGTGTTGAGGTATGTAGTTCCCCCATCGGAAACACCGCTAGACACAAAACGATTGAATCCGTCCTTCCAAAGGAAGCGATCCGCCCCTTCAAAGAGAGCGATCCTCCCCTTCAAAGGGAGTCCCTTCAAACATTTTATTGAGGTATATAGCTCGTCCCCTCGAAAGCTATCAGTCCCTCTAAGGTAAAGCTAAGCTATCAGTCCCTCTAAGGTGAAGCTAAGCTATCAGTCCTTTTAAGGTGAAGCTAAGCTATCAGTCCCTTTAAGAGGAAGCTAAGCTGTCAGTCCCTTTAAGGCCAAGCCAAGCTGTCAGTCCCTTCCCTTTAAGGTGAAGCCTAGCTGTCAGTCCCTTAAGGTGAAGCCAAGCTGTCAGTCCCTTAAGGTGAAGCCAAGCTGTCAGTCCCTTTAAGGTGAAGCCAAGCTGTCAGTCCCTTAAGGTGAAGCCAAGATGTCAGTCCCTTAAGGTGAAGCCAAGCTGTCAGTCCCTTAAGGTGCAAACTGTCAGTCCCTTAAGGTGAAGCCAAGCTGTCAGTCCCTTAAAGTGAAGCCAAGCTATCAGCCCCTTTTAAGGTGAAGCCAAGTTGTCAGTCCCTTAAGGTGAAGCCAAGCTGTCAGTCCCTTAAGGTGAAGCCAAGCTGTCAGTCCCTTTAAGGTGAAGCCAAGCTGTCAGTCCCTTTAAGGTGAAGCCAAGCTGTCAGTCCCTTAAGGTGAAGCCAAGCTGTCAGTCCCTTAAGGTGAAGCCAAGCTGTCAGTCCCTTAAGGTGAAGCCAAGCTGTCAGTCCCTTAAGGTGAAGCCAAGCTGTCAGTCCCTTAAAGTGAAGCCAAGCTATCAGCCCCTTTTAAGGTGAAGCCAAGCTGTCAGTCCCTTAAGGTGAAGCCAAGCTGTCAGTCCCTTAAGGTGAAGCCAAGCTGTCAGTCCCTTAAGGCCAAGCCAAGCTGTCAGTCCAGTCCTTTCAAAGGGAAGCTCACCCGTCATAGGTCATTAGTTCTACATCAGTTTCCATATTTGGACTATGAAGTGACGGCCCAGAAACTACGATGACGGCCCACGACCCACAAACGAATGCCTATAAATATCTGACCATTTGTCAGATTTTGCAATCTTCATTCTCACATTCATTACTCACATACGTTCAAGAGATTTTCCCACTCTCTTACGTCACTCCCCCTAATCGATACGTCACCTTAGGCTCGCAAAGAGCTTGGTAGGTTTGCACTGCCCTAGCAGGAGAACGTATAGGTTAGCCATCACACCCAGTCCTGAGCACGTCAATCGTTGCTCAAACATTAAGTGTGAAACCTATTTAATAGTAAACAATACCATTTCTTCATCAATGACCTTGGTTTACAAATATTAAATAAAGACTTATTTATTTTTAAAATTATTATTCTTTTTAAATGATATTGTATAGTTACCGTTGACATTTGTAAGTCATTAAATAATATTTAATTTTTGTACCGATAGAAAATTCTTGCTTTATATATTATCTATAAGTCCATCTTAATTCAATATAATTAACAGCGTGATGCTTAATTTATATATATCGCAAATAACCCATTTACTTCATTTTAGTACATCCGATTGCAAGTAAAATTTTATATTATCCTTTTGCGTTTTCATAATTAAAATTATATGATGTTTGGTCCGTGTTTGTTGGATAGACAAATGAATTGATTCCAAAAGAAAAGAAACCTAGAAAAAGAGTAATGAGTTGCTTTAAATGAAAAACAAGTTGTTGGTCGAATATGAATAGAACAAGTTGCAATGGAAATGGTATGAGGATTGAGGAAGCATATATTTCTGGCCTTGTTGTTGATTAAAAAAGTCATTGGACACCATCCCGCCTTTACTAATGCTTCAAGGTCGGCCTGAATAATCAGAAATATTAAAAACAATCTTATTACAAATATGTTATTTGAACGCACTTTTTTTTTACTTTGTTCGCATCTTTATAGACCTATAAAACATGTTATTTGAATGCTTCAAGGTCGGACACAAACACATGTAAAATCATATGTTTAAAGAATCTTTTTGTTCTTCTATACACTGCGCATCATCACTGACTCGTCTTTGGTCTAATCGGTGATGTCAATAAATTAAATAATCATGGTCCATAAACTGGAGGTTTATGACCAAGTAATCACGCTCCATAAACTATAGATTTATAACCAAATATAATCATTGTCCATAAATTCAGGTTTAAGATCATATGTGTTTCAATTGCAACAAAGTTTTTATGTCATATAATATAAAAGAAATTAATAAAATATCATTTTAATCTTTTCTTATGACAAATTCATATTTACTTTTCGTGACATTTCAATTAATAGTATCCGATATAATACTCGTATTGAGGTACATATATCTAACAAATGATACTCATAAAGCGCAATTCTTGTTTTCGAAACATACATAACTACTTAACATAAATAACAAATCATACAAAGGGTGTTCAATAATATTGCACGTCTAACACTACAATAGATGTTACATTCACTTTTAGAGTTTCATAGTTTTTCATTCCAAACTCATATTTTTCGGTATTCGTAACACATAATCATGAATAAGACAATTAGATAAACAAATCAAAGCACATGAATTGTATACTAATACACTTGATGCAAATGAATGATTAAAAAGCTTAATGATTATATATACTAATGTCTAAGAAATATTATTAAATTATACAACATATGACGTTATAGCATACCAGCACAGAAGTATTAGACAACTTTAACATCTTAAAGACAAATCCATGATATGTAAGATTGGTCATATTTTCGTATTATGTTAAAGGTGCAAGGTAAATTATATAGCGTATGTGGGATTAGAAAACAATGATATAGTAAAAGATATTCGTACTCAACGACTATTCAACATATAAGAAAAGTTACACATATTTCCCAAAGATCGAGTATAACAAATAAACATATATTAATATAATAGTAATATCATATTACAATATAAGTTTATCTTACAAAAATATTATCTAGCTTTGTTATGTAAATAAATTTGATATTACATTCAATAACAAAATTCATGTTCTTAGATATTAAACGTACAAATAGATGTTTAAAACTTTCTCATTAGTTTGTTCCCTCCACCAAAAAGATACCGCCTAACCAATTTATATGCACGTAACCAATTTATAAGTTAAAAAGAAGATAGGTTATGAGCCATAGTCGAATCATCACAAAACCAATTTATATGCACTTAATATTTATCTAATTTTCTCTTTTGCTAGTCTTATCAGTTATCACATTCAATCTTAACAGTTTGTGAATTTAGCAAATAAGAAACATAAAAATAACAAAAACTACTAATACGTTTAGGCCGAAAATTAATATATTTCACCAACCATATAGATACATTAGATAGATGGACACGTACCTCCAAATCGAACAATAGAAAGAAGAAAGAAATAAGAAAAACTATACCAAAATTCCATCCTTTATTGAATCGAACAACGAAACTTTAAAACTGAGATCTAGAGTGTGTTGATAACGTGTTGTAAAACAACTAGTATGGTACCCGCGCGGTGCAGCGGGACGAAAAGCTGATATTTCATATAATTATGCTGAAAGACATATGATCACGAAAAATTAATTTGCAGACAGATAAATAACATGAAAAGAAATATTTAAACTACAATCATAATGTAGAATCTGAAATACAAAAATCCATATAAAAAGCAACATTAACTTCTAATACACTTGTATTTTATTTATCATGTAAAACTTCTCGATAGACAACATTTGATGTGTATACTCCGTCTCGTTTAAAATCTTTGGCAGGCATCACTAACACCTTTGTATTTTCACGTGATATTCCTCTTGACAACGCCACATAGAGTTGCCCATGTGAAAAACCGGATTCCGGTAGATAAACACCGACGTGTGGAATTGTCTGACCCTGTGCTTTATTGATTGTCATGGCAAAGCTAAGTCGTATGGGAAACTGTTTTCGCTTCAGTTTGGACGGAAACATGTCGTCGTCCGACGGACAAAGAGGGATTTTTGGCAAAAATACTCTTTTTCCAGTATGTTGACCAACAACGATTTCTGCATCAATGACGTTATGTTGGAAACCTTTGCATATCAACTGTAACCATTTGACGGATCGATATTCCGTAATAGTATAATGGGGCATCCAACTTTAATTCGAAGTTTATGAGGAGGCAAACCACTAATGATAAGCGAATTTAAGAAGTTTATGAGGAGGCAAACCACATAATATAAAACAAAATGAAGTGTTACCTGTTTGACCCAGTGCGTATTAGAATAACTTCCCCAATGCAATTATGAGGTATTCTTGTCCGATCAATGACATGCCTCGAACATCCTATCAATGGAAAATATGAAACGAAGTTGCAAATTAAAAATCTCGACTTTAACAAAACATACCAAGTATCAAAATGATAACAGAAGGAATTTAGACATTGTACCTGCTTGTCGAGAACCATTCATGTACGCCTGTAAAGCAAACAGTAGCTAAGATTAGTTTACATTCCTTGAACAAGTCAGAATGAGAATTTAGTAGATCATCAGGTTAAAAGTTTCAATTATATATAATCGTAGAAAAATCGCAACAATCATGGCTACTAAAGAATATATATACTCTATTTTCAAACAAGATACTAAGTAAATACGCACACTTCTCATATAAAGTCATGACGAGGACAATCATTCCCACTGCCTATTTAAAGAAATATTAATCTCTAGCAATGCTAGAGCATGATTAAAGCATGAGAAGATACGAGCTAAAACTAAACAAAACAAAAAGTCCAACTAAAACAATAGGAAACATAACAAACTACTTATAGACAGTGATTAGCAATTATCATAGCTTTGATTCATAACAGGAAATAAGGACAACAACAAAGAAAACAAAAAAAACAATAAAACGTAAACCAAGGATGGTGTACCTTGCTTTTGATGGGCGAGGTGGTTCCGATCCAGAACGCGGAGAACGAGGAGAAGCAGACTTTGAACGAGATTTTGAGCGACGAGAAGACTTTGCTTTTGGGGATTTGCTGTAGATGAAAAAAGCAAGATCAGATTATGATTAAGAGTAGAACAGAACATCATGCCTCTTAATACACAGTCGAGTAAAAGAGATTCCAAAAGAAGTTTATAATGTCACAATGCAATGAAAAAGGATTCAACCTTCGGCTCCTGCTGCGACTACGGCTATATCTCTTGCTTCTGCTGCGACTACGGCTCCTAGAGCGGCTTGAATCGCATCACATAATTAACTATTCGTCATATTAAAAATCTTTAAATAAACAATATTTTAATAAATAAAAAGTAGTTAGAAAAAAAAGAAATTATACGAGCCTGTACACACTTTATAGAAAAACCATGCGACATTGGTTTTGGAACTTTTTACTTATTTGTTACATATTTTATATTGTATTTTAATGGAATTAAAAAAATAATGAAAATAAAACGTATTTTAGTTATGAAAATAAAACGTATTGCCTGTAGAAAAGTGTTGGTTTGATAAGGGATGTAAAACGTGTTTAAGTTATGTAGAGCTAAATATCGACTCATATATGTTGTAGAGAGTCAGGTTAGAGTATGATGATCGAAATCGAGTATATTTATAAAACAAGAAATACTTACGACTCGACTACACAATCTTAGGCAGTGGGCCTAATCAAGTATAGTATAGTTTTAGGTAAATCAGGTTCGTTCGCAGGGACTGATGGTTGAAATCTAATTAATAATTAATAAAACAAAAAGTGGGTTTTGTGACCGAATTGTCACGGTGCTTAAACTACTTAAATTGAAAAACTAAATGATTCAGATGAATCGCTGAAAAGATTTTTGTTTGTAAACAATTGATGGAAAATACATTCACTTGGACTTGATCACAATTACTACGGTTATCACTTAATTACTAACAATGTTGAACTACTTAAAAAGGTATTTAACTTGAACTCTCGTTTCCCATTAAAACTTTAACTATCTCATGTATAGTTACCACTCTCGTGAATAATTTCTACGTTTGACAACTAAGCAATAAGTACCTAAGCCGATTTTATGATTTAATCTTATAAAGCTTCCTCTCGAATAGCTTCTTAATTAACTAAACCGATCTCTCTTAATCTAGTTAACTAACAACCACAATCACGTTTTTATTGCTTAAATCTTTAATACTAGTTCCTCTCGAATACTAATATCTTTAAACTAATTATAGACCGATTAGTTATTTCATAAACTATTCTGTAATGTCACAAATTCCTCTCGAATACCTATGATTAATTACTAACAGTTTATATAAAAGATTAAACAATATTCAAAAACTGATTACAATTGGTTTTTCGATTAAACATAAAATCCAGTTCAACATATACGTAATCAAATAATAACCTACATAATTGATCACATCATCCAAGTGAACGTTAAGAAATTTAGCTACTCATAATGATAAAAACGCAACACAATAGAATTGAATGAAACATCTTTATATTAAAAGTAGTAACGAAAAGGATTAAAGTACCAATGATCTGAATGCTTAAAACAACGAAATTAACGAGTCTAACAATACCAAAATACTCCAAAAATTCGTGGTCCCAAGCTAGGGTTTCAATACTCCAAAACTAGCGTATGATAATGATGATTATAATAAAACCCTAAAACTCTTTTTATTAAAACGTCGAACAACACAGCAGCTGCCAAATAAGGCGCGGGACGGGAGTCCCACTCCCTGGGACGGGCGTCCCACGGGGTTTCTCCAGATTTCTCGTTTTGCTGCTCGTTTCTGCTTCACCTCTCGTGACCATTTGCTTCTAGTCTCAAAAATATAACGGGAATAGAACCTTGACCCGTTTTCTTCACTTTCAGCTCCAATTATGTCATTTCCGCTCCAGAACTTCGGCTAGTACCTGTATAGCATTTTAGTACCAAAGTTGCCCGAAATTCCCAACATCCGTTATGAATTAAACTTTAAAAAGACAAATATCGCATATAATAATATGATTAAAATATGCGATATCAAATCCCCCCATACTTAACCTTTGCTTGCCCTCAAGCAAATCCAGTTCAATTCAATTTAATTACCAAACCATGATTTAAAAAGCATAACCAAACACCTCACGAATTATTGGGAGTAATTCACACAAATCTCTCGAACTAGTCTAAAGGGTATGTAAAATATTCTGTAAATCCGCTCAATTGCTCAGTCATGGTGAGTTTTCTATCATAGGCTTGATAAAGTATCGTTTCTCCACCACTAGAGTCTAGGTACAACTAAACGGGGACTTTTATTCGGGTTGTAATATACAGGTAAAGGCATGTGAATAAATATATAGAGGTTAAATGGGTAAATAAGTAAAAGTATACAAATAAACGTAGTATACATCTAAACTTAGAATGAATCCGAACCCTTAAACGCTAATGAACCAATTGCTCCATATAACTTCCACTTCTTCCGAATTACATAACTCATAATACAACTACTTCTACTTTATTTCTTCAAAGACTCAAAATACATAAAACTACACACTTTACAACTTTCTTTTTTCTTTTGTTTTCTCTCTTTTTTTTTTTTTTTTTTTTTCTAACAAATAAATATATGATACAAAGGCTAACGATATTCGATAATTTCAATGCCTTAACACTTCTAACTTCAATCTTCAAGTATACACTCAATAGCAATCTCAAAACTAAGTCCGGATTCATCTAAAAATGAAAAGAAAGGCTAATGTACAAAATATTTAGTGGATTTAAATGAAACGAAAAAGTTAGGCGCAAAGTGGTTAACTAGAGTATCTAACACTAAAAGTAAGTGTTACAAAGGGTTAAATGGAAATTAGCTAACCAATGTGATTAAGCTATAATTATTTAACAAGAAACGAATAGGCTAAATCAAATGGTTTATTCCTAAGTTGCCCCTAAAGTTGTACCAAATTACACTAGGTTACCCTAATGGAATGCTCATCTATGGTCTCGAAACGTATGACTATGTCAAGTTCTAAAGTCATCAACCATCGGCACACTCATACAAAAGAAAAAGTAGCATTTAAATTGAATGCTTTCAAGGCTCAAAATCTCACTTTTCTTTGAGTAGGGTATAAAATGTGCTAGGTTATGCAACAGATTAAAATTTCTCAAGACATATCATATTTTTTTTTTTTTTTTTTTTTTTTTTTTTTCTTTAAAAATACAATACACTGACTAAACTAAACACAACGGATGTTTTTCCTCAACCCCCCATACTAGAGTTGGACAATGCCCTCATTGTACAAAACGATTCAAAACAAAGGAAAAACATCACAAACAAAGAAGAGAAGTACGTTAACATTAGCTACACAAATAAATAAATAAAAACAAAAAATAAAACTAAGAAATAAAAAGAAAAAGAAAAAGTAAAATAAAAAGAATAAGAAAAATAAACTAAGAAAATAATGAAATAAAGAAGAAAATTGTTTTTGTTTAAGAATAAGAAGGAAAAGATGTGGGAATAATAACGTGCAGCAAGCAACAGCAAAAGAAACGAGATCTGGACCAGGCAGCCCTTGGGACGGGCGTCACGCCCTTGGGACGGGCGTCCCTCGGGGTGGTGACGGGTGTTCTAATGTGGGGGACGGGGGTTCCAGTACGCTCGTTTTTGGTGCAAAACTCGGAACGGGAGTCCCATTTATGGGACGGGCGTCCCATGTAGCTGACAATTTTTTAATTTTTTTTCTTTTTTCATTCATTTTTTTTTTTTTTTTTTTTTTTTAATGAATGGAAATGAATACTAAAGCAAAGAAAAACTTAAAACTGAAAACATAAAACGGAAGACGTACCTTAATAGTGACACGTGTACTTCCAAAATAAAAAAATAAAAATATACAAGTTACCTCGGGTTGCCTCCCGCAAGCGCTAAGTTTATCAGTTGAGTCCTTAGCTAGACTCGTGTTCCCGTTTCTTACTTGTCAATGGCATCAAAGCCATCCTCAGCTAACTCCACATGCTCCTCGTCTTCCTCATGGTCGCCAAAAGCCAATGCTTCCTCCATGACATCGAACATCTTGGTTCGCTTCACCCAAGCGTCATGCCACTCTCGAGCTTCAATAAGCAGTGATAAAACATCTCCAATCTCCCAAACATCGTCACTTTTGCTTTTGTTGAATTTTGTCTTCTTAAATTCCTCCCATGCTGTATCATCTCCAATATCCTCAAATTCCTGCAAAAAATTTTCCTTTTCTCGACAAGTAAAAGAAAATAATTCAAAAGGGTCGGGAGACATACCGTGTCAAGTTTCCCCCAAATTTGAGTTTGACTGCTCGAGCTCTTCCTTAAATGGAATCCTTTCCTCCAACAATGTTGCACCCGAATTGTTGATTAAATATTCAATCTCTAATAAATCTAAATCCGGGTCGGATTTCTCCAGTTTCAAGCTCGTACAAGTCTCCTCAAATTTCTCCAGCTCCATCTTCAAGATGGGATCAAAATCCTCGAGCTCCTGATCTTCCTCCTCTTCAAACGCAATTTGTCTCCCACGTATTTCCTGCACATCTAGGTCAAGCATTTCATCAACAACATCAATACGAAAACATGTATCATCACAAGAATAAGAATGCTTTAAAGCTCGATCTACAGTAAAAACAATCCTTTCCTCCTTAACTCCCAAAGAAATTTTCCCTTCCTGAACACGAATGATAGCATCCGCAGTATGTAGAAATGGTCTACCTAAAATCAAAGGTACCTTGCTATCCTCCTCCATTTCTAATATGACAAAATCAACGGGAAACACAAATTTACCTACTTGCACTCGCATATTTTCGACTATACCTAAAGGGTATTGGTATGAACGGTCGGCGAGTCTAATTTTCATACGAGTAGGTTTTAATGCCCCTAAATCCAATTTAACATACAATGAATAAGGCATAAGATTAATACTAGCTCCTAAATCAGCTAATGCCTCACAAGTTATTGCTTTAGTCAAAGTACATGAAATTAGAAAACTCCCTGGGTCTCCTAACTTTGGTGGAAGCTGGTTTTGAATAAGTGCTGAACACTCTGCATTTAAAAACGTCGCTTGAGCTTCCTCCAACTTCCCTTTTCCAGTTACAAGCTCCTTGATAAATTTGGTGTAATTTGGCATTCCTGAAATCAAGTCAACCAAAGGAACATTAATATGCACAGATTTAATCATATCAACAAATTTACCGTACTGTTCTTGCATTTTCTCCTTCCTCAAACGTTTAGGGAAGGGAACTTCCGTCTTGTATTCTTTCACTTTAGGTGACACCGCCGGTTTTGGCTGAACAGCTGGCGTAACTTCCGGTCCCTCTTCTTCCTCATTCTCCCTCACTTCAACATTAGATTCCTGCACAACTGGATTAGTAACACCTGCAGAATCATTAACATTACCAAAAACTCTACCAGACCTTGTAAACACCGCATTCACATGCTCGTTTCGAGTGTTAGGAGGTTGAGATTTTTGCCCTCCAGTTTGCCAAAATGGTTGTTGCCTTGGGTTCTGTTGTGTGTTACTTGGCAACTGCCCATTAGGTCTAGCAGCATGTTGATCACTTAGTCTATCCAATCTCTTCTCTAAATCACTAAGTGCTGCTTGTTGATTCCTTTGTCCTTGCTCCAATTTCTCATGAAGGACCTTAAACTGCTTGTATGTTGCTTCATTCTTCGCTGACTGAGTTTGAATGAAGTTTTTCATTATGTCCATCAAACCCGATTCCTCTTCTTCCTGCTGTTGATTCTGGCTATTCCTTTGGTACCTGTTTTGAGAATTTCCAGAATTGTTAGCATTAAAATTATTATTACCAGAATTAGAATTACCCGAATTACGGTTATGAAAACCGGTTCTCTGAAATGGTCCTTGGTACTGATTTTGCGCGAACTTCACATCTTCACTTTCTGCTTCTCTTCTCACATCACAATCTTCAGTGTAGTGGAGTCCCCCACAGTGGTCACAATCATTTGCCATCACATTCATATCCTTCCCAACTCTACTAAACTGAGAGTCTATCCTCGAAAAATTACTATCCATTTTACTGGATAAAGCTTTAATCTCAGCCATCACCTCTTCATTCCCACTACTACTCTCAGCACTAGCAACTACCTTTTTTTCTCCTCTTTCTCTACCAAACTGATTCTGTTCTCTAGATAAATCCATTAATAACTGATCATCCAACATCTTGGTCGCATCATTGATGGATTTGTACTGAAAACTTCCTCCTCCAGCTAAATTTAACTCTCCCTGCGACTGCCTATTCAATCCAAAGAAAAAGATATCAATAATCTGCCCTTTATCCAATCCATGCCCATGACAACCCCTGAGCATATCCTTAAGTCTACTCCAAGCTTCAACAATGGTTTCTCCGTTTCCTTGCCTAAATCCCCGTATATCATTCAATAAGCTTCTTGCCAGAGATGTTGGAAAAAATCTTGAAACAAATTCTTCCCTCATTTTTGCCCATGTACCAATGGAGTTCTCCTCTAACTCATCAAACCAAGTGAGTGCCTCTCCCGTGAGAGACGATGGAAAAAGGGTTAACTTCACATTATCATCCATTCCTGCCCCGTATTTGAACATCTCGCACAATTTAACATACTTAGCCACGTGCGCATGTGGATCTTTTCTCACCCTTCCGTCAAAATAATTATCCTGGATCATCTTCAGATGATGACCCTTCACTGAAAAATCATCTCCCATATTTGGAGTCCGAATCGCCGAACCCGGTGTTGGCGGTACTACCCTAGCTCTCTGATGCATCGGTGCATCATTCGGATCAGCCATCTCAGTTATTATCTCTACTTCTGAATCTGAACTGATTGAATCCTCGAAATTCTCTTCTAGATCCTCCGTTTCTAACTTAACTGGTGATGGTGGTGTAGTGTTTGGTTTCTTGTTGCGCCTTTTCTTTGAAAATCCTGGATTGGACTGTGGACTTTTAAGCGGTAACCCATAAGCCCTTGTGTTCATCCACTACCTGTAATCTCTGAAAAATCACAACTCAAAACCGTCAAAAGCACCTGATAAACAATTAAAATAACTTTGAAGTAATTAATACCTAAAAGGATCGAATCAAAAATTATTAATTAAAATCAAAACTACAGTCCCCGGCAGCGGCGCCAAAAACTTGATGATCGAAATCGAGTATATTTATAAAACAAGAAATACTTACGACTCGACTACACAATCTTAGGCAGCGGACCTAATCAAGTATAGTATAGTTTTAGGTAAATCAGGTTCGTTCGCAGGGACTGATGGTTGAAATCTAATTAATAATTAATAAAACAAAAAGTGGGTTTTGTGACCGAATTGTCACGGTGCTTAAACTACTTAAATTGAAAAACTAAATGATTCAGATGAATCGCTGAAAAGATTTTTGTTTGTAAACAATTGATGGAAAATACATTCACTTGGACTTGATCACAATTACTACGGTTATCACTTAATTACTAACAATGTTGAACTACTTAAAAAGGTATTTAACTTGAACTCTCGTTTCCCATTAAAACTTTAACTGTCTCATGTACAGTTACCACTCTCGTGAATAATTTCTACGTTTGACAACTAAGCAATAAGTACCTAAGCCGATTTTATGATTTAATCTTATAAAGCTTCCTCTCGAATAGCTTCTTAATTAACTAAACCGATCTCTCTTAATCTAGTTAACTAACAACCACAATCACGTTTTTATTGCTTAAATCTTTAATACTAGTTCCTCTCGAATACTAATATCTTTAAACTAATTATAGACCGATTAGTTATTTCATAAACTATTCTGTAATGTCACAAGTTCCTCTCGAATACCTATGATTAATTACTAACAGTTTATATAAAAGATTAAACAATATTCAAAAACTGATTACAATTGGTTTTTCGATTAAACATAAAATCCAGTTCAACATATACGTAATCAAATAATAACCTACATAATTGATCACATCATCCAAGTGAACGTTAAGAAATTTAGCTACTCATAATGATAAAAACGCAACACAATAGAATTGAATGAAACATCTTTATATTAAAAGTAGTAACGAAAAGGATTAAAGTACAAATGATCTGAATGCTTAAAACAACGAAATTAACGAGTCTAACAATACCAAAATACTCCAAAAATTCGTGGTCCCAAGCTAGGGTTTCAATACTCCAAAACTAGCGTATGATAATGATGATTATAATAAAACCCTAAAACTCTTTTTATTAAAACGTCGAACAACACAGCAGCTGCCAAATATAGCGAGGGACGGGAGTCCCACTTCCTGGGACGGGCGTCCCACGGGATTTCTCCAGAATTCTCGTTTTGTTGCTCGTTTCTGCTTCACCTCTCGTGACCATTTGCTTCTAGTCTCAAAAATATAACGGGAATAGAACCTTGACCCGTTTTCTTCACTTTCAGCTCCAATTATGTCATTTCCGCTCCAGAACTTCGGCTAGTACCTGTATAGCATTTTAGTACCAAAGTTGCCCGAAATTCCCAACATCCGTTATGAATTAAACTTTAAAAAGACAAATATCGCATATAATAATATGATTAAAATATGCGATATCAGAGTAGCTTACTTATAGCTCGATTCATTTACATCTCTTTCTCTAGTTTCGACTATCTTGTTCGGTAAATTTAATCCTTCCGAAGCCTTTTCATCGGAGATACCTTCAAATCAAATTACAAAATAATAAGATAATTGCTTTATTGAGCTACATTATTTTAACCTAAATCACGATAAGTATTTTGCCATAAATCACGATTAGTATTTTACACTAAATCAAGATAAATACATTTGATGTACCTGTTTTTCAATAATAAAGTTGCTTAATCAATTTAATACATTCAAAATTTAGAAAAAACTGAATAAATTTATGTTGGCAGGTCGACCTTAACCTCTTTTGACCTGAACATAAACTTACCCATTTCAACTTTCAACCGGAACTCAATTTGACATGTTACCTAACCCGTCCGTATTTCCACCTCTCCTAACTACAAATAATTTTGTACCATTGATCATAGAGTGTGGGTCGGATATAAGCATAATATTGTCCACCGTATACCCCACCACTGTGAGCCAATACACTGCACAAATAAATATTTAACATGTCTTAGCACCAAATATTAATCTCGACCACACCAAGTAAGAAGTAAAAGAACATTATCGGCCAATACACTGCACAAAACAACATTTAACCTGACCGTCATGTAAATTATAATACTAATCCCACAATAAGTTTCTTTTGACTGATGAGAATACAACTTATTTAAATAGAAATTTTAAGCCGAATATATTACGTTATAAATATGCATGGAAAATATGATATGAGATCAGAAAACCTGTGAAGAGTGTAGAGATTGCGGGCACTTCTGTCAGCTTGGGGGGATAAATACCTTCCATGTACTCTATCTAAATCAAGTTGCAAAGGAAATTCATAGCGATCATTTATCTGCCAAATTTGATAATAAGAAATTATAAACAATGATTCTTAATAACTTAGTAGTAAAGGTAGATATTACTTGGAACTGACCTTAACCATTGTATCTCTCGTGAAATCATATTCAAAACGTTTTAGATGAAGCTGCAGAACAGGGGGGAAATCAATGAACAAAATGCCCTTCTTCGCATCCTGAAAGTTCAATTTACAGGATTACTTTGTCAGAAACCACTCACAGAACACATTAAAATTTAGTAAACAGAGAACTTTACAGCGAAAACAGATAACTACGACCAACCAGTATGATGCCAATCCTTTTAGTAAGGTGCCAATCACGACCCATTCATCTAAATTATCACCAATTAATCGATAATATACTTGGCTAAAAAATGAAATACTTACAAACTCATAACAAATTATACAAACTATAATTACAAAATTTAAAGCATAAACTCGCTAGGTTACTAATCTGCAACCATGAAAAGACAGTGTTATAACCAAACTATAATTACAAAATTTAAAGCGATATGGTGAAGAAACAAACCTGGGGATTAAAGAAATTTAATGTATAGACGAACATGGAAGCACGACTTTGTAAAAGACTATCTGCCACCTAGCTTGTCGGAGTACAAAAGTGCCCTTGATGGAAATGGAATTACAGTAAATAACAAGCTTGTCGTCTATACATTAAGGTACAGTAAATAACAAGTGGAATAGTAACAGTTTCGGCAAAGCGACTTCATCATAACATTTTTCACTGAGAAATTTCATCAAACATGTTGTATGCAATTCTTAATCAACCCAAAAAACTAATCAAAAAATACATCAAATTCATAACATTTTTCACTGAAACATTTCATCAAACATGTTGTATGTAATTCTTAATCAACCCAAAAAACTAATCAAAAAATACATCAAATTCACAAAATCTCACCACCAAAATCAAACAAAACCTAGGGTTGATTTCTTACAATACGGCTCGGTTTAAATCGAAAAATTATATGGTTTACAACGAAAGTTTTTTGGAAAAAGAATGATCATTATATGTTTGTATACAGACTTACCAAAATATCTGAAACCTACCCACATACGCTTCGGATTTGACATCAACAGGGTGGAAAGAGATCGAAGGGTGGAAGGTGGGAGCAACGGCTGCTTTGATTTGGAATTAGCGACGGCTTCCCAGTGACGGCCGATTGGGAGCAACGGTGGAGCGGCCGATTGGGAGGCGTTTGTGAATAGAATTAGGGATTGGTAGTAATGCGTGTGTGAAAAGGGTATATAGGTAAATTCAAGTACTTAAAATTAAGGGATTAAGACACTAAGGGAGATTCATTATAATATAGTATAGATATAAACGAAATTGGTTATTGTTATTATGGTAAATAAACACTTCTAAGTCTACATGTTTAAAGTATATTTTCGTTCATTTACTCTACAAGGCTAAAACTTTATTAACCAACATTATTTAATTATAAGTTATTTTGAATAATGATATGTGGTGAGAGTTATAAAAACGGTAGTTAAGTAATTTCAATTACTAAGGTTTTAGAGAATTAAGACTATGTGAGAAATGTTTTATAATATAGTAGAATTAGATTATATTATAGTGTAGCTTTAGTATACGTATTTTAGTAGAAAAATGCATAATATTTTAATTATTTTAAGTTTTTGGGGTTATAAAATAAAGTTTATAATATTGGAAGTTTTTAAATTAAATAGAAAGTATTTTAATATTTTTTAATTACATAAGAATTATAACTTACTTTGTTAGATATTAATTTTTTCAAATTAATTAGGAAAGAGAGTGTTGTTTGACTTAAATAATAATTAATATAGATTAAGGGTATTAAGGTAATTTCAATTACTTAAATTTTAAGATATTAAGACTTTGAAGGATATTCATTATAATATAGTATAGATAAACAAGACAAAAACAATAGATAAAAGGGAATAGAGAAAGAAGGAATAATTGTATATTCATCTCATAAAAAGATATGTATTTATAGTTATAATATTGAGTATTCTAAAAAAAACATATCTACTAATATAATATAAATATATATCTATCAATATATTCGAGATATAGACATCAGACCATAATTATTCATAACATGTATCATATTATTAAGTATTGGAGAACATAGGAAATTCTCCCCAAAAATAAAGTTGGAATACATGATTAATTTATTGAACTAATCTATACTATCTATAAAACATTTAACCATAAAATCTTAAAGTTGAAATTTAAGAAGGAAACAACTAAAATGCCCCTTATCTACCATCTAAATTCACTTTCCATTTTCAACTTATTTTCCTTTTTTTTCAACTCACTTTTCTTACTTTTCATTATTTATCATCTACTAAATTAAATTATAATTAATTTAACTAATATTCTTTTACGAAAAAATTCAATACAAAAGATTTCTTACATCAATTATCATATCTAAAATGTGAATTAAATTATTTTTTTTATTAAGTTTCGCATATAATAACATGTTATGTTCAAAGATCTGGATTTGCAATCGCAACCGAATAGTTGCTTTTATAGCCCGGAGATGATGGATGACCTAAATCTTTTACTGAGCATATGATATATGAGTTAAAAGACCACTAAAAATTATTACACTTAAAATATAGTCGCAACACTAGAGTCGAAACTATTAAATACAATATGATTATGGTTATTCAACTATATATTACCACTCAATTTTAACGGGAAGTTTGAGTTTGGACCGAAATCAATGCTTTCTTTAACAGAACACGGTTCAAACCATAAACTATTAGACACAACATATAAATAATATTTTATAGTTCGAACGATCGAACGAGAACAATTTTCTAAAACAATCAAATGAACTTACTATATCACCACATGTATGTGAAATATATGGAGAGAATGAGTTTGAAGATCGATGGACCAAATCATAAACTATTACACTCAAAATAT
Source organism: Senecio squalidus (assembly GCA_910822075.1). Lineage (NCBI taxonomy): Eukaryota > Viridiplantae > Streptophyta > Magnoliopsida > Asterales > Asteraceae > Senecio > Senecio squalidus. The sequence goes on along the minus strand of CAJVGC010000591.1, from coordinate 10,519,759 downwards.
TAATCGTGAAATAAGACACTAACAAAAATCGTTACCGCATATAAATAAATAAAATGATGGCCCGAAGGGGCGCAACACCATAAATGGTTACCGTGTAATTCATTTTCTGGTTCGAAAGACCGAATAAGAAACTTTTACCACATTATTATTTTTATGCTCCGAGTGCCCGAACGACTCGAATCATAACTATTATTTATCTTGAGACGAATAAGAAACTACCATAAATCGTTACCATAATTTTTCCGAATATAATTTATTTTTCCCGCTACATCGTGCGGGTTTCATACTATAATTAATAACTATTGATGAGTTGCTCAGCTTTTATAGAAAAGAAAGGTCAACCCTTATTAAAGCCTATATATATGCCATGGATTAAAGATAGATATGATGTACAACACAAAAAAAAGAACTCTTAAAATAAATACTCTGTATTACTTACTAACAAGAAGAAAATGGTAATACTCGCTATTAATATACGTAATGTTACTATACGTACATGTTTACTTTTTATCAATTGTACATGGGTTCTTACTAATTATGTAATTTTGATGAATAAATATACAGGCTGTAAAAGCTGGAGAATGGGGGGGCGATGGCGGAGTTAACCCATGGAAGTTCGTTCTTGAAGATTATAGTAAGATTACCAGCATCACAGTCATTTTTGACTATTGGTATGTATATTCCATCACGTTCAATTATAAAGATAAAGACAATGTCGAACATTCTGAAACACATGGTGCCAAAGGTGGTACGGAAGAAGAAACGGTACGTAAACTCAATATTATCACATCGATCTTATATTTTAAAGGTTATTATCTCTGATTTTTTTTATTCAGACTTCGGCTCATGTAAAAAGGAAAAATAAGGACATAAGGACTAACTAGAGATTGGTATTATACTATTATTAATGATCAGTGTAACTACTAATTATACTATTATTAATGATCAGTGTAACTACTAATAATAGAACTCAAAAGGTTGATTATACACAAATATTATGAATTGAGTTTTTATATACCTTTCTTTTGCTTGATCAGTTTACCCTTGCTAATAGAGAATACCTTTGTGGTTTTGGCGGAAGTTACGATGGTGGTGTAATTACGTCCTTGTCTTTTCAAGGAAGCAAAGACAGCGATGGCACATTTGGCAGACCCCACGGAACTAATTTCTCACTACCTCTGGCTGAGGGTAAGTTTGTCGGATTCTTTGGAAACTTTGATACTCACTTGAACAGTATCGGAGCCATACTTTCTCCCTACAATTAGCAACGCCGACCTATCTTATACAGCAGCGTGCATACATATATGTAGGTACTGTTGTTGTATATATGAGGTACCTTGTTTAATTTCAAAATAAAGAGTTGTGTCTTCTGCTTAAGATCGATGCAACACCAATGTATTTGAAATTTCGTTTGTTATCTTTTTCCTTTTTATTTATGTTATGTTGTGATAAATCGTGCACCATGTCACGATTAGAATAAGCACCCTTGTCTCGTTCATTATCTATATATCGAATTCATGTACTAATCAAATTCTTCTTAATAAATGTTTCAGTCTTGCTTGTTACATAGTGCTTAATTTCCATAATGACTTTAGTTTTTTCCATTGGTTTACTTTATCAAATATTGTATGGCTTGCTTCTAAATGAATGTTTTAGCTATTTTGAATTGTAAACTATTCAAAAAACACTCAAACACCTTTCTTATTTAACATATATCTATCACACAGTTTTAACAATATGTTTTTTTAAGTAATCTTATTACCTTTTTATTAGAAATTTAATAATATTATATTATCTTATATTATATTATATTATATTATACTCCGTATTATATTATATTATACATATATATATTTTCAGAAAATTTTGTCTTCTAATTTTGTTACAGTTAGATGGTTTTTACTTTAGGCCCACACTTTTCAACCAATCCTCCAAGTTCTTTTGTGTTATCATTTATTTAACTTTTATCAAAATACAAAACACCCCTCAACATTTACATTAAATACCAAATGGCAAATTATATTTATTTATTTCTACTACTACCATTACATAAAATTAAGCCACATAATAAAGACGATTATGTAATTTTACAACTAAATAGCTGCGTAATAAACGCTAATACGTTGCTCTTTCATGTTAATTATGTCATTTATAAAAATCTTGGAATAAGTAATACAACAACTTTTTTTCCTTTTGCATTATATTTATTTATTTTATAGTTACTACTATTATTCACAATTTGCGATGATATTAAATTTAAGTTACTTTTATACCTTAGAAGCGTTGATTAAATGAAGACCCACAACGAAGTGCGGGCACCATTTCCTAGTTATATACATTTCGAATTCATGTACTCCTCAAAGCTTCTCCCAATGAACGTTTTAGTCTTGCTTGTTTCATAGTGCTTCTATTTCATGATGGTTTTAGTTTGTGTTCCTTAATGTATGGCTAGTTTCTAAAAATATGTTTTTTAGTAAAAATTTTTTATCTTTTTGGAAATTTAACAATTTTGTGTCATTTTAAATTTTATGTAAATAAAATGTCATATCAAATATGAAGAAAAAAAAAGATGGTGTTACATTTTTGAAAAAAAAAATACACCAATTTAGTAGTGGCGTTTTAATGTTAGTTTATACAGAAGCCCAATCTAATTTCGTAAGAATATCGGATGATCTTGAGAGTCTATATTTAGAGCCCAACTTAGTAGTGGCGTTTGGTTGTATTCTTATCAATATAAAAGTTTTATATATATTTTATAAAGGTGTCATCAATGTTTTGAAAATCCCGTTTTTCTGCCTAGCGACGGTCGAACCGGTTGGACAGATCAAATAGGTTAGAACCGCTCAAATAAAAAAAAGAGTAAATTACATAGATCGTCCCTAAGGTTTATATGGAATTACGGTTATCGTCCCTAAGTTTGAAAAGTTGCATGAATGGTCCCAAAGTTTAGAGTAATTATGGATTTCGTCCCTATTTTGGATGTCCGTCTAGTTCCACCGTTAGCATTCCCTCACGTGTTAAACATGTGAGGGTATTTTAGTCTTTTTACACTCTTCTTCCCCAAAATCAAATAAACCCTAAAAAATAAAATAAGCTTACACAAACACCCCTTCACACACACACACACACACAGATAAAATAAGCTTACACAAACACCCCTTCACACACACACACATCAAAATCAAAATCCTCCATCAAAATAAAATAAGCTTACACAAACACCCCTTCACGGTGGTGGCGGCGAGTGGTGGCGGCGCCGGTGACGGTTCCGGCTAGCTGCAACCGAAGCTCCGGCGGCGATAAAAGGAATGTGTTTGAAATACGAACCTGAATAGTGGCATTGATAATATTTTGATGAAAATTGTTTCTCCTACAGTTCTGTGTTTAGAGAGCTGCGAAAACATCAAAAGGATTTTGTAAGTTGGTGTGGAGAATGCCAACGGGAGAAGAGAGAACGTATTCATCAGGCTGTAATTGCAAAACAAATGGTGCCATCTTTTTCTCCTTCAAAAATCAAAATCCCCTTTTAGTAATTTCATCTAAATTAAGAAAAATAACCTTTGAAAACCTTTGAATTGTTTTGGTAAAAAGATCGAGTTTTTTGATCGGAAACAGCTTCAGAAACATGAAATCAAGAAAACCCGAATCGGAATTTGTATTAATTGGGGAAAAGGGTGTCTGAAAATTGGATCAAGTTTAGAAATTTGTGAGAAATTGAGTTAAAAGATTCATGATTTTACTGTGTTTTTTTATTTTCAGAAACTCATATGAGGTAGGTGAAGACGGAAAAGACTAAAATACCCTTATGTGTGTTTTACGCGTGGGCCAGGCTAACGGAAAAAGTAACGGACGTTTAAATTAGGGACGAAATCCGTAATTACTCTAAACTTTGGGACCATCCATGCAACTTTTCAAACTTAGGGACGATAACCGTAATTCCATATAAACCTTAGGGACAATCTATGTAATTTACTCTAAAAAAAATATTAACATTCAATTAAGTAGATGTTAAAATTTAATAGCTTTTTTATTTGTTTAACTGTATTTTTATATATGAACAGAATGCAACATTACCATTTACCATAATCAAATAAGTAACTAGATGTAGAAAGGAATACCGTTTATATTGAACAAAATACAAATTATATACAATGTAACGAAATTACAGAAAGATATAAATGAAATTACTGCCAAGATTCGTGATAAACATTCTCTTAAAACAAATTCCGCGTATATTCACACGAATTATTTCGCAAGGTACAATGACAAAAACAATTTATTACGAAACTGCTGGAGCAAACAACTTGCCTGAAAATTGCAATCGGAAAAATCATACAGTAGAGAATAGATAGGAGGAAAAGGTGTGTGTTACTGACCCAACATCGGCTCGATTTTATAGGCCAAAGAAGCGTTTATTAGTATTAATTATGTTTAATAGCATTAAACCTCCGAATTCAATACCAAAGACTGTAACGGTTTTAGTTACGCTAACAGTTACGTTAGCGTAACTAACAGTTACGTTACGTAACCGACAAACATGACTAACAGTTACGTGACTAATAGTTACGCTAGCGTAACAAACAGTTACGCTAGCGTAACAAACAGTTACGCTACGTAACTAATAGTTACGCTAACGGAACAAACAATTACGCTACGTAACATTTACGTTACCCAAACACCCATCTTTAGGTTTCGATATCTCATTCACATTAACTCTGCTTTGGACGTATAATATATCGTTGAACAACCCTTTCTAAGGGCTACACGTTCATATTAAATATTTTTAGTAAATATTAAATATGCATCACTTTATATACGTCCAAAGTTGATGATATATCATATTTTTATCAACATTTTCCAACACTAGACATATAACTTAAAGGTATCGGATTCGATTATGATAACAATGATTTTCATAAACATATTTTAAATGGGTCAAACTTGATATTTAGTTAAAACAAAATAAGACAAGAGGACCCTCAACACAACTCATTTTAACATGTTATGGTAAGTCCAAAATACAAACCGAGTTCCTAAAACAAAATTTAATGTTTCAACATATAGAATATGGGGTTGTTACCCATGTAAGCTTACATGCAAAACTCATCAAAAAATATATCATTTTGTTAAAAAAATTTCAAATCTATATAATTTTAATCATATATATTAAACTAACTTTACAAATTTTTATTAATTCACATTTTTTTCTTCGTTAATCGTGTCTTTCAAAAATATAAGTTTTTTTGTCATCACTGGGAATCTATCGAAGTCACTTTTTATAACTTCTTCATAATAAACAATGACCCCCTGCATTTTGGGGATCACCTCTCCCTTGATGAATATAGGACAAATCAAGCGTTGAAAAACATTTAAACCACAAAACGACATAGTTTTTAATGAGTTTCGCATATAAGCTTACATGTGTAACAGCCTCATATTCACTTTCCCTTTATATAATATACATTATGTTTATTTGTTAGACACTTAAAAATTGGTTTTGATAAACTTTTAGGCAACATTGTTTTAAAAAAATCATATCTAAACACTTATATACAATATGATAATTACAATATAGGAACGTGTTCATATATGACAAATACTTTGTTCATTAATAAGAGAAATTAAGATAGAAACAAAATAATTAAATAGCTTTATAAAGACACAAATTGATTATTTTCCTATGTATTTGTATATTTTTTCACAAAATATAGCCCGATATACATTTTATTCTGATATAAATATTTTATTATCGTCCAAACATTTAATCAGAGTCAAGTACCAAACAAATCAATAATTATATATATTGTTTTAGTTGAGAGAAGTGATTTTTTAGAGCACTCGGAGTGGTCCCGTGTTCGGGCTCGTTTTCACCTCCATAACGAGGTGGTTCCTCGTTATCACTCTGGTGGCGTGCCCGTGCTCGATCTTGTTAGTCAGATAACTAGTCATGTTTTGTGTTTTTTTTATTTCTTTTTTCAACGGCTAAAAGAAAAGACAAAAAAAGTTTTTTTAAATTAAACGTTACCTAACGGCTAACTTTTGATTTATTTATCCAAGGGCTAAAATGTGCGAGAAATGACATCGAACGGGAATTTGATGTTCTTCATGGTTGTTGGGAGATTATAAACATACAACAAGATTTTACAAGATAAATAAGTTGACAAGAGTTATGTACGGAGGTATAATATTGTCTAATATGATTGTTGAAGACAATAGACGGTCGATTTGTGATGCTGATGAATTTTATGCTCCTTCGGTTACCAGTGTTGACCGATCTTTTCATGAACGAGTGACGGAACGTATCCTGATTAACAAAGAGATAAGAGACAAGGATACCCACACCCAACACCCAACTTCGCAACGGTCTCTTGGCGTACATTTTGGCGTTTCCGGATAACTATCAACAACGTTAACTATTTGTATTATATATATATTGTCTTTTAGTTTAAATATTGTATTGTAATTTTATTTATTATTAATAAAATGATATTTTCATTTTATTAAATAATGTAGATAGTTTTGCTAATGTAACGATAACAATTCATTATAACCAGATTATCACTCATAGTATTATCGTATAAACAAAACCACCACAAGTTGAGACAAGTGATAATTAGATGGACAGAATAGATAATTAACACTAAAATGTAAGTTAATAAAACTTGTTATGAAATGGTATGAACTAATTACAACTATTTTCTTTTTATACTTTTTTATAACAAAGAAGTATATTAAAGTCACCATGCTTCACTTATGGTACAATGACTAATAAAGTCAACAATTTGATGCTCTAGGTGGGGCTGACTATAATAGACCCGGGTGGGTCGGGTTCCCATACCATGTAAAAATGACCAATAAAAGTCATCACTATCAAAATTAAATACTGCAAATTGGTCCCTTTTTTAGACCCGATAGCGACCCGTTTCCCAACACACGGAGTACGGATAATTTTACGCGTTTGTACATTAGTATATCTAATCCTTAATCTACATTTCACTGATAATAATAAAATGACGAATATTTTAGTGTTACGAGTGGTTTATAAAACCGTATATGTACTTACATAATTATATTACGATATTCCAACTAAATTATACGTATAATAAGAGTTTAGAAATATAAATATCATAAAGTGAGACGAAATTGGTTTCCACATATTACGTTCGACGAATAAAAGAATTTTCATTTATTTTTAAGAATATGGGTTATTACATAAAAATATTTGAGGAAAGTGAAAATATTTTGTCCATTTTGAATAATATAAAATAAGGAATAGACAAAAATATTTGAAGAAAAATACTTTTAGAAAAGTTTTAAGTTTTTAATAATTTGAAACGGAGTAAAGTAATAAACCACGTTCGATTTTATAATGAGCAAATGCCTATATTTGAATAAGCTATACTCAATCGAGTGGTATCTTGAAGCCTCTTAGCCTACGGGGCAGAAGTGAAAATATCTGAGAGACTTGCATATGTCGTCAGTTTGTGAACACTCGTATATCAATAATGAGAGATAGCAAAGCCTAATAAGGCACAAGACAAGATTGAGTATTTTTTTTTAAATTGATTGAAGTAAATATCAATCAAAATATATGCGTTATATTATATGATAACAAGATTAAGGATGACAATTATTACCTGATCCGATGAATATCCACCCCATCCAATCCACTATTACTGAATTGATGATGTAAATAAATGAATAACTGATATAAATATGGATATCGATGTTTAGTGAATTGGATATAGATAAAAATTTATCATTAATAATTCATAATTTACTAATATAAGAATTAATAACAAATAGTTTTGTCAAATACACTATTATTAATATTAATAATGTGATGGTTTCCATTTCTATAAAAGCTTGGCATTTAAAAAGAAGAAAAATTCATTTTTTTCTATGAAAGTTACTACCTGAGTTAATATTTAAACTAACGGTGCTTTGATATATATAATAAATTTATAATTTATTAAAGAAAAAAGAGTTTTTTTCGATATCTATTTACCCACATTATCTAATGAATATGAATTTTGATAGATAAAAATTTGTATGAGTATGGATATAGAAAAAATAAATAGACATGTTCTCACTTGATCTAAAGAAGATACATTTACCTAATCAAATGTTCATATAATAACTCTATTGCATTAAGTTTAATATGTATCAGAAATCCATCTATAATCCAAACATAATTAAATACAGAGTTTTTAAACTTTGCAGTATATATAGTCACCAAAACGTATTATATTATAAAAAGTCAAGGTTTACCACTGCATCTTATAAAGTAGACATCACATTAATCCGCTACAGAGGTAAGATTTGTCTGAAATATTACGATTACGATCATAACCGTTCTCCGTATTTCTTTATTAGAAAAATTTTATCCCCTCGTTTTTTAACCAAACTCAAAACACAATACTAGACGACACACCGAACAAAAAGATCTTTTTTCCTGTAAACAAAAAATAAAAAGGGTAAAAAGAAAAAGAAAGGAATTTACTTTCCCCCAAAAATAATGTAAAATAATTCACTTTTTCTTTATAAATTATTAAAGCATCCATCAATCCACCAAATTGGTGGAATCTTCACACTCCACTCTCCACTCTCCACTGTCTCTCTGTTTTTATTTCTAGTGAGAGAAACTCACAAAAATGGAACCAACAACAAAAGCGTTTGCATTATATTCTCTTGTAATTTTCTCTCATTTCATTTCCGCAGTTTTCGCTGCGGAAGACGGTACGTATTTTCATTTAAGATCTGTTTATATATATGTGTGCATAATTTGAAATCAAGGGTGTTTGTTTGGGCTTATATAACAGTTTATGGGCTTATTACCGTGTATTAATTAATAGTTACATAAGCCGGAATCCATAAAATCCGGACTTACGAAAGATAAGCTAAAATGTCAATAAACCATAACTCTGAAATGAAATAGAATGTGTGTTTTGTGTTGCTCATTTCACACATAATTTTTTGACAGTAAATGTAAATGCTAGTATTTCTTTTGTGTGTCCTTGTTCCAGTAATCTTTTTTTTTTTATGCGGTAAATAATGCATATTTTAGTTGTACTATATTGTACAACTTATAATGCACCGTAATGCCACTTAACTTCACAATTTATTATTTATTATTTATTTTATTTGGAATTTTTTGAATATCCTTTTGAACATTTTGAGATAATAAATATTTAACTTGGAAATAAAGGAAAATATTGTGAATTAGTACTTTTAAGCCAATAAAAAAAAGTTGGTAGTTTTACTTTTGAGAAAATCACAAAAATAATCACCTCAGAATTCAAAAATACCAAAATAATCATCTGATTCGCGCCATTTTTCTCGCGTCATTTTTTTCGTCGCGAGATTGAAAATAATATAAATGATTGGTTATAAATTGACCACGTCCTCGCGACATTTTTCTCGCGCCAATTTATGACCAATCATTTACATTATTTTTCAATCTCGCGACGAAAAAAATGGCGCGAGAAAAATGGCGCGAATCAGATGATTATTTTGGTATTTTTGAATTTTCTTAAATGATTATTTTTGTGATTTTTTGTTTACTTAATGGGTATAAATTGTTTTAGGCGTACGGGTTTATTTGGTTCGGTTTAATTTAATAAGCCTGTTTTAACTTAACATAGAAAAGAATAAACCTTCTAAAATAAGCAAGTAGTAAGCTACTTTAATTTTTTGGGTTTTATTTATGACAATATATTAAGTTGAAATTTACTTTTTTGGGTTTTATTTATCCATACCAATAAATTTATTTTTCACCCATTTTGGAACCAAACTACATTTATTACACATAGCACGTATAAAAAAATGAGTGTTTTAGGAAATTTTACCTTGCATCCCCTTGAATGGTTTTCTTTGCCTAACTAAAAAGAGTTACCAAAATGTCACCTCTCCCCGGGTTAAAACAATAAAACATGAACATTATACATATCGAGTCGTTTTTAGCCCCAATGGCAACATGATGTCGTTGGCTCAAATCTCAAACATTTCTTTTATAGTTTCCATGATGATAGCTTAGTAGTTGAAGACATGATGTATAGAATCGGGGGTCAAGGGTTCAATCCTTACCTCGTGTCCTTTAACTAATTTGTTATGTGATTTATCTTAACTATGTTGACCATGACACCGGTTGGTAGGGGACCTGAAGGATGTGATACCCTTTTTTTTAGTTCATCTAGGTCAAGTACATGCTAGTCCCGTCACTGCTTCGGCCTAACGTCCTTTAATTCATTTGTATACAATACACGTGGTTTTGTCTATACAAATACAACTTCACATGTTCGAATCCGTTTTTACGTATATTTGACATAAAAAATATTTATATCATAAAAGTTGAGATCATATGTTACAAAAGATATGAAAATAGATAACTCGAATATGGTCCTTGTGGCTTTGTCTACACCATTTGCACTTGTCCCATATCAAAATAAATCTTTTATTTTTGGTCTTGTCACTCTTTTCTTTAGGTTGATTATAAAAAAGTTAATTTGGACATATGGGTCTATAGGAGAAATGTCACATCAATTATTGGGTCCCCTAAAATACATCAACTTACCCTTACTTCTTTCTTTGGCCTTAAATGTTTTTTAAAGATATATAATAATGTAATATACATTAAATAAAATGTGATGTTTGTCCCATTGATAGGAGGTTGTTCTTCTTTAGGGGAGGTCTTGTGTTCGAGCAGATGTCACTGTCGCCCCGAATCACTAACATAGCCGTTCTAAAAAAAGTTAAAAAAATTATCACATTGTACCATTTCAAGTATGCTAACCAAGTATATAGTAATGATAAGGAAAATCCGCTTTGATCCCAATTAGGGATCTTAGCAGAGCGCCTCGTCTAAGCTCGGGTTCCCCTGAACCCGATATATCCCTTTTATCAAAAGTTAAAACCCGATTTTCTATAAAGTTTGAGTTGAGATTATTGTTTTTTTCTGAATTGTAGTTTTGTGTTTTACCGCACAAATTTGTAGGCCCATTGAGCATGTCATGGCATCTTTGACCAACAATAATAAAAATAGTAACACATTTATTTGGCTTATACAAAAAGTATATTAAACATCATTATCTTATTTACTTTTTGTTAATTTAAACTATTACTTTAGATTACCTTTTATTTTATTTATCTTCTATTAGTTAAAAAAAACTTTCTACTATTAAAATATGTTGTATTTATTTACTTGAATTACATTTCAACTATTTGCTTAAATTTTGTTGTATTCATTTATGTAGGTTTATTAATCAATGGCGATTTTGAGACTGCCCCATCTGGAGGCTTTAACGACGACAGCGTTGGCGATAGACTGAACGCGGTCCCAAGCTGGAAGTTGGATGGCACTGTGGAGTTAGTTGCCTCAGGGCAAAAACAAGGTGGAATGATCCTGATTGTGCCTGAAGGTAGACACGCGGTTAGACTTGGTAATGATGCTCAGATTAGCCAAGATGTGAAATTGGAGAAAGGCGAGATTTACTCTATCACGTTTAGTGCTTCTCGCACATGTGCGCAGTTAGAGTCGTTAAATGTGTCTGTTCCGCCTGCAACACAAACTATTGATCTACAAACGTTGTATAGTGTCCAAGGATGGGATACTTATGCATGGGCGTTTCAAGCGGATAAAGAAGATGCTCAAGTTGCTTTTACAAATCCTGGCATGGAAGATGATCCCACGTGTGGGCCAATCATCGATGATATTGCCATCAAAAAGCTTTTCGTTCCAACAAAACCAAAAGGTTTGATCTATTCCAATAAAAGTCAATTTTTTTGACCCGTTACTCAACCCACTCATTTTGTCATACCTGCAAACAATCATAACTTTAATAATTATTATTGGTACAGATAATGCAGTACTAAATGGAGACTTTGAAGAGGGTCCATGGATGTTTAGAAATGCTTCCCTAGGAGTCCTCCTCCCAACTAACCTCGACGAAGAAACTTCGTCATTACCTGGATGGATAGTTGAATCAAACCGGGCAGTTCGTTACATTGACTCCTACCATTTCTCAGTTCCAGGAGGAAAACGAGCTCTAGAATTACTTTCGGGTAAAGAAGGCATAATCTCACAAATGGTCGCAACCACTCCAAACAAGCCTTATAAAATGTCATTCTCACTAGGCCATGCTAACGATAAATGCAAGCAACCCCTAGCGGTTATGGCATTTGCAGGGGACCAAGCTGAAAACGTGCATTATACACCAAACGGAAATGCCACTTTCCAAACTGTAAATGTGAACTTTACAGCCAAGGCTGAGAGGACCCGGGTCGCATTCTATAGTGTTTATTACAACACAAGGAGTGATGATATGAGCTCTTTATGTGGGCCTGTTGTGGACGACATAACAGTTGCTGTTTCACGTGGTGTTCGAGGTTTAAGTTTGTCGGTTTTAAGATTTGGGTTTGTGGTTCTGGCTGTATTGTTTATGGTTTAGTAGAAGTAGGTTGTTATTGCCAAGTAGTAACTTATTATGGTTCTGTCTCGAGTTCTATGCCATGATGTAGTAATCAATGTTTTTGGTAATTTCCACTTGGCCGGTAACTTGTTATCTTTATCAAGTTACGAAATTATGTACTGTAACCATGTAGGAATGAAATGAATGTTCTTAGCGTACTTATTGTGATTCATGACACCGGATTTGATGGTTAGAAAACCAGTTTTGATTAAAACATATGTATTGCTTTATATCCTATGTTTCTACTCTGTAAGTAACATATTTTGAGAACAAAAATCCATACATACTACATTAAATATTGGTGCTATTTCTCAAACTCTGATTTCCCCTCATCACTTTTACTCCAAAGAACCTAGTACTTACTCTTACGCCCGAGTTTGGTTGCTGGAACCCAACCTTTGTTGAGACTAATGGGTTCTTAGGTTCAATTAACATTTTATAATATAAGCTTGAAGTACACATTTTTCTTTTAAGTTGAAGTTGTCAAAAAATGATATACGCGTTTTTTTGCTCTTCGTCATCTCGTAGAAATGTTGTAGCAACAGCTTTTATTCAATTTCCAAATATTCAAGCAAATAGTTTCATTTCAAACATCCAATCAAACACAGGTTTTCAAACATGATATGATGGAAGAGCTTCATGTGATCGTTGAGTGTATTTCGGATCTAGTGGAGATGCATAAGAACATTGGAGACCAAAGGAATAACTGGAACAGCGTTTTGTTAACATCAATCAACATGATTACTCTTTCGGCTACAATCATGGCTGGCATTGCATCGCCTATAACTAGTATACCCGGTGCACCTTTGGAAATGCTTAAGATTTCATCTAGTTTCATGTATTTGGCCGTAACGGGTATGTTAATGTGTATGTTGGTTATTATGAACAAGATTCAACCATCTTAACTAGCTTAAGAACAAAGAAACGCTACAAGATTGTTCAAGCAACTTGAAAGCGAAATCAGGACAAAATTTGCTTTACGCAATCCTACTCCAAGTGAAGTGTATGAAGCTATGAACAAACTTTGGCTATAGATAGAGCATACCCACTTCCTTTACTTAGTATCATACTTGATATAATCTCGACGTTTATAATTTATGGGGTAAACAAAAGTTCACATATTTGAATGTTTGAAATTGTATCTAAAATAATTTTCCTCGACGTTTATATCTATCAAAAAACAAAAATGCAAACAAAAGATTGTTGAGGGGACTAACCCCAGTGCTGTTAAACCCTCCCAGTTTGACCCGACTGTTTCTAAGAAAGACTACGGTAGTTACATTCATATATAAAGTTGACGACAAAGGAAAAACCATAAACTTAAGTAGCCATTGTTACACACAGGATCACAAAAGTTGACTAATCCACAATCTGAAAGTACATTTTTTCAGATAACTAGACATTTGGTGGACTTCTCCCATACGCATAAAAAGATAAAACAGCATCTGATTGTCAACTGAGAGGGCGTCCACGTCCCATTGTGAATCCTCTTGTACCATCCGGCATTTTTGGTCCAGGAGGAGGTTTTGATATTTCAGCCGCATGATTATGGTGAAATGTCGTTCCATGACCTATGTTTTTTATACACAAGAAACATGTTAGTTTTTATGATTAAATAATTAAGTCGAATGAGATTAAATTAACATCTTACCCATGCCACTAGATCCTTGATACTTCTGTTTATTAAAACGCCTCCGGTTTTTACCACCGTTTCCTTTCTTATCCTTTGATTGATGTTCCTCGTTGTGTGATTCATGCTAATTAATACAGATTAGAAAATTCTCATCAAATCCCATACATATATATATAGTGGTAACAAGATAAATGGACGGGGTGGGGTACGCAAAACAACCAACACGGGTCAACTTTTTTACCTCTTTTACAAATAACTAATGCATTAATATAATTGCAAAAACAATGTTTACAAAAAAATAGAATAATACTTAGATTTTGCTAAACAAAAAATATAAATACTTGGATGATAATTAATGCAATTTGGGACACTTTGGTCGGCTTGTACTCCTTCTAAAAAAAAAATATCTGACCCGTTTGGGATAAAGCCTGACTGGAATCAACCCAACCAAAATTAAACCATTTAAGTTTATAAATTTTTATGATTTAAAATAAAAACAAATAACATGACCGAAAAGAAAAGTTTTAGGAGATGGACGTGAAAGTCGCTCAAATTAGGTTTAAAAAAGGTCGTCAAAGATTTTTTTTGTTTTAAACATTAGAAACTGATACAATAATAAGATAACCAACTATGAAATGCAAATTTAGACACCACCTAAAACTTATCTAACATTAGTCAATGAAAATACCTCTTCATCCGGAGTGTCATCATGGTGCTCACTCGATTGATGGTTCTCTTTATCCCCAGGTGAATCTGCTTGGACGTTATGTTTCTTCTCAGTGTCATGTGTTTTTTTCCTCGGAGCATTCTTGACCTTAAGTAAAAGAAACTATTAGCAAAATCAAAGTTATTATAGAAGAAAATTGTAGAAAGAGTGGACTTACCATGCGCTTGAGAAGCTTGACTCGCATGCCATGTCGCCAATCCTGCTCATTATTTAAAGTAGCAACCTGAAATATACCACATTAAGTTAAGAGTGCAAACATTATCATAAGCAAAATGACAATAAAAAGGAGGAGAAATTCAAACTTACGGCGTTCTCAGCAGCCTCAATAGTCTCATACTCCACAACCGCATGCAGCTACACACAGCAAACAGAATGATGATGATAACTAGAAGAAAAAATAATTTAAACTTATAGTTATCACATTCGAAGCTTACCTTACCACTCAGAAGCTTTTCGTCAATACTACATTTCCTTGAATCCCTTGTAGCATTTTCTTCATGAACGGTAATCTTCTTGATACTAAAGATCATTTTTATTATAGGAAAATTAGCACAAGGAAAAGAAGACAGTTTAAGAACATAAGATAAGTAAAAGTTAGGTACATTCCAGCGTTGCCAAATATCTTCTTCATATTCTCTACGGAGTGATCCTCTGGAAGATTCTCCACCAGAACGGTGCATAACTAGTTCATAAAGATTAAAGAAAGAAATATTTAATTAAATATCATATGTTACAATCAAGGATATGGTAAAAGAAGAGTATACCTCTGGATCTAAAACCTCGGTCAAAGGGAAAGGACGAAGTCGCTTGACTTTCTTCTCATTTGAACTTAAAGTCTATTGTTAAGTATGCATCAACACAGGCAATATCAGTGAAAACGCACATACTGATAATATTGGTAAAATAGAGACAATGGGTTATATTACCAGAATAGAAGATTCCTTAAGTGCAGCGACAATGAGCGGTTTGTGATGTGTGAGCTTCTTCATTTTGTTAAAAGAAGCAATAACTGCAATAGGAACTGCAAGAAACAATTGAAAAACGAGATAATCAGACAATGATCAAAGCTTCATATAATAATTGAATTAAGAGTTGAGTGAGTTACTGTATCCTTCCTCATCCTTGGCGAGATATTTCAACAAAAACTTGTCTGTTTTCAAGTTTTCGTCACTCAGATAGTATTCCACCTGCATATAATAAAACCTGTCTCTAATCATTTACTCTTAAACTATACAGAAACCTAGAAAATATAATTCAGTATGACAGAGTTGATCAAACTGCACAAATTTGATTATTATTATTATTAAATTGATTAAAATGACCTGTTTGATGATCTTATGACGAAGGTGATCGGAATCCAGCGGCGGAAGATCAACGATCGGTTCCTCAACGGAGGAGAGATGACTATCTCCACCACCGCCGGTGCCGCCTTCCATTTGAAGAAAGAGGAGAGAGAAAGGTCGTCGTCTTCTTCTTCTTCTTCTTCTTCAAATGGTGAATTAAGAAGTATATAATAGGGCTTTTTTATTATTACTACGACTGCCGCAGCCGCGTGACGTGTAACACGCAATTTTACTACATTTCCCCTCCATCAATATACACTTTTACTATTTTTAACACACAAAAAATGATATAGGGACCAGGTATGAACAACTTATCGACGGTTAGTGTTGATAATGCGAATCTTAATAAAGTAGCAATTGAATATGTTACCCATAAATCACATAATTTGGTTGCAAATGGTGAATATGTGCATATTCAATGTATGGCACATGTTATGAACATAGTTGTCGGGGAAGGGTTTAAGGAGTTTAATGCATCGGTGGAAAAGATTAGAAATAGCGTAAGATATGTTAGAGCCACTGTCTAGAATCGCTAAGTTTAAGGAATGTGTTCTTGATAACAAAAAAAATTACCTCATAAATTTAGTGTGATTCTCGATTGTAAAACTGGAAAGAGCTGAAAAGTTTGAAAAGGCCTTTGAGCTTCACATGTTATGAACATATGACACATGTTATGAACATAGTGGACCAAAAGCTTAATTAATTTCTAAACTTGGACGATTTATGCAACCTTTTAAACTTTGGGACGAAATCTATAATTTTGGATAAACCATAAGGACGATTTATGTAATTAACTCTAAAGTTTATGTTTTTCTTTCCGTATGTGACAATTATTTTTGCACAAAATGTAGGGGTGAGCGTGGTATCGAATCAGTACCGTACCGGTTGTTATTAACTTTATTTTAGTCATTTTTTTAGTATCGAATACCGAACTTTTGAAAAACATGGTATCAAATACCGTTTCATTTGTATTTAGTTGGAACCGATACTGGTTTGGTACCAATCCGGTAATGATATTTCGATATTTCCTCACCTCTAACAAAAAGGTATATTTTGAGTTGTTTCTAACTTATTAGTCTACCTAACATTAATGAAAGTATAATAGTTTTACACACAAAAAAAAAAAATCCATTTTAGATAACCTCATAACCACGTCTTTGTTAGACGGACGTTTCAAAAACTTAAATTATTATTGGCCTAAAAACAAACTGGCTTGTGGTTAAGAGAAGATATACTTGGACTAGACATGCTCAAAATCTTTTTGTTGATTCGATTCACTCAACAAGAAGACAGTTTACTAAAATAATAAGATTTAATTCAATTGCCAGCATAATATCATTTACGACAACAACTATCAAATAAAGTTGCAGAAAAGTATAACTTGAACAATGGTTAAACTCCACAAAAAATAAGAGGTTTAGATGTTGATTTTTATGAATTTGGAAAAAACTATTTACCGACTTTAAGACCATTTCCAACCTTATGTTCTAAATAAAGAGGATGTAAAAGTATCTTTAAAGAATATTTATCTTCTAAAAACATTTTTCTCCAACCACATACTCTATCTATAGAGTATAGTCAAAATTTTAAAGTATCATAAATAATAATATTATATATTTGAAGAAAATTTCAAAATACATAAATAAAGATGAAGATTTTACATTCATACTCTAAATATAGAGTATTGAGTTATATAGTAATGAACTTTGGACTGCCCCAATAGGCCCATTATGACCAAACTCACCCATTCCAAAACGACGGGTCGGGTTATAGTCACATTCCGGGTTCTATCTTTTCCAACCACTCAACTAGTGACCGTTTATCAGATATGAATTTGTTTTCTTCTCCCCGCCATATTCTTTTTATTTTCTTATCTTCACATTTTCGACTAAATTTGCTTCGAAATCGACCAAAGTTTCATGTAAGTCCTGTAATTCTCTCTCAGTTATCAACTAGTATATTTTGTCATCAAAATTATATGCTTGCAAATATTGTCATCTTATATTTGTTTGTGTGTAGATTGATGGTTTGATTATGATATATGCTAATAACCGATAATTCATAACATTTATCGACTGCGTTTACATAAACTGTTGATAGGTTGACAATCAAATTAGCAGTAAATTGTTTCCTTATCTATCCAAGATGCAAGTGTGACAATAGATGGACCGTCATAATGGCTTCCGATGCTCAGCCTAAAGAGAATTTCAAGCGTGATAGTCTTTACATCGACAAGCAAGGGAAGTTACGACACTTTGATCATAAAAAAGTTTCAAGAAAAAGAGGTAATAGAGTTGATATGAATAAACTATACAAGTATTATTTGTGAAATACAGAATTATAAACCTGGGAATATTGCAGGGGGGTCGTTAAGGGGGCAGGGATGGAAATATGGGTCAGGGTTCGTGGATGGAATATTCCCGGTGTTGAGTACTGATGCTCAGCAGATTTTGAATTTTATGAAAAAGGAAACGGATGTGAATAGGGTACGGGATGCTCTTAGTACTCTTCCTCCCACTCATACGACTTGGGATGATATAATTAGTGTTGCGGTTCAGCTTCGTCTTAATAAAAGATGGGATCCAATTATACTGGTAAAACACTAAAAACCATAATATGTTTCGTTGGTACTACTCTTGTAAGAATCTATGTATTTGAAGTCTTAAACATCTACTCTCGTTACAGATGTGTGAATGGATATTGTACACGAGTACTTTCCAGCCGGATGTTATCTGTTACAATTTACTTCTTGATGCTTTTGGGAGAAAATCATGTGTTGACAAGGCGGAATCTACTTATTTGAACCTTCTAGAAGCTAGGTGCATTCCTACTGAGGATACGTATGCACTTCTAATTAGGGCTTATTGTACATGTGGATTATTAGAGAAAGCTGAAGCTGTCTTTATGGAAATGAGGAAATACGGTCTTTCACCAAGTATGTCTTAAGTCCGAAGAATACTGGTGTCAAACGGGTTTGGGTCAAAATGGGTACTTGGTATTTGGGTTGAAATTGGTCGGGTTGGGTTGGGTTGACCTGAAATACACTTTTCAAATAAATGCAAATATTGAGTCAAATATTACTATGTTATCTGATAAATAATATAATTTTTTGCATATAACGATTTAAGAGGGTTTGTGCATTAAAAAATACTCCATGAGTGACTTTTGACCCGTTTCTTTTTTTCCTAATTTTCGTTTTACCCCTTTGACCCGTTAGAGATAAAACATAATCACAATCGAATTATTAATAAGTACTAGCCATGATGAAAAGTAGTGTGCTATTTTTTTCTTACGTTATTCTAACCATATATATATATATATATATATATATATATATATATATATATATATATATATATATATATATATATATATATGTGCAGGTGCAGTGGTGTATAATGCCTATATTGATGGGCTCGTAAAGGGTAGAAACTCACAAAAAGCTGTCGAGATCTTCCAAAGGATGAAAAGAAATTCCTGTCAACCTTCAACTGATACTTATACAATGTTGATCAACTTATATGGAAAGGTGATATATAACCGTTGTAATTACATTGCAGTTTATTCACCTCCATCTAGGTTTTAAGTTTATCTGATTTACTTTCTTTTCAGGCAAGCCGGTCATACATGGCTTTGAAGGTGTTCCAAGAAATGAAAAGTCAAAAGTGCAAACCGAATATATGTACTTACACCGCTCTGATAAATGCATTTGCTAGGGAAGGTCTTTGTGAAAAAGCCGAAGAGATATTTGAACAGCTACAGGAAGATGGTATTGAGCCCGATGTTTATGCTTATAACGCACTCATGGAAGCATACAGGTTCTTTCTATTTTAAGTATTTTGTTGTTTGTAAAGAACGAAGACAATTTCAAATAAATGTTAATATCATAATATGTCGGGCACATAATAACAAAACGTTTTGTTTTTCCAATAGTCGTGCAGGTTTCGCTTATGGTGCTGCGGAAATATTTTCCCTTATGCAACATATGGGCTGTGAGCCGGATAGAGCCTCATTTAATATCATGGTTGATGCGTATGGAAGATCTGGTCTTCATGAAGGTAAAGAAAAATAAAAAAAGTTAATCCACTATGGAAATCCTTTTCATTTTTGTTTAATGTAGTAATCTATTCTTAATTAAAAAAAATTCTATTTTTTTAGATGCTCGACTAGTGTTTGAGGAGATGAAACGGTTAGGAATTGAACCAACAATGAAATCACATATGGTCCTTCTATCAGCCTACTCCAAAGTCGGCAACGTGTCAAAATGTGAAGAAATAGTGAGTAAAATGCACAAATCTGGCCTCGAACCAGACACATTTGTCCTCAACACTATGCTAAACGTTTATGGGCGAATGGGTCATTTCAAAAAGATGGAAGAAGTTTTAGAAGTTATGGAAAACAAAAACAGACCATATGTACCTGATATCAGCACGTACAACATCTTGATCAATATGTACGGACGTGCAGGCTATTTTGAACAAATGGAAGAGATTTTCAGATTATTACCAAAAAAGAATTTGCAAAGAGACGTGGTGACATGGACTTCTCGTCTTGGAGCCTATTCTAAAAAGAAACAGTACACGAGATGCTTACAAATATTTGAAGAAATGATATCCGATGGATGTTACCCTGATGGTGGAACTGCGAGAGTGCTTCTTTCCGCTTGCTCTACCAAGGAACAAGTTGAACAAGTTTCTTTAGTTCTTAGGTCAATGCACAAGGATATGAAAACCGAGTTGCAAGCTTGATAGTTCTTGTTCGTCACTTCTATCTTTTTCATTAGACTATGAGAAAGGGTTCTTTGTATATGTATATTGGTAACACGGAACCCTATTAACACAAATAGTACATTACTTAAACACTCCACGTGACTGTATCCAAATTCCAAATTTCATGTATAGTCTACGAGTTTTAAAAAATTAACCTCTCGTATGTCTCCAAAGTATAAGGTCCTTAAACTTAGACCAACTGAAATGACGATTTAATTTTGACATTTCGGCTCACCCCGAGAAATATTATTTTAGTCACTTCAGTTGATTCATGGACCAAATCCGATATTGATGAGTTCATGTTAAAACAAAAAGTGTGTTAAGTTATTGGAGACCCTTCACAAGTTGGGCCAAAACTTATGGACTATGACAACAAATCAACAATGAAACAAGAATGAAATGGATATTAATTGATTAAATTCGCTTACATACTAAACATAATTAAAAGTAAAAACATAAAACTTCGAATAAAACTCATCTAAACTGATTTGGTATGGTAACGATCTTGTTTAGAACATAAACTTAATTAATCCTTACCCAACACCTCAAACTTTCGTGATGTATTGTCAACAGGAGTTGTCTTCGAGGCAATATAAAAATTGAATAAACTTTTATCAAATGTAAGTATATAAATTTATCAGTTTAAAATAAATTATTTACCAAACAAAAAACTTACGTGTTATATTCGTCAATGAGAGGTATTCGACTAGTCTATCTCAATTATTTTAAAAAAGAAACATCATCAACACATAAAATATGAAAATATTCTTATCCATTGACTTAAAAAAATCTAGTGACGTTAGAGTCTGGGAAAAAAATATTGTGAGATAAATTATATGTATTACATTGCTTGAATGAAATAAATACATTTTCAATAAATAAATAAATATAAAGAATAGTGTAGGTCAGATTGTAAACTTTAGATTGTTCAGGGTGTCAGATTGTAAACTTTAGATTGTTCAGGGTGTCAGATTGTAAATATTTTGTATTCTGTTAGTTCCCTCGTTATAACTGTAACAAACTTTCATTTTGGTTAATTAATTCAGTTAATCTTTTGTTATTTTCTCTCTTCCCCAATGTCACCATTGTCATACTTTACATGGTATCAGAGCTACAATGGCTTTGATAACCTAATTTCATTGTGATAATTGTCGCATTCGTGTTGTGTTTGTAAGATCAATTGTGAAGATTGTTGTAATTTCGATTCTGATTACAATCGAGTGTTTGATCGATTGATTGAATCATTATTACTCTGAAGATCTTCAACTGTATTCAATTGATTTCGTTGTGTTGAAATTTCACAATTTGTGAATTAGGTTAAGATTTGGGGAAAAGTCGTTGTTAAAGTTGTTGAGTTGCTTCCGCTGTTGCAAAAATGGATACTAGTAGTC
Source organism: Senecio squalidus (assembly GCA_910822075.1). NCBI lineage: Eukaryota > Viridiplantae > Streptophyta > Magnoliopsida > Asterales > Asteraceae > Senecio > Senecio squalidus. Next base: position 10,497,429 of record CAJVGC010000591.1, on the reverse strand, counting down.
CGTTGTATGTTCATCCATCTGATGGTCCAGGTTCATTACCAGTTCAAGAGAAGTTAATTGGAGCACAGAACTATCGTCCATGGCGTCGATCAATGGAGATTGGTTTGTCTACCAAGAGAAAATTGGGCTTTGTCAAAGGTACTGTTACTAGACCAGCTAATGTTACAACAAATGCTGTGAATGTAGAAATGTGGGAGACTTGTAACAATCTTGTGATTAGTTGGATTATGAACTCAGTATCTGATTCGATTGCTAAGTCAATTATGTTCATTGGTACTGCATGTGAGATTTGGAATCAGCTAGAGACTAGATTTTCTCTAAGTAATGGTTCTAGAAAATACAAGCTGAGTAAAGAGTGCTTTGAAGTGCAACAAACAAATGGTTCAGTGAGTGAATATTACACTAGGTTGAAGTGTGTTTGGGAAGAATTGGATTCCATTACTGTCTTGCCTAAACTAAGTACTATCACACCTGAAATTTCTGTGTTTCTAAATGCTGTTGAGAAACAAAAGGAAGAACAGAGGTTGTTTCAATTTTTGAATGGATTAGATGAGGTGTATAGTGCTCAGAGAAGTCAATTGTTGTTGATGAATCCTCTACCTAGTGTAGAGAATGCTTGTGCTGTAATTCAACAAGAAGAGTCACAGAAAGATGTGTTTCAAACTGGTATCTTAAATGTTGAGTCTACTGCATTGTTTAGTAAGCAAGAGACTAAAGGAAAATGCTCTATATGTGGATTTAAGTGGCATCCACCTAGTCGTGTCGAAAAAAACCGAAACCGAAACCGAAACCGAAAAAAAAACCGAAACCGAAACCGGTCCAAACCGGGTTTGACCAAAACCGGTTCGGTTTTGACCGAAACCGGCGGTTTGGAACCGGTTTGGGGTTTTGAATTTGGAAATCGGTTTGAGACCGGTTTTTTGGAACCCGGTTTGGGAAACCGGTTTGGCGAACCGGTTTGAAATCGGTTTGTGTTTCATAATATATATATATCAATCTCACACACAAGTGAGGTGTAAAAAGCCCAGACATTAAGGCCCAATGCTTTTTTTAGTTCTAGACTGGATTAAACTCAACAAATAAGCAAGCACAAAGACTTTTATTGAAAAAAAGAAGAAACAAATTGATGGTACATCAGTCGCCGCCCAATCACAACCACAATCACATCACTCCGGCGTCTGCTTTTCTTGTCTCCGGCGGCAACGCCTCTTCTTGTCTCCGGCAACGCCTGTTTCACAAATTGATGGTACATCAGATTACGTTAATCGCCGGTTTTTGTAACCCTAGAATTTAATTGGTTTGTTTTTTGTTGATTTTTCAAACTTTTTTTTTTTTTGTTTCCTGTAATCTGATCGGAATTTTTTTTTTTATATCAAAAAGTCCAAACCGGTTTTAACCCGGTTATTGACCCGAACCGGTTTCGAACCGGTTTCAGGTGGTTTGTGATTTTCGAACCTATAAACCGATACGAACCGAACCGGTTTGGAACCGAAACCGGTTTGGCAGGGTTGACCAGAAACCGGTTCGGTTTTCAAACCCGGTCCGGTTCGTGGTCAAACCCGATTTTGACACCTCTACATCCACCTGAGAAATGTTGGGAAAAGGTGGGGTATCCAGTTTGGCATCACAAGTATAAGCAGTCTCAGTCACAGAATAGACAAACTCAACCAAGGGCAAAGAGTTTTGGAAATGGTTCAGGAAACAATTACAAGAAGACTGCAGCCAATGTAACTAGTGCAACTAATGCTAGTAGTGGGTCAAGCAGCTTCACTTTTTCACCTGAGCAATTTGAAACCTTGATGAGGAGTGTAATGCATGATATGAAGAACAATGGTGCAGCTGGTATGGATAGCACTGATGATGAGCTTGAGTTTGTTGCAGGTATGCTTTGTCTTAGTGCAGCTGCCAATAGTAATAGTGCTCTATATTATTGGATTTTAGACACAGGTGCTACTGATCACATGACACCTCATTCCAAATCAATGCTAAATGCTAAAATTCTTCAAAACATGCCTGAGATTACTTTACCAAATGGTCAATCTTCTGTCATCACCCAAACAGGACAAGTAAATCTGAATAATGGAATAGTCCTTAAAGATGTGCTATGTGTTCCATCCTTCAAATTTAGTTTGTTGTCTATACCTAAGTTGACAATGGATAGTAACTGTATAGCTATTTTCTTTCCAAACTTCTGTATACTTCAGGACTTGACAACAAAGCAAGTTCTGGGTCTGGGTAAGAAAGTGGCAGGACTGTATCATCTTCTCAATGTTGCTGTGGATTCTTTGGATGAAAGACTTAGTCATATGCTGAAGACTCATGTCAATGATGGTTTGTTTTCTTGTTCAGCAGGAGTTTATAGTAATTCTGTTTCTCCAAATAAGTTTAGTCTGTGGCATCATAGACTAGGACATCTATCTGTTTCTAGAATGAAACATATTCAAAATCCTGATGTATCTGTTAAAGATTCTAATGAAGCTGTTTGCATTACTTGTCCAATGGCAAAACACACAAAGCTGCCTTACTCTGTAAGTGATTCCCATAGTTCCCATGCTTTTGGCTTGATTCATATAGATACTTGGGGTCCTTATAAGGTAGTTACAAATGGCAAACATAAGTATTTTTTAACAATTGTGGATGATTATAGTAGAGCTACATGGACATATTTGATGGTTCATAAATCTGATGCATTTGATGTCTTAAAAGCTTTTCTAAAGTTTGTAGAGAGACAGTTTAATACAAAAGTAAAGTGTGTAAGATCAGATAATGCTCTTGAGTTTGTTAGAGGTCCTTGTGCTGCATTTCTATCTAGTCAAGGTATTGAGCATCAAACTAGTTGTGTTGATAGGCCTCAACAAAATGGAAGGGTTGAAAGAAAGCATAGGCATATTTTGGAAATTGCTAGAGCCTTAAAGTTTCAGTCAAATTTGCCTTTAAGCTTTTGGGGAGATTGTGTGACTACTGCCACATATCTTATCAATAGGTTTCCATCACCTCTTCTTAAATACAGAACTCCCTATGAAATGCTTCTCAACAAAGAACCTGATTATTCTAATTTGAGAGTCTTTGGATGTCTTGCTATGGCTACTAATCCTTCAAGAGTTTCTGATAAGTTTGCTCCTAGAGGTGTTCCCTGTGTCTTTATAGGCTATCATGTACATCAAAAGGGATATAAGCTGTACAATTTACTTACTCACTGCACCTTTGTAAGTAGAGATGTTCAGTTTCATGAACAAATTTTCCCTTTTGCTGAGTCAAATAACTCTAAATTTCTCAATCCTGTTCCTGTTTCTATGCCTAAATGTAATTCTCTATATGATGATCCTGTTACACAACCACTGCCTCCTGATCACTCTGTCAATCAAGAGCATGTGGTTGACTCATCTGTTCATAATGATCTTCCAAGTTCTTCTGCTATTCCTTCTGCACCTCTAAGGAAGTCTACAAGAACATCTAAACCTCCAGTTTGGGCAAAGGATTTTGAAGCTCCCACTATTAAGCCAATGGCTTTTCAAGTCACTTCTCCTGTCTTATCTTCTCAGTTTCAATGTTTTTTAAGTGTTCTTGAAGCTCACAGTGATCCTAAGAGTTTTAGAGAGGCAATAAATGATCCTCAGTGGTGTGAGGCTATGAATAAAGAACTGAGAGCTTTGGAGGAAAATGGTACATGGGATCTTACTCCTCTTCCACCTAATAAGAAGGCTATTTCTTGTCACTGGTTGTACAAGACTAAATTGAATGCTGATGGTTCAGTAGACATAAAGAAAGCTAGGTTGGTAATTCAAGGGAATAGACAAAGAAAAGGTGAAGACTATGATGAGACTTTTGCCCCTGTTGCCAAAATGGTGACTGTAAGATCATTATTGGCAGTTGCTGCTATGAAAGGATGGGACATATGTCAAATGGATGTGTCCAATGCCTTTTTACATGGAGATTTGATGGAAGAAGTTTATATGCAAATACCATTGGGATATGTTGGAACAGGGGAGCCAGTGCAGAATGTTAAGTCTGGGTCTACTCAAGTTTGCAGATTAAAGAAATCCTTGTATGGATTGAAGCAAGCTCCAAGACAATGGTTCTCTAAATTGTCTTCTGCACTAACTTCATTTGGTTTCCAACAATCCAAGGCAGACTATTCATTGTTCACAAAGAAGGAAGGTGAGACATTTACTGCTATTTTGGTGTATGTAGATGATCTTATGATCACTGGTAATGATTCTGCTCAGATTCAACATTTGAAGAATCAACTCAATTCCACTTTTCACATGAATGATCTAGGAGCACTGCACTATTTTATGGGTTTGGAGGTTACTAAAGCAAGTTCAGGACTGTTTGTTTCTCAGAAAAAGTATACTCTTGAGTTGTTGAAGGAAGCAGGGCTCTTGGCAAGTAAACCTTACAAGCTTCCAATGGATCCTAATTTGAAACTACAAGCTGATATGGGTACTCCTTTACATGATCCAGAGATTTATAGAAGATACATTGGCAAACTAATCTACCTCACTATCACTAGGCCTGACATTTGTTACACAGTGCAGTTGTTAAGTCAATTCATGCAAACACCAACTTCTGTACATATGCAGGCTGTAAAACATCTTCTCAGATATCTTCTAAATTCTCCAGGACAAGGGATTTTATTAGCTCACAAATCAAAGGTTCAGTTGACTGCCTATTGTGATTCAGATTGGGCAAGTTGTCCTATGACCAGGAGATCAACCACTGGTTATTGTATTCTCTTAGGGGACTCTCCTATTTCCTGGAAATCAAAGAAACAAGGTGTGGTATCCAGAAGTTCAGCTGAAGCTGAATACAGAGCAATGGCTGTTACCTGTTGTGAAGTTACTTGGTTACTCAGTTTATTAAAAGATCTTGGTCTCAAAGATTTACATCCTATAACTTTACACTGTGATAATCAAGCAGCTATACATATAGCTGCTAACCCTGTTTTTCATGCTAGAACTAAACACATTGAAGTGGATTGTCATTATGTAAGAGATCAAGTCAAAGATGGGACTGTTAAACCCACATATCTTCACACTTCAAAACAACTGGCAGATGTCTTTACCAAAATTCTTCCCGTTAATCAACATCATACTCTTTTATCCAAGTTGGGAGTTTCATCATTAACTCACTCTCAACTTGCAGGGGAGTATAAAGAATAGTGTAGGTCAGATTGTAAACTTTAGATTGTTCAGGGTGTCAGATTGTAAACTTTAGATTGTTCAGGGTGTCAGATTGTAAATATTTTGTATTCTGTTAGTTCCCTCGTTATAACTGTAACAAACTTTCATTTTGGTTAATTAATTCAGTTAATCTTTTGTTATTTTCTCTCTTCCCCAATGTCACCATTGTTATACTTTACAATAAATAAATAACATTTTTTATAATACAATGTGTTCATGTGGAAGAAAAAAATAATAGTTAATAGTTAATATGTATTATACTCGGTAGACCCAAAGATGCACTTATTGTGATTATTAAATAAAAAATGTCAAAACAAGACAAAAACAAATAGTTGTTACACAATAATTGGTTCATAATGTTTGCTTTTATTACATTATTAGTTAAATTATTTGGTACCCTTAAAATTATTTTGTACACTAAAAATTTAGATTTATTGTCTATTTTGTTACACATATTTGATATCAACATTTATAGTTTAAAAGTGATTAACATTTTAATTTGTATATTTAATTATATTCTTTCATCAATTAATATTTAATATGTGTAATATTATTGTTTTAATACTCGTACTATGTATAATAAACTAATAATTTAAAACTTAACGTTAATTGTTGCGAATAACTTTTCTTTAAGAACGTTATGATAGAAATAGGCAGATAGCATTCCTCTTAAAATGTAGATATTTCATCCCATGTGTGTCATAAGATATTTCATCCCATGTGTGTCATAAGGGCAATATCGGACTCGGCCTGGAATTCAACCTCAAATTAATACAAACATTAATGACTTAGGTTGCATAATCTTGACCGATACAAGAAATAGAATATAAACCGTTGATCCATTTAACTTGAAACTCATTTGATCCTATTGACTCGAAACTAACTCATTTAACCATAAATAGAAGCAAAATAGTGGATTTGTATTGGATTCTTGGTTTCTCGACCCCTACAACATACTTGATGCTTAATTTATTTTCTTTCTTTTTTCTTGTTTTTTTTTTCTTATCTAAATCTTGGCTTCTTTTGTATATTTTTGAGGTTTTTCTTAGCCTTTGAAATAAAATTTTAGCTATTCAAAAAATAAAATAAAAACCACCAACATGTAAAATTAAATAGGTTACGTGGGTTACTTTTTTGTTGAGTAATTTTAACTCGTCAACTGATTATTTTAATTAATCATTTTCTGATTGAATAATTTCAACCTGCTAATCTTCTAACTTGAATCTACCACCCGTACATGTGACGGAATAACTAACTTTGATTTTAAATTATACAATCATTGTGATATATTTATAAGTAATTAACAGATAAGATGGTGGCTAGGTATTCATTTGTTTGTACTCTCTTGTACCCTTTCACTCTTTAATGGATAAAATCAGTATATATATTGTTTTTTTCCGCAAGATATTGTTTTTAACGAATATGTTGGACCCATATTATTTGTGACCCTCATTGATCATTTATCCTTACTGATATGATGACTGACGCTAACTGAAATCTGTGTCTAGTAAATATTCGATGGACGTATTTACCTTACCGACACTATAGATTTCCCATTAGGTGATCGGAACTATGAGAGCTTAATGTAAACACTTAATAAACACCAGGGACTAAATATTACACACTCCTAATTTGAGTGTGTATATAAAGGGACATAATAAACCCTTAGAATGGTTGGTTTATTCTTCACCTTTTGCTATCACAAACACCTACAAGTGTTACTCTCTCTAAACGGTTCTAATATAACCGTATTACCATCCTAATACGATCATCTCATTCTGGGAATCATGTCTAACCTGTTCAACAACATCCCAGGATCTTCAGGAGGTATGTAAATAACATGAATCAATCTTATTTAATCCAACATGTGGTATCAGAGCCAATGGCTCGTGATTATCCATTGGTTCATGTTTATTTATCGCTTGGCTATTGCTATTATTGATTCTGCAACTTATTTGGCCGGCGGATTATGATTTTTGGGTGAAAAATGGGATTTTTTGGCGCTGGTGGCGGCTGCTGCAACCCTAATTTCGACGAACTTCGTTCGTGCGAATGAAGGCTCATTCGTACGAACCTAATTTGCTCGTTCGTACGGATGAAGCCCTATTCGTACGAACCTAAATTGTTCATTAGTACGAATCTGATTGGCTCATTCGTACGAACCTGATTTGTTCGTTCGTACGGATGAAGCCCTATTCGTACGAACCTAAATTGTTCATTAGTACGAATCTGATTGGCTCATTCGTACGAACCTGATTTGTTCGTTCGTACGGATGAAGCCCTATCCGTACGAACCTAAATTGTTCATTAGTACGAATCTGATTGGCTCATTCGTACGAACGTAACTGTTGATCCGTACGAATCTGGGCTAATACGTGCGACCCTAGGCTTACATTCGTACGAACTTAAACCTTACATCCGTACGAACCTAGGCTTACATCCGCACGAACCTGGACTTACATCCGTACGAATCAACACTCATCCGTACGAATATAATCTCATCCGTACGGATGAATACAGACCCTAATTTGGTCGTTTTTTTAAAGTCTTACTGGTTGCCTTATTTGTAAAAATCGTTTAGCTTTTGGGGCGCTGCCACAAACCCCGCGAGGGCGGCCTCCCCTCGACCCCCGCCCGCTGACCTGGCAGCGGGATCCCAGCAAGGGGCTCAGCCCCTTGACCCCGTAAGGGGCGCTGCCCCTTAACCCCGCAAGGGGGCGCAGCCCCCTTGACCCCTGCCTTATTTGTAGTGGTCACCTTATTTAGTCACCTTATTTATATGTGACCTTATTATACTTCATGTTTTCATCTTTGTTGCCCAAAGGTCAAAGGTGATTCCTATGATTGCATTTTTTTTTCCTTTAGCATAATAAACACGTACGATATTAATTCTGCCCAAAGGTGATTTAATATACTGGTGTGCTTAAAAGGATTCTTATTATGCCTTAAAACACGATGTTCTATTTTGTTGCCCAAAGGTCAAAAGACAAACATAGTGTTGCATAAACCTTATGCTCATAATTTTACTTAGATATTAGTTATTTCTGCCCAAAGGTGATGTAACATCTAAGTAGAGCCTTACTTTAGCTTATTATTTTGGTGTTTTTTAATAGGCTTACCTATCACTAGCTTCATTACTTATATGGTCTTAGTCTCAGGAACATTACTATTAGGTCTACTTATTTTAGACATTACTCTAGTTCTATTACTTTAAGGGACATTACTTAGTCTGCCTTATATAGCTAACTCTGTCACTCTAAAATCTTCTATAATTCGTATCATAATCTTATATCCTCCCACTACAGTACCAAACTTCGGCATTGAGGCACTTACTGGTGCTAATTTCACTACTTGGAAGGAACAACTCTACTTAACTCTGGGAATGCTCGACTTGGACTATGCTATTCGCCATGATGAACCCGCCGCTATTACTGCTGAATCTACTGCGACTCAGAAAGCGGACTTTGAGAAATGGGAAAGGGCGAATCGGCTGTCCCTAATGATGGTCAAGAACTCAATTCATTCCAGCATCCGAGGAGCTATCCCTGATAATGACAAAGTGAAAACTTACCTCACATCTGTTGAGGATCACTTTAAAGGGATCGTCTAAGGCAACTGCGAGTAGTTTAATGCTACAGATGCTGACTCTTAAATATGAGGGTTCTAACGGTGTCCGTGAACACATAATGAAGATGGTTGACATGTCTCACAAGCTTAAGAATTTGCAAATGGAAGTCTCAGATGGCTTTCTTGTGCATTTCATAATGACTTCCTTGCCTGCTCGGTTCGACACTTTCAAAGTGAATTATAACGCAATGAAAGATAAATGGTCGATAAGTGAACTGATTGCTATGTGCGTTCAAGAGGAAGATCGTCTTAAGCACATTCAACCTGAAGCTGCTGTTCACCTTACTACCACTTCAAACCCCAAGAAGAGGAAAGGTAACTACAGTAACAAGACTGAAAATAAAGTCCAAATCATGGTGCTTCTACCTCTGGCCCTAAATCCTCGACAAGCAATACTAACTGCCCATTCTGTCGCTCCAAAGGGCACAGACAGAAAGATTGCTCTAAATTCAAGGAATGGCTAGCTAAGAAAGGTAACATTCTTTACGAAATATTTGATTCCTTTACTACTGATGTTCCATTTAATACATGGTGGGGTGACTCTGGTTCTATGGTCCATGTGACCAATTCCTTACAGGGATTCATTACAATCCAGAAGCTACAAAAGGACCAAAGAAAGCTTAGAGTTGGAAATGGTGATCTCTTAGATGTCGAAGCCATGGGGACCTTAAATTTACACATGAATACCGGAAAGTGTATTAGATTAATAGATACCTTATATGTACCGAGAATTACTCGGAACCTTGTATCTATATCTAGACTTGATCTTGAAGGTTATGTAATTACTCATGGTTGTGGCAGGATCACCTTTACTCTTAATAATGAATTGTTTGGTTGTGGTTTTTTGGATGGATTACTGTATAAATTAGAACTAGATCATAATTTCTCACAGTCTTTGTTGTCTCTTAATATTGATGACATAACTAAAACAAAGACAAAATCACCTAAACAAGCAGAGATTCCTCCACATTGTGGCATAAACGTCTCGGCCACATCTCACGAGATCGCATGACACGACTCGTAAAAGAAGGAATCTTACCCTCTCTTGATTTTAGTGATTTTGAAACATGTATTCAATGCCTTAAAGGCAAAATGGCTAAAGGGAATAAGAAGGAGCCACCAGATGTTCCAACTTGTTGGAAATAATTCATACTGATATTAGTGGCCCCTATCCATCAATAACAGGACATACATCATTTATTACATTCATTGACGATTATTCACGTTATATGCACCTTTATCTGATTAAAGAAAAATCTGAATCCTTACAAACTTTTGTCGATTATAAAACTTTGGTTGAAAACCAACTTGATCATAAGATAAAAGTTGTCCGATCAGATAGGGGAGGTGAGTATTACGGTAAACATACTGATATTGGTCAAGCTCCTGGTCCTTTCTATAATTTTTGCAAGGAACAGGGCATAATTAACCAATACACCATGCCAGGTTCTCCTCAACAGAATGGTGTTGCTGAAAGGAGAAACCGAACTTTAATGGACATGGTGAGAAGTATGCTCGCCAACACTAACCTACCCAAATTTCTTTGGACTGAGGCCTTAAAAACAGCTGTTCATATACTCAATAGGGTTCCATCAAAATCTGTCCCTAAAACTCCTTATGAGATCTGGACAGGTAGGAAACCGAGTCTAAAATATATGAAAGTATGGGGCTGTTGCCGAAGCAAAAGTCTATAACCCTAACTTAAAGAAACTGGATTCTAAAACCCTTACATGTTTCTTTATTGGTTATCCCGAGAACTCAAAAGGTTATCGGTTTTACTGTCCTTCTCACTCTACCCGCATCATAGATACGCAACATGCCACTTTCCTCGAAAATTCAGAGATCAGTGGGAGCACGACAAATCCTGATTTAGATTTGCAAGAAGTACAAGAAGCGGGGGGGAAACCATTCGTCGGTTATTACGATTCCTCCGATAATTCCTCTTGTACCCAACGCTGCTCCCGATATACCTGGATCTCCTAATGAACCGGTTGAACCTCCTATGCCTCCTAATCTAAACGCCGAAGAACCGCCTGTTCCTGAAGAACCCGTAATTCAGCTCAGGAGATCATCAAGGGCTCGCAGAAACACTAATTTTGATGATTTCGAAACTTATCTGGCTGAAGTCGAAAACATTGGGAAACTTACTGATCCAACCTCTTACCGAGAAGCTAAATAGTGATCAGGCCGCTAAATGGATTGAAGCCATGATTGAAGAGCTCAAATCCATGGAGCGTAATGGCGTTTGGGTATTGGTTCCACTCACTAAAGGATCCAAAGTAATTGGATGTAAATGGGTGTTTAAAACCAAATTAGACCCGAATGGAAACGTCGAACGCTATAAGGCCAGACTGGTTGCAAAAGGCTTTACTCAAAAGGAAGGAATTGATTATCAAGAGACCTTTTCCCCTGTCTCTCGTAAAGATTCCCTAAGGATCGTCATGGCACTCGTAGCTCATTATGATTTAGAGTTACATCAGATGGATGTCAAGACCGCTTTCCTAAATGGTGACTTGCAAGAAGACGTATACATGCGGCAACCTGAAGGATTTATTCCAGAAGGTAAAGAGCACATGGTCTGCAAGTTGAATAAATCGATATATGGGTTGAAACAAGCATCACGACAATGGTACCTTAAATTTGATGAAGTCGTAAAATCTGATGGCTTCCTAAAGAATCAAGTGGATCAATGCACCTATCTCAAGATCAGTGGGAGTAACTTATTATCCTTGTTTTGTATGTGGATGATATCCTACTTGCAAGTAACAACTTGGATTTGCTACATGAGTCGAAGCGAATGCTTTCGCATAATTTCGACATGAAAGATCTCGGTGATGCCTCTTATGTTTTAGGTATCGAAATAAATCGAGATAGACGCAATGGTGTTCTAGGTCTTTCCCAAAGGGCTTATATTGACCGTATTCTAGAACGCTATAACATGCAGCACTGCACACCCACTGTGGCTCCGGTAGTTAAAGGGGACGTATTTGGACCTCATCAAACTCCGAGCACTGAAACTGAAAAGGCTGAAATGAGGATGATACCTTACTCATCTGTAGTTGGGAGCATTATGTACGCTCAGGTCTGTACTCGACCGGATATCGCTTACATCGCTGGTATGCTGGGGCGTTACTTATCTAACCCCGGATTAGCACACTGGAAAGCGGCTAAAAAGGTTCTGCGATATCTGAAAGGGACCAAAGACTACAAATTAACTTATAGAAGAAGTGACAACTTGGAAGTAGTAGGTTATTCTGATTCTGACTTTGCTAAATGCAAAGAAGACCATAAATCTACTTCTGGGTATATTTTCATGTTAGCTGGCGGACCAATCTCTTGCCGGAGTCATAAACAGAAACTGACCACAACGTCCACTATGATGGCTGAATATGTTGCCGTTTATAATGCAACCTGTCATGGGATGTTGTTAAGGAACCTGATCAGTGGACTCAAACTCGTCAACTCAATTTCTAGACCATTGAAGCTTTACTGTGATAACTCAGCTGCTGTAACTTTCTCGAACAGTAACAGTTCGACTGGCGCTGGGCTGTATCTCGACACAAAGTATCTGTTTGTACGCGAACGGGTTGAGGAAAATGTTCTTTGTGTTGAGTACATAAGTACACATGACATGCTAGCGGATCCGATGACCAAAGGTCTTCCTCCTAATATATTCGTAGGGTCGAATATGGGGCTTACAAAAGACTTAATTTAATAGCATTGTTGTACTTATTGGTCATTATTATTTATTAATGAAAAATTTTCCTCCTTATTCAGATTTTGTTTGTCTATTATTTACACCTTATGCGCATAACTGTGTTGGACATTATTATAACAAAATTTGTCTTAGTTGGTCTATCATTGCTTATTCAGTTTTGAATTTGAGTCATAGTTTGACTAGTGGGGGTCCTGAGTAGATGTTCTTCTCTACGACTGTACTTATCAACTATGATTTCGGTTTTAAACAAAATGAGTATTATCTCGTACGGACTTATCAAATACTCATAGATAAATGATCTACTCGGTCAAGTGGGAGAATGTTGGACCCATATTATTTGTGACCCTCATTGATCATTTATCCTTACTGATATGATGACTGACGCTAACTGAAATCTGTGTCTAGTAAATATTCGATGGACGTATTTACCTTACCGACACTATAGATTTCCCATTAGGTGATCGGAACTATGAGAGCTTAATGTAAACACTTAATAAACACCAGGGACTAAATATTACACACTCCTAATTTGAGTGTGTATATAAAGGGACATAATAAACCCTTAGAATGGTTGGTTTATTCTTCACCTTTTGCTATCCCAAACACCTACAAGTGTTACTCTCTCTAAACGGTTCTAATATAACCGTATTACCATCCTAATACGATCATCTCATTCTGGGAATCATGTCTAACCTGTTCAACAACATCCCAGGATCTTCAGGAGGTATGTAAATAACATGAATCAATCTTATTTAATCCAACAGAATATTCTATTAACTGACCAACTGTGTTTAGTTTTTATGGCGATTTAATAATCAATATCACGATTATACTTTTGACATTACAGCATGATAAAGGTATATGAGACGTAACCACTTACCTGTCATCTTTATGAAATTTCGGTTTTTTTATTAAAGACAAATAACACAGATAGACAAACATATTTTTTTCTCTAACAAACTTGAACCGTGAACTCTAGATCAAGTATTTTACATGATAAAAGTTTAACTTATACATAATAACAAATATGATTAGTGAGAAAATGTCTAAATCATGGTAAATAATTGAATCTATTTGTAGATTATGTAACATCTTACAGGAATCCTATATTAACTATGTAAAAGAAAAGGTATTACATCTTTCGGCCTTCTATTCACGGGTCTTATAGCCAATATTTGGGAAATTAATTACGTTTACAAAACACCTAAATGATAGTGAGGCAAGATTGAAAATTTAATCCTTGATCTGAGTAACAATGTTACATGTCAGCTACCACCAAATTATTATTTTTTCATGGGCTAAAGGCTTGTGTATGCTTCCAACTTGACACCGAATTCTATTGTGTACACCCGATTCAGAGCTGTTCTATTGAGTACCACCACGTGACTTTTTTATTCTTTTGAAGACACAAGGTCACCGGTTACCTACAAAAATCTACGTGTAACAAGTTACCATCCACCTCAGATTCCACGTAGGTAATTTTGTCCACCTAAGCTTCCACCTAAGCTTCCACCTACCCAATAAAACCCGGATTTTAACCCATTTTTTCAACCCGTTTTACCTACCCATTGTTATAAACCCTAATTTTCCCAATCATTCAACCCGTTTTTTCCCAAAAAAACGTAAATGGAGATTCCCCGTTTTTGTGACTGTGGATTCGAAATCCACCCTCGTACATCTTGGACAAGCACGAATCCAGGAAGGAGATTCATCAGCTGCCCCGTAATGGTTAGTTTGTTAATTTTTAATTTTGCCCCAAATCGATTTCAACACAAAACTGTAATCTTTTTACAATTAACAGGATAAAGAAAGGAAATGCAAGTTGTATATGTTTATTGACGAAGAAATCCGTAATCCTTATTACAAGAAACTCCTATTTAATCTTCATCTTGAATTGCAAAGACGTAGGGGAAGTATTGGTAATGCTGCTTATGAAGAGATTAATCATTCAAGGATGGAAATGAACAAGATGATGCATGAGTTGACCTATGCAAAGTCAAAGATTGTGGTTTATGAAAAATTGGTTGTCATTTTGTTGATTGTTGTTGTATTTTTAGCAGTTGGATTAGGTTTTTTTAGCAAAATGATGTAAAGAACAAATTGTTGTTGTAATGTGTTTTGTTTTAGCAATTATAATAGATTGTGAATTGTGAATTGTAATGACCTTTTTTCCTCTTATATTTGGTAATAAACAATAGCAACTTGAAAATGGTAATAAACAACACTAACTTGAAAACGGCATATATAGCCAACTGCATACATAATTCTTCTACACCAAAAATTGCAAATTGGATTATAAACCAACTGCATCCTAAATACCTACTGCATCCTAAAATGTTAATCCTAAATATTACACAACCTAAATACCATAGTGTTTACATCCAATTGTACCAAAAGACATTGTTTTTCAAATTCCACACAACCAACTACATACTACTTTGCAATAACAATTGCATTGTCTTCCTTATCTCCTGGTCCCTGAACTTGCTTTCCCAGCTTTCTTTTCATGATTCTTTCACTTGGTCTTCTCATCTTCACAGCTTTCTTCTGCTTTGGTGTTTCCTGTGAAGACTAGTTCCTGGCTTCCCAAAGGCAACTCCTCACTATCATCCACATTTCCCAAAGGGACTGGTTCCTGGCTTCCCAAAGGCAACTCCTCACTATCATCCACATTTCCCAAAGGGACTGGTTCCTGGCTTCCAACAGCAGCATGTACATCTTCTTCCTGGCTTCCAACAACAGCATGTACATCTTCTTGAGTAATTGGCAATAGAACTTCAGGAGGCCACACAGGGACTGGGACACAGTTCTTACCTCTCCCTTCAAACACTTCACCTGTAACTGGATCAGTACATAAGCCATATCCCCACCAATAAGGTAAAGGTCTTTTAATAGGGCCTAAGTAGTAGATATAGTCAATACACAAGCCATTTCACTACTTTAACCAACATGATACTAAATTCATACCTGTCTCATATTTTGCATTTGGCCTTGGGACAACTGGAGCACTTGTTACACCCAAGCCTACACCTTTCTTTGCCCCATGTGATGAACCTAAGAAGAAATGTTCTGGATTTGACCCACCAGCAAAAATACCTTGAATTGTTCCAGCTCCCATCAATTCATCAATATGTTTCCTAAATAGTATATTTGTCTATTAAAAGAGTGTACATAGTAATCACTGAACATAGTTTGTATTGTACTAAAAACATACATGTATGATGTTGTGTAACATAGCTTTCCCACCCGCATGGTTGTAGTAGAACCAACACTGCTTGAACCAACTGCATGCATGCTTGAACCAGCCTCATTACTAGCACCACTGCTTGGAGCAGAACCAACATTCTTGTCCTTCCTAGGTGGTGTAACAGGGTCATTTGTACATCCCTTTTTGTTATGACCAGTTTGCCAACAATTATGGCATGTAATAACTGTTCCAACCTTTGAAATTCTTGTGGCACTGCCCCCCCTCACCTACTGCTCTAATCCTCTTCTTTCTTGGTCTCCCTGGCATTTTCTTTGGTTTAGGTGGAAGAGGCTTGTTCATGTTGTTTGGTTTCCAAGTTGACATCCCACCAACAGGTTTCAAGTAATATTTGTAGGCATTCAAGTACATTGTCTTTTTGAACCAATCTGCCACATAATCCTCTAGGTTTTTATGCAGGGCAAATATCATTGAACATGCATGTGGACAAGGCACACCAGATAACTGTAACACCGTGCCCGAATCCGACCCGATACTTGACTTGTAACTTTAATTCGGACTTTGTAATTGTATACATTTGACGATTTATAAAAGTTCGATTTGAGTTATGTATATTTGGGTTATCTTAATTCTATTTAAACCTTGTAACATTATTAATGTGTTATCTTGCATGTGTACATTAATGTAATGTGTTTAATACACATGGACTTATATAAATGCAAGTAATTCTAGTAATGTGTTAAAGACAAGTAGTTTAATTAATACATGCATGCAAGGAACTATGTATGTATGTATGTATGTATGTTTCCTTGTTCTTAGCCTTCAAGTTTGGTCAAATGAGTTACACATTTCTTATTTATGGCTTTAAACACCTCTTTAACCATTTCTTTTTGTAACCTACAATAATTAAATTTAGAGTTAATTATTAGGGGAGTTACATTTTGACCTTTCTTTATCACATATCAAACTCTATAAATTGGTATCTTTTTGTCAAAAATCAAACCCACACAAAGCTCCATAATCAAGACTTCAAGCCTCCCATAATCGATTGTAAAGGTTCCCAATTCTATTGTTTTTCATCATAATCATGTTTATCTTTTATGTTACTCAAGCTTACCATCATCATCTTATTAATCTTGTTTATTCAAACTCTAATCTAGAAAACTCCAAATTCATGATATATTCTCTTATTTCTAGATTTGTAAAGGAAAGTTTGGTGTTCCTTTCAACGTATTCCGTATTCATAATCTAGTATCCGTATCTACCTCCGTATTTAATCATGTGAGTAAACTCGATGCCCTTTTATTATATAAATCTTTGGGCTGTATCATGACATTCATATTCATACTTATATTCATACTTTTATGTTTAATTCATACTTATGTTCACATTTATATTTTATGTCTATATTCATACTTATAGTAATATGGTGATTCATATTCATATTTATGTTTATATTCATATTTATATTTATGTGTATATTCAGACTTATATTCATATTGAGATTCATACTTATATTCATATTAAAACTTATATTCATGTTTATATACTCACTTATAATCATGTTTATATGTATACTTTTTGTATTATATTCATCGTAATTCATTCATATTGGTATTCATTCATAAAAGTCATTCTTATTATTCGTAAAGTCATTTATGTTTATATGTACTTATATTCATATTTGATACTTTTTTTTTTTTCGTATTATGGCAAACATTGGAATGAATCAAGTGACACAATCATTATGGGATGCACACACGATAAATCAAACATTCAATCAATCAATCATTCATTATATGTATATACTAAACGGGAAACGTGATAGATCTATTGGCCGTTATTAGACATTCCGACGTGTTACTGTGAATGTCGAGGCCCTCGACCGGACCCTATGTGACTTTGATCACATATGATATACATCAGACTTGATACAAACGCGTGTTATGCCATTATACACATATTATACTTTCTTTATATATTCTTTTATTATACATTCTTTTATACTACATTTTACATATTCATTTATATTACTTTTATACTCTTTATTACGTAATCTTTTTAATACTTTATACTTGTGTCTTAAACTTGTTTATTCACCAATACTTTTGTATTGACGTTTACTTTTTACATGATACAGGAAATGGATAGGTTTGCTTGAAGAAAACATAAGAGCTTGGACCTAGTTAATGACATTAATGTTGTCGTTTTTCGGTTACTTTTCTGTAAAACATTTATTTATCTTTAATGCATTCATTTAAACCATTAAATGTGTCTATTATAACCTAATAGAGGAACACGAGTTAAGAACAATTGTAATGCCTCAGGTGTATTCCGCTTTAGCCGGGGTGTTACAGTTGGTATCAGAGCTCGTGTTTATAGGGAATTAGGTGGTTAGAAAACGACCTAGTCTATAAGCTACCCCACACACGTCCTCGTGTGTTCATGCATCATAAAATTGTTTTTAACTAATTTTTGTGTTCCTCTTACTAAATTCTTTTGAGAGATTCTTCATTCGTCATTTTCAAAAAAAATTATAAATACTATATATATATATATATATATATATATATATATTTCTAAACCTTATTAAAGATTTAGTACTTGTTTGCGTAGTAACTGTAAGGTTTGGATGTGACTAATCGAGAGAGCGTTAACGATACTGGTTCGTAAACTCTCGACGAACACTTAAACCAAATCTTTAATAATGAAATGTTTTACCCTTCTCGTCTTGAATTAAAATTCTAAAAGTTCATGTTATAAGGCTGTAAGGTTTGGAAGATCGGTAGTTCAATTTCTGTCTAGAGCGGTATCTCGTTACAATTACGTATACCAAACTGGGAAATTTGGACGAGAGTCATCCTCTCCTAGGTCACGATATGATTCTTTGGAGTTGGTATTCTTGATATGTCGAGAATTTCTACGGATTTAACCGTAACCCTCAAAAATCAATTTTATTCGTATTTATACGTATTTATATATTCATTATTTTATGATTTCTTTAAACATTATACGTGAGTGATACGGATACGTTAATCATACGTGAATCAATAATCATTCGTTAATCATTCTTTAATCATTCGTTAATCATCCGTTAATTATTCATTACCCATTCGTTAATTACCTGTTAATCATTCGTTAAATCATTCGTTGGTCATTGTTAGCGTACGCCCAGTCAATTATCGTCTAATCATTTTTCATTCTTATTTTCAGCATGTTGAACAACGCTGTCAACCGTCAACGCAACAACCAACGCCGTCTCGCAGCCATGGTTTCTCGCCAAATGGCTAATGCGATTCCGCTAGCCATCCAACAGTTTCAAGCTACTCAAACTCCTGCACAAGCTCCCATTGGCAATCATGGTGGAGCATCGCTTAAGAACTTCACTACTTGCAATCCTCCTAAGTTTGTAGGTAACGATGGTGCAACTGCTTTGCTGCAATGGTTTGAAAAGATTGAAAGCATTTTCTCAATAGCTGAAACCCCTGTTCATCTCCATGTGAAATACGCTGCTAGTGTCTTTAGTGGTCGTGCTCTTACTTGGTGGAACCAAGAGAAAATGACTCGTGGCATGGAGGTAGCTCATGAAATGGATTGGACCTTATTCAGACAGATTATGACCGAAGAATTTTGTCCGCAAAGCGAACTTAAGAAGTTGGATGAGGAATTCTGGAATTTGAAACAGGAGGAAACAACGCGGAGTACACTACGCGTTTCCATGAACTAAGCTTATTGGTACCTCGTCTTGTGACTCCCATATCCATGGCAATCGATAAGTATGTAAGTGGTCTTCCAGCAACTATTCGAGACAGTGTTCGTAGTAGTAGACCGACAACGGTAGAGGAAGCTGTGCGTCTAGCCGCTACTATTAATGATGATCATGTTAAGGATGGTACTTTGGTTCGTTCTAGTAAAGGTAAGAGAAAGGAGGATAGTGAACCGAAGAAATCTGATAAGTCATCTAGAAAGAAGAAGAAGGGGGATAAATCTAAAGCCTTCGCTGTTGTTGAACCCACCAAACAAACTGTAATCACTGCCCCTACTCATCAAGCTCCTGGAAATACTAAACCCTATACCGGAAATTTCCCTCTTTGCAACCGTTGCAACTATCATCATCCTGCAGGCAAACCTTGTAGAGTGTGCACCAAGTGCAACAAGTTTGGTCACTTTGCTCAGTATTGTAGGGGCAAATGTAGCTGTGCCCATGACAATCAATACCTTTGCTCCTCCTCCTGTTCCTATCCAAGCTCATATGCCGAGATTTGGGTGTTTTGGTTGCGGCGATCCTAATCATTTTATTCGTGATTGCCCTTATCGTCAAGGAAACCCTCCACCCGCTCAGCAAAATCAGCCACCACTTGTTCAACCAATTCAACAACAACCCGCTGGTCGTGGACGAGCTTTTGTCATTAATGCTCAACAAGCTCAAGCCAACAACGAAGTTGTTAATGGTACGTTTCTCATCAATGGTATTTATGCTTCCATTTTATTTGATTCGGGTGCCGATCGTAGCTTTATCTCTACCCAATTTGAACCTTTGCTTGCTTTGAAAAGAAATAAGTTGCATGATCCCCTTAGTGTCGAAGTAGCCAATGGCAAGGTTCTTAAACTAAGTTCTATTTTGAATGATTGTACCTTAAGTCTAGGGAATCGTGATTTCGCTATAGATTTAGTGCCTATGAATGTTTTGACGTTATCGTAGGGATGGATTGGTTATCCCAACATCATGCCGAGATCATTTGCTTTGATAAATCTATTCGTATTCCGTGTGCTGATGGTAGTATTCTTACGGTTTGTGGTGAAACAAAATCAAAGGGACTTAAACTCATGTCGTGTACGCAAGCTTATAGCTACTTGCGTAAGCATAAGAAGATCTTCCATGTTATCCTGCGTTTCTAGCTCACATCATTGATACAAGGAAAGAAGCGCTCAAACTTGAAGATATTCCCATCATTCGGGATTTCCCGAAGTCTTTCCCGAAGACGTATCTGGATTACCTCCTGTACGACAAGTGGAATTCCGTATGATCTCACTCCTAATGCAACTCCTATTGCCAAAGCTCCTTATCGTCTCGCTCCTTCGGAAATGCAAGAGCTTTCAAGCCAATTGCAAGAACTAACCGACAAGGGTTTTATTCGCCCTAGTTCTTCTCCTTGGGTGCTCCTATTTATTTGTAAAGAAGAATTCGGATGTGCATCGATTACCGTGAACTTAACAAACTTACCGTCAAGAATCGTTATCCTTTACCTCGAATCGACGACTTGTTTGATCAATTGCAAGGTGCTACTTGTTTCTCTAAGATAGACCTTCGTTCGGGCTATCATCAACTTAGAGTAGCCGAAGAAGACATTCCTAAAACTGCCTTCCGAACTCGCTATGGTCATTTCGAGTTTATGGTTATGCCATTTGGACTCACAAACGCACCTGCTGTTTTCATGGATCTAATGAATCGCGTTTGTAAACCATACCTCGACAAATTCGTCATAGTCTTTATCGATGATATTCTCATTTATTCAAAATCCAAAGCCGAGCATGAAACTCATTTGCGACTTGCTCTAGAACTCCTCAAGAAAGAAAAGCTTTATGCTAAATTCTCGAAGTGCGAATTTTGGCTCAAGGAAGTTAAATTTTTGGGTCATGTAGTTGATGCAAAGGGAATACACGTTGATCCCACTAAGATCGAGACTGGCCTATTCCAACTAATCCTTCTGAGATTCGATCTTTTCTTGGGTTGGCAGGCTATTATCGTCGTTTCATCGAAAACTTCTCAAAGATCGCTATTCCTTTGACGAAGCTTACTCATAAAACTGAGAAGTTTGTTTGGGAAGATGATCAAGAATCAGCATTTCACATTCTTAAAGACAAACTTTGTAAGGCTCATGTTCTTAGTCTTCCTGATGGAACCGAAGATTTCGTGGTATATTGTGATGCATCGGGAAATGGTCTTGGTTGTGTGTTAATGCAACGAGGAAAAGTCATAGCTTATGCATCGAGACAATTGAAGAAGCACGAAGTCAATTATACCGTTCATGATCTCGAACTTGGAGCGGTTATCTTCGCTCTAAAGTTGTGGAGACATTATCTCTTTGGTACGAAGTGTATTGTTTACACGGATCACCATAGTCTTCAGCATCTATTCAATCAAAAAGATCTAAACATGAGGCAACGTAGATGGATTGAACTGCTTAATGATTACGACTGTGAGATTAAATATCATCCTGGCAAGGCTAACGTTGTTGCCGACGCCTTGAGTCGTAAACCTTATTCAAAAGTCTACAGTATTCGTGTTCTTTCGGATCTTCATTCGTTAATCGGTATTGCGCAACAGAAGATAATCAATGGTGGAAACTTGGCTAGTGAATTGGGTTGTGGCATTGAAAAGCAATTAATCATCAAACCAAACGGTCTTCATTATTTCAACGATCGTCTTTGGATACCTTCAATCGATGATCTTCGTAATCTTGTGATGAAAGAAGCTCATAATACTCGATACTCGATTCATCCTGGTGCCGATAAAATGTATCATAATTTGAAGCATTCCTATTGGTGGTCAGGCATGAAAAAGGATATATTCTTATTCGTTCAAAAATGTCTAACTTGTTTGAAGGTTAAAGCAGAACATCAAAAGCCCTCAGGTTTGTTAACTCAACCCGAAATCCCGTTGTGGAAATGGGAAGGCATTGCGATGGACTTTATAACCAAACTTCCACGTTCATCAAAAGGTTACGACAGTATTTGGGTAATCATTGATCGTTTGACTAAAGTCGCTCACTTCATTCCTATTTGTGAAACTTATCGTGTCGAACGCTTAGCTCAAATCTACATTCAAGAAATCGTAAGACTTCATGGAGTACCGCTTGACATCATTTCTGACCGTGATGGTCGATTCATATCTCGATTTTGGAGATCTCTTCAATCCGCACTTGGAACTCGCTTGAATCTCAGCACCGCTTACCATCCTCAAACTGATGGTCAATCGGAGCGTACTATTCAAACACTAGAGGATTTGTTGAGAACCTGTGTCATCGATTTCGGTGGTAGTTGGGACTCACACCTCGGACTTATTGAATTCTCCTACAACAACAGTCATCATACGAGTGCAAACATGGCCCCTTATGAAGCTTTATATGGTCGTAAATGTAGATCGCCGGTATGTTGGCAAGACATTGGGGAAACGCAAATAACTGGACCCGAATTGATACAAGAGACAACGGATAAAATCGTAAAAATACGCGAAAACCTCACCACCGCTCGTAGTCGCCAGAAAAGTTACGCCGATAAGCGTAGAAAGCCTCTTGAATTTGTCGTTGATGATCGCGTTCTTCTCAAGGTTTCACCTTGGAAAGGCGTGGTACGATTCAGCAAGAAAGGGAAGCTTGCCCCGAGATACGTTGGACCCTTCAGAATTATCGAGCGTGTGGGTAAGGTTGCGTATAGACTTGAGTTACCGACCGAACTAGAGAATGTTCATCCAGTCTTTCATGTATCTAATTTGCGAAAATGTCTAGCTGATGAAAATCTACATGTACCATTGGATGAAATCCAAATCGATTCGACTATGCACTTCGTAGAGCGACCTGTTGAAATCTTAGACCGTGAAATCAAGAAACTAAGGAGAAGTTCAATTCCAATAGTGAAAGTACGTTGGGAATCTAAACGTGGACCAGAGTTTACATGGGAACAAGAAGATCACATCCAAATATCCGCACTTATTCATAAATCAACCGGGTACTAGTCAACCATAATTTTCGAGGACGAAAATCTTTAAAGTTGTGGAGACTGTAACACCGTGCCCGAATCCGACCCGATACTTGACTTGTAACTTTAATTCGGACTTTGTAATTGTATACATTTGACGATTTATAAAAGTTCGATTTGAGTTATGTATATTTGGGTTATCTTAATTCTATTTAAACCTTGTAACATTATTAATGTGTTATCTTGCATGTGTACATTAATGTACACTAAAATGTGTTTAATACACATGGACTTATATAAATGCAAGTAATTCTAGTAATGTGTTAAAGACAAGTAGTTTAATTAATACATGCATGCAAGGAACTATGTATGTATGTATGTATGTATGTATGTTTCCTTGTTCTTAGCCTTGTTCTTAGCCTTCAAGTTTGGTCAAATGAGTTACACATTTCTTATTTATGGCTTTAAACACCTCTTTAACCATTTCTTTTTGTACCTACAATAATTAAATTTAGAGTTAATTATTAGGGGAGTTACATTTTGACCTTTCTTTATCACATATCAAACTCTATAAATTGGTATCTTTTTGTCAAAAATCAAACCCACACAAAGCTCCATAATCAAGACTTCAAGCCTCCCATAATCGATTGTAAAGGTTCCCAATTCTATTGTTTTTCATCATAATCATGTTTATCTTTTATGTTACTCAAGCTTACCATCATCATCTTATTAATCTTGTTTATTCAAACTCTAATCTAGAAAACTCCAAATTCATGATATATTCTTATTCATATTTATTCTTATTTCTAGATTTGTAAAGGAAAGTTTGGTGTTCCTTTCAACGTATTCCGTATTCATAATCTAGTATCCGTATCTACCTCCGTATTTAATCATGTGAGTAAACTCGATGCCCTTTTATTATATAAATCTTTGGGCTGTATCATGACATTCATATTCATACTTATATTCATACTTTTATGTTTAATTCATACTTATAGTAATATGGTGATTCATATTCATATTTATGTTTATATTCATATTTATATTTATGTGTATATTCAGACTTATATTCATATTGAGATTCATACTTATATTCATATTAAAACTTATATTCATGTTTATATACTCACTTATAATCATGTTTATATGTATACTTTTTGTATTATATTCATCGTAATTCATTCATATTGGTATTCATTCATAAAAGTCATTCTTATTATTCGTAAAGTCATTTATGTTTATATGTACTTATATTCATATTTGATACTATATTTTCGTATTATGGCAAACATTGGAATGAATCAAGTGACACAATCATTATGGGATGCACACACGATAAATCAAACATTCAATCAATCAATCATTCATTATATGTATATACTAAACGGGAAACGTGATAGATCTATCGGCCGTTATTAGACATTCCGACGTGTTACTGTGAATGTCGAGGCCCTCGACCGGACCCTATGATATACATCAGACTTGATACAAACGCGTGTTATGCCATTATACACATATTATACTTTCTTTATATATTCTTTTATTATACATTCTTTTATACTACATTTTACATATTCATTTATATTACTTTTATACTCTTTATTACGTAATCTTTTTAATACTTTATACTTGTGTCTTAAACTTGTTTATTCACCAATACTTTTGTATTGACGTTTACTTTTTACATGATACAGGAAATGGATAGGTTTGCTTGAAGAAAACATAAGAGCTTGGACCTAGTTAATGACATTAATGAATAATTTAAGTCTTTTGTCGTTTTTCGGTTACTTTTCTGTAAAACATTTATTTATCTTTAATGCATTCATTTAAACCATTAAATGTGTCTATTATAACCTAATAGAGGAACACGAGTTAAGAACAATTGTAATGCCTCAGGTGTATTCCGCTTTAGCCGGGGTGTTACAATAACTGCCACATCCTGCAGCTGCATGTTCTATGTTGTTCATTAACCTTAAATCCCTTATTGCACTGTCTAACCTCCCATTCATAACCTCCACAGAACATAGGAAGCCAAAACCTATGATTAAAACCATATTAAAATACTATAAATATTAATACAAAAAAGTTAAACCAATGTTGAAGAGTGAACCTGTGTTGATCCTTGCACCATTCCAATTTCTTTTGAATTGATGGACAGATTGCACCATCCCACTTCATGCATAGCTTTCTCATTGTGTTCATCCTTTCCATCACAATCACTCTTATAGCCTCTAACATGGTGATGATTGGTTTGTTCCTTAAAGCCACAATAACAGAATTGAAACACTCACTGAAGCCATTCTCTACTGCTTCACAACCTCTATGCAATGCAAAGAAAGCCCTTGACCATGTTTTTGGATCCCTCTCAAGTAAATAAACTGCTGCCCTTGGATTAGCTTGATGAACTTTGTCCATAATCTTCTTAAATAGCACAGGATATGATGACTTTGAAGCAGACCAGAAAAGAGTTCTGAATTCCACACCACTAAATTGCTTTCTAAAGTTCTCATAAATGTGCCTTGCACATTGCCTATGCTCTGCATATGGCAAGACAGTCTTGACAGCCTCTATCAAACCCTTTGCATCATAAAACATGTGGTTAATAATATGAAAACATGTGGTTAATAATATACTAGTAATAATGAACCACATACCTTGTGTTGATCTGACATTAAGGTTACACCAGCACCACCCTCAATCTGCAAATCCTCAGCCAACAACTGAATGAACCAAGTCCAATTATCCTTGTTTTCCACACTGACAACAGCCCAGGCTATAGGGAAGATGTGATTATTTCCATCCCTTCCAATTGATGTCAATAATTCCCCATGGTTTGGACTTTTCAAGAAACAACCATCCAAAGCAATTATCCTCCTACAGCCCCTAATCCACCCCATTTTCAACCCTTTTAAACATATGTAAATCCTATCAAAATAAACCTTCTCATCTGGATTGACTGTAACACCTATTTTCACTGTTGATCCTGGATTACTGGTTAGCAACTCATCAGCATATGATCTTAGCATCCCATAATGATCCTCTAATGACTTTTCATACTCAACTATTGCATACTCCTTGGCCCTTCTACATTGGTTTAAAGTCACACTGCATTTATACTTATTCATGACCAAATCAGCAATGTCAACCAATCTAATACTTGGGTTAGACCTAATTTTGTCACCAAACTGCTTACCAATCCACTTGTAGTTAATAAGAGATCCAAATCTAAAGTTCCTAACACATGTATGAATATCAACCAAAGAAATAACTTGAAACGACTCTTCTGTCCTCATAATCCTAGCATAGCATCTAAATGGACACTTTGGACCATTTTGTTTAACTACATCAGGATACCTTTTTTGTTTCCTTTGTTTACCTTTGGATGGATCTTTAAGTCTTGGAGGTCTATGTCCACACTTAGCCACTATCTGGCTTGAACTACATCTTGAGAAGTAAATATTGTACCCATTTGACAGTCCATAAAAGGTCATACATTCCTTAAACTTTTCAGCAGATTCAAACCTCTCACCTACCTGTGCTTTCTGAAGCTTTCAATGCATTTGAGTATCATGGATTGGGTACTTTTCAATATGTTCAGCAGCTTTAAATGGATCTACATCATTGTCATCACTAACTTTCATCTTCCTACTAAGATCTGTCATAAACTCCTCATGCTCACAAATGGTTTCATACATATCAGGTTGTTCATTCCTTGCAAATTTTCCCAACTGAGGCTGCTCTCTTGTCTTTGGGTTCTTTTTCTCCTCAGCCCTTCTTGTTCTTACCTCCTAAGCTCAATTTCATCTTCAGACAGAAAGTCAATAGAAGCAGCATCACTTTCTGTATCTGTGTCATCATCTTCTCCAGCCTTCAAAACATAGTCATCATCTTCTGGATCTGTGTCATCTACTTCATGTTCATCAACAGCTGGCTTTTCTTGTTCATCAACAGGTACATCATCTAGGTTGTCAATAACCGAATCTTCATGTTCATCTTCAAGTGGCTTTTGTATTTCTGTTACATACTTCATGATGTCTTCATCGTCATCAAAGTGATCCATGTATACATCAATCTTCCCATAACAGTAAGCAATGTCATACATCATAAGAACGTCATAGTCATTGGAAAGCTTGAACAACGCGTCTTTTGGTTTCTGTCCCGGACAGGTGTAATAGAGACCAGATAAAGGGTTTCCAGTAGCTTTTTTAATAACTTCACACAACTCATCAAACCCTACTTTTGGAACATACACCGGTATCTCTACTCCTTCATACCTGAAGGGATTATAAAAAAATGCTCCATCGTTATGAACATTTAGTTCATAACCTTCCACAGATCCCATCCTGTAGAAACAAAAAAAAAAAAAAAAAAAAAAAATCGAAGCAAAAGAAACCCTAATTTTAAGATTAAAATTTAGAAATTTACCCCATAATGGAATCAAACTTGGGATTTGTAACAGACAAAACAAAGATTTTTGGTGGATTTTTTTAGTGAAAAGAGAAAGAGAAAAGGAGATATCGGGGAAGTTTTTTGAGTGAAAAGAGAACGGGAGGGAGGGAGGGTTTTTGTATGCATTGGGATTGTGTGTAGTTAGGTTTATTTTAAAAAAGTTAACCATGGTTAGGTAATGGGCGGGTTAAATGAGATGGCGTCTACGTGGACAATGGGAACGGGCAACCGGTATTGAAGGTAACTTGTGTCTTCAAAAGAATAAAAAAGTCACGTGGTGGTACTCAATAGAACAGCTCTGAATCGGGTGTACACAATAGAATTCGGTGTCAAGTTGGAAGCATACACAAACCATTAGCCCTTTTTTCATTAATTAAAGTTTCGTTATTTTAAGGTTAAAATTTATCATCCAAAAACTAGCAAAAGAGTAAATTTGTCGCTCAATTTTCAAAAGTCTCAAATTTACCATCAAAAAACTTTAAAAGAGTAAGTTTGTCATTTAAAACAAATAAATAAGGTAATTTACGCAATATATTTAATTCATATGATTATGTTTATTTTATATATATTTTAATAAATAATGGAAATCATAATAAATAAAAATTATTTGAATATCGATTATATAAATAAATATCGATAATTTAAAACAAACAGATAAATTTATTGAAGTTATAGAAAGTCTTTGATTTTTTTTCTCACTTTTTCATGTTAATGTTTATTTTTTAAAAGATAAAAATATGGTAGAAAACAATATTTTATAATACCTCTTTATAATCTTGTATACATTTAGGGTCTGCTTGGTTCAAAGCGGGGAAAGGGAAAGGAAATGGGAAAGGGAATACTATGGAATACAATGAGTGGTTAATGAATATCCCCGATTTAGACTATAATGGAGTATTACCTATTATTTGCAATGATTAACTACAATACAACAAACCAACGTTCTTCAATCATTATCATTACCCCCATTACCCCTAACCAAACACCCCCTTATATCTTTTCATTTTTATATTTTGATGTTTAAAAATTCTCTATAAATATTTTCATATCAATTATATCAAAGCTTAAAATTAACATATCAGTAGCATAATAGTTTTCATTTTAAAATAAATATAAACATTTAAAAATATTACACGAACAAACTTTTTATATATATTTATTTTAGAAAACTATTTATTTGTTATGAATGAGGTCAAATGTTCTTTTTATATGTTTTGAATGACAAATTCGACTTTTAAACATATTGTTTTATACCATAACTTTTCATTTATACAAATGTAAGACTTAATATTAGACTCGGCCACTTCATTACTACATGGACATAACACACTCTTAAATCAATACCCATATCATTTAACACTTTTCTTACCGGAACCAGCCCATAACGTACATCATACGGATATTAAAACTAGTAATATATATTATATCATTCTTTCATACCAATAATCTTGTTATGTCATATTTAATTCATTTTTTTATACATTTATTTTAAAATCTATTGATAATTGCTAAAAATAATAATGTGTGTGTTTGAAATGAATTGAATTCTATGACATGGTATTGGAAATTGATTTTTCGGAGACATCATATCTGAATTTCAACTTTCATTGGAGGGTATTAATAATTTTGGTCAAATCTGAATGTTAGAAAACTTTAATTTAATATTAGTATCGAAATACAAAACCTTGAATAAACATGAAAAATTGATATATATGTGTAACTATACAAATCTAGAGTATAATTATACTGGTTTGTTAAAGTTTATTTGGACAAACATTTTTCGGTTTTTCCTAGTACTCTTAAGTTACTTTACTTTTTTGCGCGTTTCATGTTTCAAAACCAAGTTAAGATAAACAAAAGTATTGTATGGCTTCGTTGAACATACAACGTTTAAATATGATGGTGTGTCAATAATTCTTTACGGAAAAGTTTTACAATGCCTACAAGAGGTTAAATTCCTTTTCGTTTCACTCTTAAATACATGCATGTTTTATCATTCAATATGTTTTATGTGTTTGGATACAAATAAAGAAAAGAATAAAGTGCATATTCCTATTTATATCCCAACCGATAATGTACAAAGCATAAGCAAAATACATAAGATTTCCACTTTTACAAGTAGCTTTTGCTCGAGGTTAGTCACGCAAAGTGACAAGTCCTTATCTAACAATACTTTTTCAAACATTTTTCTTTAAATTGTTAATAAATATATGAGTAATTTGTATGTGTGGATTTATTAAGATAACATGTTTTGTTATTTAAGTTTTAAGATTATATTTGTTGTCATTTATTTTGAGTTTTTAACACGTGTGACATTGATTGTTCTTTATTTAGATCTTCGTTAATTCGTTCATTAATCCATTAAATAATGTTATGTGCAACACATATGGGGAGGAAATATGTCTTTTTTTTCTTATCACATAAGTTATTATATTTATTTCATTTAAGTATTAATAAACTTAGCAAAATTATATTAATAATTAAGATAATAGTTTTGATGATTTTGATTTGATTTACTTATTTCTGTGTATTGAATCTTTTTTAATCTGCATTTTTATTATTAAAAAAAGAACAGAAAAAACAATACATTTCTAAAGATGAGGAACTTCTTATATGTTAAAAGATTATGTTTCTTTTTTTTTTGGAAACGGCAAATATATATAAACACCAAACCCGCCTAGCAACGACTAGGAAAACGGGACACCACAAACATCCAAAGAATTACATACAAGAACAAGGGTCCGACAACCAAAGGGACCAAACGATATTAACAACATCAATTCTATGCTTAACCCAACTAAAGACTATAGATACAATATTGTGAAACACCTTAACGGGGGAAACCATAATCCCGTTGAATATTCTGTCATTCCTCGCCTTCCAAATACACCACAACACACCGTAACATATCGCCGTCAAAAACAAGGTTTTGTTTTTAGAACCTCTCCCCCTAGTAGCTATCCAACTTACGACATCATTGATCGTTTTGAAAAGATTATGTTTCTAACATATTATTTGTCGAGAAGAATGTCATATTCAAACGTTGAGATTAAGCTTTATACGCAAACGTCATGACAAATTGTTTTAAAACCATTCCTGAATATATGTTTGGTATGATCAAACATTTATTAGAAAATTGTAATCTTAAATATAACATATGATTACCTTAAATGAAGATAAGAAGTTCTCGGTGCACATTTTATCCATATTTATACTACAATTAATATAAAGCATATAACCATTTTAGTTTTATGTTTTACTTTTAAGTAAATAAGATCATGACTATTCATTTTTTTCTAAATCAATCATAACCATCCAATATTATGAATTTAGTAAAATTTAATATAATAATTTTATAATTTACTATTAATAAAGAATTTTAAATACACTTTAATGCATAAACATTAATATTAGTTAATAAACATTAATAAAGCACAATCATTAATAGTATAATAAAATTAAAATAATAAGAATAAACACTTTTAAATAGATACTTTAAATTAATTAAAAAAGTTTTAAACACTAACTAATTAAAATAGTAAATTTTAATTTATGATATTTATAATCAATAAAAAAAAAAATACATTCATACATATTTTGTTATAATATTATGATGAAGATATAAGGGAAATTTAGTTTGTTAGAAATTACTAGAATAATGCGTGAAATTATAATAATGAATAAAAATGTAAAAGAAAAAATATCACAATAAATTATTTTAAAATATAAATAACAAAATAATATCTTTCAAAATCGAGTCTTAATTTTCACTCATTATTTAATTAAATAATAGTACCAAAATTAAAACATAGATAATTTTTTAAAATTCATTTAGCACGGATACGATTTTAACCAAATTTTTTTAATAATCATTAAATGAATAATATTTATTTCAATAAAACTCTTGATTAACACTACTAATGTATAAGGCTAAATCTCTAATCGAAACTATTATTGATCGACTTTGATCAACATCATTTATTTTCAGTAACGTTCCGTCACGTAACACGGATACGCTACTATTAATAATATTAAACATAGTCTGTTTAAGAAAACAAAAAAAAAACGTGGTCAAAAATTGGTTACAGGCTTATTTAAAATTTGAAAATCAAACACATGTATATATCTTTGGATTTTACTTTTTACATAATATAAACATGACAAGATCACAAAAAGTATTGACAAATATCAACGACCAATTTTTTGAAGAAAAAAAAAGATTTATTTTAATTCTTCCAGATTATAATGAATATACATAGTCAAGAAAAGACCACGAATTTTATAAAATCAATAGTTGATGACAACTTGACAATGACACAACATTATACATCTATTTCTATTCATGTTTTAATTTTTTAATTTTTTTTTTCTTTATGCGTAGAGTATTCTTATTTGTCTAAAGAGATGGCTTCTTGACAATTATATTTGCACATTGGCACATTCGATTCTTGAAATTAAAATTGATCTACTTCATTAGATTTATTTACAGGACACAATTGTTCTTAACGACTATCTAATATGATATTGATGATTTTTGTTGGATTCCGCGTTTGCTTTTCATTGTTTCTATTAGATTTTCGAAGCCTCATTTTATTTATTATTTATTTATATGTTTTTACGGATAAGGTACTTTTTATTGTTCTAAGATTCTGTTTTTTAACCTTATCCTTTGTCAATGTCGACTTCAAAAGTTGACATTCGAGTAGATAAACGTGAGACATATTGTTTTAAAACTCATTCCTTATCCAAAATTAGGGTGTGTTTGGTTTAAAAATGAATTTGGAATAAGTATTTGAATTTGTATAGATTTGAAAGAAGAAAAAATAATAATATAAAATATATTTATGTGAAAAGTTTATTTATTTTATATATTTTAAATGTAATTAAAGTTATAATTTAAATAAAAAGAAGAGAGATAGAGAGTGGAAAAAAGGGCTCACCATTAATATGTAAAACCCATTATGGATGAGTTTTTGTTTTATAACTTTAATGGGTTGAGATCAAAAAAAATTATTAAAAAATTTGAGACCAAATGGACCAATCATAACTCTTTATTTCAAAAACTCATCATAATTTATTTATTTTTTAAATTAATTATCTCATAAACGGTAAATGTATTAAACGAATAAATTGTACCATTAAAACAAGCATTTTCTCCTCTTTCTATAGAGCACCCACTCGATATACTTTTGACGAAATTTATTTTCGGGTTTTTTTACGAGTTTTGAAATTTTATATTACAAATCATTGTTTTTTCATATGTGACATCAGTAGTTTGACATATTATTTTTTTGTTTTTCTTTTTGATTTAAGTTGAATGTATGTAATATAACAAATCTATGTTTCAAAACTCGTATTTAGTGTTAAATCATATGTGATATTGTCTTATGAATTTCAACATTTGGCCATAAACGAAAGAATAAAAGTCGTCAAAATTCGAACTTTTTTCTGGGTCTATATAGGTTATACGTTGTATAACATTGTTGTGTATTAAAATTCATATTTAGAGTTAAAATCATGTGTGTTATTGTCTTTTAAGTTTTAAAATTTTTACATACATAATATCATATATGATTTATATTTATATCATATATGATTTACAGTAATATCACATATTATATTGTATTATCATATATGATTTTAGTATATATCACATATGATTTATATTCATATCATATATGATTTACACTAATATCACATATGATATAGTATTATCATATGTGATTTTAGTATATATCACATATGATTTATATTCATATCATATATGATTTACAGTAATATCACATATGATATAATATTATCATATGCGATTTTAATATATATCACATATGATTTATATTCATATCATATATGATTTACAGTAATATCACATATGATATAGTAGTATCATATGTGATTTTAGTATATCACATTTTATGTCAAAAAACGAGAAAAAATAAAACTAGTTAAAATTCGATTTTTTTTCTAAATTTAGGTAGTTTATACATTTTATAGTAATTCTCTTTTATACAATTTTACGTAATTATGTAAATATCATATATGATATTATCGTTATAATTTCAAAAAAAAAAAAAAAAAAAAAAAAAAAAAAAAGTCGTCGAAAGTATATAACACCACTGCTCTAATTAAAGATAAAAACGAGACGATCGCAACGGGGTATTTTGTTTCGTCTAACGATCAACGGTTTGTGAGATAAATTAATTTAAAAAAATAAAAGAAAAATGGGTTTTGGTTTTAATCTTAACCATTAGATTAAAATGGGATCAAGGGCCAAAATGATATATTTTTGTCTTAAGAAAATTATGTGTCTTAAATGATATTTTCTCTAACTTTAATATCCATAAATAAACTTTAAGTAACTAAACAAACAATGTGAAAAACTATTGTTCCAATTCCACAAATCCGAAACCAATAAAACAAAAATGCCCTTAAACTATTTTAGATGATATAACAGAAATAAATTTGACCTTTGATTTGATGTTAAACTAAAATAATTATTTAACAATTAAATTATTATATCTGAAAACATGTTATGCGTGACAAACAATCTCACTACTCAATTATTGTAGGATTTATTAAATTTTTATGGGTTTTGATAATGATCATACATAAATTAGTTGTACAATAATTAATGAAGTAGATATCCTGAAAATACAAATGATCGATTTTAATAAGATACAAGATAATAAATCACTATAATAACCTCTTAAAAACATCCTTTGAGTGGTCAACATCAAATTCAATTCTTATTATGAGGAAATTTAAGAAACTACTATTAGATATTGTAAAGAAAAAGTTGTAATTTCAACAATAATTTTAAAGGTTAATAATGGTTTAATTATCACACTTTCACATATTTATCATTTTAACCACTTAATATTTTTTTGACAATGTTCTTATCCTTAACTTCTAATCATCGTTTTAATCACTTAACTTTTTTGACAATGTTTATCACCTTTAACCTACAAATTGTTTATCATTTTAAGCATCAAAATTTCAACTATTATTCGTTTTAATCACTTAAATTAAATGGTGAAACATTTTACAAGTGGTTAAAACAATAATTTAACAAAAGTTCAGCATTTAGACATTAGTTATTGAAAGTTTAGGGATTAAAATGACAGTGTGGTTCAAACGTTAATGATAAAAACAATGTCAAAAAAAGTTAAGTGATTAAAATGATATATAATTGAAAGTTAAGAATAAAAACATTATCAAAAAAAGTTAAGTGATTAAAACGATAAATGCTAGAGCGTGCTGATAACGTGATGTGTAACAATATAGAAGACAAGAACATAAAACCAAGAAGAATAATAAAATGTATTATTCATTTCATATAGAGATATATAATTATAGTTACAATATGATGTAATCTCTAAGAAGATATCTACAAATATAATAAACAAATATATTTTAGAGATATGGACATTAATATCATAATTATTTATAACAATATTTCATTTATGGGGAAGTGAATATGAGACTCTAACACATATAAGCATACATGTAAAACTTATCAAAAACTATATCGTTTTTTCGTTAAATGTTATTCAACGCTTGATTTGTTTTATATTCATCAAGAGAGAGAGATGATCTCCAAAATGCGTGGGACATTGTTTATTATGAAAATTTATTAAAAGTTTATTTGATAGATGTCTAGTGATAAGAAAAAACGTTATGCTGTTGAATGACGCGATTTATGAAGAAAAAAATGTAAATAGATAAAAATTGGTAAAGTTAGTTTAATAAATATGATTAAAATTATATAGATTTGAATTTTTTCTAACAAAACGGTAAGATTTTTGATAAGTTTTAAATGTAAATTTATATGCGTAACAATATCATATTCAGTTCTTTCTTTATTTATTAAAAGATATCAAATTAAAATTGAGTGGTGAATAGGTAAGATCTATTAAACTTTTTCTCAGTTTTAACTTATTGAATAACTTTTTTTCTACAAAAAAAAAGTTAAAAGACTTTATGACAACATGTGATATCTAAAAAAGGCTTTCTGAAATAGCATCCAACCATGGTTTAAGATTTTACCATTATTATCATATAAAACAATTATTTAATATGCACAGATTGAATGTAATTTAACATATGTTCTTAGTTTAGACCACAATAATAAAAGACCTATCTATTATAAAGTATTTTAAGTTTTAACAATTTCATACTGCTTTTGTTTAAATACTTAATAAAAAACTATGAATTAATTATTTATTTCATTATAGATATCGTCTTCGACTTTTAAGAAAAAGTATTAATATACAAATTTTAACATATGTCTTACGTTTTAAAGTACGGATGAAGAACTATAAGTATCAACGGTTAAAGGCCCAATCCTAAAAATATGAAGACCCCGTGTAAAATTGTAAGATATGCCCCTCGTTAACACGCTTTTTTATATAAAGATCATTTTTTATAAAGCAAATTACCAAAATAATCACCTATCATTTACACTTTACAAAAATAATCACCTGATTCGTGACGAATTTCTCGCGACATTTTTTTCGTCGCGAAAGTACACATATTTTAATCAGACTAATAAAAATTCGACACGTTGTCGCGACACTATTCATTTCTCGCGTCAATAGTCATTTTCGCGACGACGTGTCTGATTTTTATTGGTCTGATTTTGTTTTATGTACTTCTCGCGACGATAAAGTGTCGTCAGAAATTCGTCACGAATCAGGTGATTATTTTTTTTAAAATGTAAGTGATAGGTGATTATTCTTGTGATTAATTTTAAAAATAAATAAAGCGTTGGATCTTGTACAATCATATACCATACACATATTTCAGACCGATACTAAACAATTATAACATACTAAACTAAAAGCAATATACAAGGTTTACATATTGTTCAAACAATCAATCCATTTATCATTGAAAAAATAAATAAAACAAGGTGGAATTCCACATGTAAGAAATGAGAGACAGACATCCATGGTTGACCACAACAAAACCAACACACTTTTCTTTTCATGCTCACGAGGAGATACACGGAAATCGTCTACATCTCAGTGACAACACAACTTTGCAATCGTCACGTGGACAAATTGTAGGCACATACGCTATCTCATCACACCCGTCCGATCTTTCTCTTTTGAAGTCAAACAATGAAGAAAACATCGCGATAAACAAAACCAGATGGTTAATTGCGTATCTTTGTCCCACACATTGGTGGGCCCCTGCTCCAAATGCCAAGTAGTTTTTTTTGTAAACCCGATCTTCTTGTCGGTCTTCCATAAACCGGTCTGGGTCGAACCGGTCCGGTTCGATAAACCCTTGGAAAGAAGACTCGTAGACTGAGGGAAAGACAATTGTACCCTTTGGGATGGTGTAGTTTTCGGTTAATTGAAAATCTTCACCGGCGATATGTGGCACCATGGTAGCGGGTGCGCGGAAGCGGATTACTTCACGCGCCACCGCTTCTGTGTACCGCATTTCCCGTAGCTGTTCCGATGTGATCAGTTTATCTGATTCCGGCGACCAGATGCCCGCGACTTCTTTTCTAACTCGTTCCAAAACCGTCGGATGCGAATCAAGCAGCGTCACCGCCCATAGCAAAGATGACGTGGAAGCATCTTGTGAAGCGAATAAAAAATCAAACAAATGACCTCCGATTTCCACGTTACTAGTATGCGGCGGCGCGTGTTTCTCACCGCTTTCTTCAGCAGCTTTAATTTCACGAATTGCATCTTGCATCCAGAAATCAACAAGACAGGTGGCATCCTCACCCGATTTCATCTTCATTTTACTATCTTCAGCACAAATAGATAGCGCGTGTACCAAACGCGCCACCGCCAGCCGAGCATTTCTAAACGCGAATCCCGGTAAATCGATTGGTAATTTCATTAATCCAACATTAAATAAATTATAATCAATTTCAAAACGTTTTCGTGAGTCACCGTTTAAATACGGGCCCACGAAAACGTTTTGACTCGTTTCTAAATTCATATCACGGCAAAGTATCCGTAACGGAAACGGCGTAACACCCGAGTCCGTTATCTCCAACCATGTTTTCAAATGTTTCAAAATAATATACTGTTGTAACTCAGTATATATCGAAAGAGCTTTCGGAGTAAAATTTGGAGCAATACGACGTCGTAAATCCTTATGCTCTTGACCCATCATGTAAATCAAATTATGCTCACCGAATAACTTCTTACCAAACGGATGTCCAACGAGATGAAACGCGTCTTGCCGCACGTTACCGAATATCTTATGAGATAGATCAGTTGAGCTAATGAAAACTATAAACTTTCCAATTATATAGTTAACTGAAAATCCCATACCGGAAGATTTCGCCATGTCGGATTGAGCGTCCCAAAAGGACGTGGGATTACGGACCAGTTCAATCGCGTTACCAATGAATGGTAACACGAAAGCTGGTCCGTGTGCGGATTTCTTTTTCTTCAAGTAATTAATTTGCTCGAATAAAAGGACTAATGTTGTAATGGATATGATATATGGAGCTAGTGAGATTAAAATGGAGGAAATTGAAAGTGAATCCATTATTTTTTTTGGTTCTGGTTTGAGGGGTAGAGCCGACTTGATGAATATCAGCAATCACGGATAACTCGTGACTTATAATTTGGTTTAAGGATGGAGAGGTTACTTATCATGCTAATATTTATAGGGAGAATTAATGGAGTAGTTTCTTTATGTTATGGTTTTATCTTTATGTTTATGTTGTTACTAAGGAGAACATGACAAATACAGAATCTTGACAAAAGATTAAACAAAATTTGGAGAGGAGTAAAATTGTTTGTTGTATTTAGAGTCGAAAGCTGAAGTTTTTTTTTTTTTTTTTGTGTATATATTTGATAAATTAGTTGAAGTTGTTTTTCCAAAATATTAAACAATGTAAGTTTATGATAATTTTATGAAGCAACTAATTTCGTTTAGAAAAATTGTATTAAATAAGTTCTGTAGGAAAACAAATAATGCTATTCGTTTAGTTCTTAAAATATTATAATAATGGCAAACTCTTATTAAGTTTTTTTTAAAACTCATTACTAAACACTAGTATAGTGTTCGCGCGATGCATCGACGGTAATATTTATTTTCTACAAAATTACATTATAAATATATAGAGGAAAATAAATATGAAGAATTATAACTAATATGAAAAAAGTAATTAATCGACAATCATAATTTAAAATATGAAAAGTACAAAATATATTCAAAATAATAACATTAGTTTTTGAGACACATGTAATTCATTCACCATGTAAAACTTCTCGATAGACAACATTTAAGATGTATATTTCCTTTCGTTTAAAATATTTGATGGCGAATTTAAATACCAAACGAAATTATGACGGATTTTTGAGGGATTAGCAACATAATACCTGTCGGTAAACTTTCATGTCGATAATCTCTCGAAAACACTTTTTTTTTCCTGACGAGGGTTATTGCGACAATCTGGATGTCGAAAACCTGTTAATAACTCAATTTTGCATCGAATTCCGACCAAATAGCCCGTCGCTAAAGTCAGTTTTCTTGTATATATAACACATTGATATTTACTTTTATACCTTCTCTTGGTTTTAATAACAAATGGAAAATGTTAAACGTAGCTCTTGGGTTATGACTAAAAACGGTTGAACGATTAATGTACAAGTGGTAAAAGCATGACCCACTACATTTTGGGTAGTTTTTTTTTACAATTTTTAAAGGTTTTATCATATTAGTTACTGTACAATATTTTTAAGCTTGAAAGTTATTTTTTAACCATTGTCCTAAAGGCTACATAATAAATTTGAAAATAGGTGACTTAAGAAGAGTTAAAATATATTACGTAAATAAAGTGGGTGTGTTTTTTCGTTAATTGACATTCTTGATCTTCTTTTTATTGCTTTTACTCTTTGTTTGAATATACACAAAAAAATCAAAATAGAATAAAATAATAATAATTTGTAGGATGCTTTGGAATGGTATATCATTCATTTTCGTGTTCTAAATGTCGTTTGTATCCTCAACAATCATAGGATCATTGCTAAAGTTGTGCTCCAAATTATCTACGAATGGTTAAAATTGTGTTCCAATTTCTTTACATGATGGTTAACTAAAAGAAATATACATATACATATATATATAATAAAAATTATCGATGTCAATAAAAAATTATTAAAAGTGAGATATCACATCAAAAAGGAGGTTGTTTAATAGGATAATATTGATAGTTTTATTTTAGCAAAAAGTTTAATCAAAATACGTTTTACAAAATTTGGATTATACTATTTTCCTTTTTTAACATAGATGTATTATATTTGTAGTTATAAATTGTATTTTTGGACAAAGTGTATTTTAGTAATTCAACTTTACTTAAAATTTCAACTTTTAAGTAAAATGTTGAAATGATTTATAATATAGTATAGATATAGATAATTCAATAAATAGTTTATTTAAAAAACAATAATAATAGTTTATAAAAGTAGTTCAATCTTATTGTAAGATAAATTAAATAAATATTTTTCATTAATTTTACTAAAAACACGTTCATAAAAGTAATAGTTTTATATGTCAACTAACATTTACAACTATTTTTACTAAACATACTATAATATGTGTTAGTTTTTTTCTCTCTCTTTATTTTGTATTATTTATGTTTATTATTACTTTATATGTTTTCTTTTAACTATTTATGGTTTTATTACTATTTTTAAGAACAAGTTTTTATCTTAAATTTTATATTAATAATAAATAAAAAAACAAAATGCCAAAAAAACAAAAAGACAAATACAATAATAACAAACAAAAAACAATAAAAGTTAAACTAACAAACACAATAAAAAACCAATAAAAAAAACAAAACTAATAAAGAAAAGGATTTCTATATTATGATGTATCTAAATTAATTCTAATAAAATAAAAAGAGAAGTTTTGTGGTTGGAGTAAAATATGTTAAATCCCAATGATTATGATTATTTTTACTATATGCAAACTATCGCCTATTATAAATAAGTGTTTAAAATATTAGAACACTTTATTCAATTATACATTACGTTTCATATTTTTAAAATCATCTTTATACTCGTACTTTTTCTTCTTATTATTGCGAAAAAGAAATATTTATTATAAACAAAATAACATTTTTTTGTAACATATTAGATTATTAGATTTGGATTATATAGTTTACTTTTTAGTTGAATTTTATGTTTATTAGCCGAATATTTAGAAGTCAAAAGAAGGATGCGGTTTTTTTATTTATGAATTATGAAGGCTCCAATGAATAAAGGGAACCTAAATTGAAACAAATAAAAGTCAAGTACCTATTGTTATATACTTATATATGATTTTCTAGGCGTTCAACTTTCAACAATAGTTTTCTTCTATTTGAGAATATTAAAACTAATAGAGATTATTTATTAAAATTCAAGTGAATGTTTAAAAACAATAATCAATCATTACTGTTAAGAAACACCAAAATGTAAGGATAAATAAAAATATTCAAAAGACAACCAAATTTTGGTTGTTAAACTACTTGATTTTGAATGTGGACCAAAATAGTCTAGTCAAATGGTTCATTTTTATTCTTTAGAAATCACAATTTGAATTCCTATTTTGAAAACATGGATTTATCTAGAAAGTTTCATAATAATTTCAAAAACAAAAGGAATTTTGCTTCCAACACAACTTTTAGCCATCAACTATTAATAACATAAAAAATAATATATATATATATATATATATATATAGAGGTTGGTTCTTGTAAAACAAACCTTAAGGTAAAATAAGTAAAAAAAAAAATTAAAAAATAATTTATAACGTTAGATATTTTAAATTATCGTTCATTTTAATCATATCTCAAACTTTAAAAAACGAAGTTTTGTTGTACATCATAAAATGGGTAGTTTTACCGTTGTGCATCAAATTTGAATATTTACTGCACAAAAACAAAGAATTTGATGCACAATCTCTAAACGACATATATTTTGATGCATATCAAAACTTGCTTTTTTAAAGTTTGTTATAATTGAATAAATAAACATAATACAAAATTACACATATAATAAATTATTTTTTCATATTTTTTTACTTATTTTACTTTAAGTTTTTGTTTATAAGAACCTCTCCATATATATATATATATATATATATATATATATATATATATATATATATATATATATATATATATATATATATATATATATATATATATGTGTGTGTGTGTGTGTGTGTGTGTGTGTGTGTGTCAGTCATATGCAAGTATTTAAAAACGTTTATTGCGTCCGATCAAATATAAAACCAGTTTTATAGACAACCATGTATTAGTTCGATTTCGTTTATGCCAATTCCAATAAATGTTTTGCTATACATTTCTAAAATGACAAAATGTTTGCAACTTTTAAATAATTGAAAATGTCTCTAAATTAACAAAATTGTCTTCTAGGAAAAATTAAACATAAATTTAACAAACATTTACCAAACTATATATGTAATAAACTTTAAAAATAGTGTAAAAACTTTTCATTTCTTATACATAAAAGTTAACTTAATATCTCATTATATTATATTATATTATATTATATATCAATTTCTATAATCACTCGTTATAAATGAGAGGCCAAGTGTTCAATTTACCCTTACTACTCTTATTCTTTTTTTTTTCTTCACTCCAACATTTACACTATAATATCACTGTTAGTTTTCAAATTACATAAAATTTTAATTCTTTTCTTGTGAGATGTCAAATATGTTATAGATATAATCATTTAGATAAATTTGAAAGACTCATATATATGTTTTCAACATCAATAGTTATTGTGTCTAAATGCCAAAATGCTAAATTAAAACGACTAACATAGATTAAACCATATATATGAAATTTATCTATGAAAAAGATTCCCAAAACTATCACATTTCAATAATTAACGAGATTTCAAGTTATTACATAAAAATGTTAACGAAATAAAAGTTTGTTATATAATATGGTAATTTTCAACATTAATTGCCTACAATACCAATTCGGTAAAACCTAACTACATTTATGTATAATTTTTCTTAAAATCTATCCATAAATGATTTTTTTTATATATATATAATAATGTCTTCCCTTTTTTTTTGTATTTTACAACTATAGATAAAGAAAAGAGAAATATAGAAACTATCCAAATTTCAAGTTAATTTGTTTACATATACAATGTTAAAAAATCAAAATTTGTTACCTATAATGACAATTCGTATAAATATTATTATTCTTTTATGCAATTTTTTCTATTACCATCAATTATGTGTGTCAAAATATCATTCAAATAGCACAAGAAAACAATCAAAATGAGTTAATCAATATATCTATTAAGATAATTAACAAAATATAATGAGATTTTATATTAACTTGTATATATAATTTATCTAAATATAATAATTTGTTATATTTTCATACAATTTATTATAGAACTAATTTCAATCTACATTTATACAGTTATTCACTAATTAGTAATTTAAATACACGTTTTTAAATCTTTTTAATTAAATAATCAAAAACCTATATCAATAAAATTAGTCATTCTTTTTATTTAGAATTTAAAAATGTAACCCTAGTTTGTTTGGGTACCGTTTTCCTTGACAAAAAAAAAATGTGACCCTATGATAAGTTCTCATTCTTATCAATATCCTGTGACCAGTTAAAACTCAAAACTAGTGATTTTTTTTATTATATTTTTAGAATATTTATTAACTATTGTAATTTATATTTACGTATTGAAAGAGACAAACACTTTTGTTTTGATATAAAAAGTCAATGGTCATAGAATCGATGAGTAAGGCTTGTTTACACTGAAAAATGGTAAGTGAATTACTGAATTCATTATCTCAATTAAAAGTGTCAATTTAGGATGTGTTTGGTTAAGGTTAATAGGGTTAATCAATGGTAGTGATAATCATTGATAGTGGTTGGTTTGTTATTAGGTAATCAATCATTGTCAACTATATTTATTAATAGACAATAAACAATTACTCAACAAAACGAGGGTAATGAAACTGGGTAATGATTAACCCCTCTTTTATTGTTTTTCTCATTCCATTTCCCATTCCTCACTCTAAAAAAAAATGTTTCTATTACAGATTTGTGATAATGAATTTCATGAAAATTTCAATGTTACTTGTAACTAATTGAGCCTTTTGATCATCTATATCCATACTATCTATAAATCATTAGTTCCTAAAAATTTAAAGTTGGAATTTAAAAAATAAAAGACTAAGTGCGGTTATTTCAAAGCGAGGAATGGGAAAGGGAATGGGAAAAGCAATGAAAGAGGGGTTAATCATTACCCCACTTTCATTACCCTCGTTTTATTGAGTAATGATTTATTGTCTATTAATGGATATAGTGGACAATGATTGATTACCTAATGACAAACCAAGCACTATCAATGATTATCATTACCATTGATTAACCTCCATTAACCCCAACCAAGCACACCCTAAATTATCCCTCATTTATGATCTAAATATAATTTAATTTTTAACTTACTTTCCTTTCTTTTTAACTCATTTTTCTTATTTTTCATTATTTATCCTCTACTAAATTAAATTACAACTAATTTGACTAATAATTTTTCACAAAAAAATCAATACAAAGATTTTTAATAATTATTATCAGACCTATGTTCATTAAATAATAGATATAAAAATATCTCGAAATTTTTAATAAAAATATCACGGTGGTTTTGATTTTTCATAATTATTATCGGATCTATGTTTTTTAAATAATAGAAATGAAAATATCTCGAAAATTTTAATAAAAAAAT
Organism: Senecio squalidus; assembly: GCA_910822075.1. Classification (NCBI taxonomy): domain Eukaryota; kingdom Viridiplantae; phylum Streptophyta; class Magnoliopsida; order Asterales; family Asteraceae; genus Senecio; species Senecio squalidus. Next base: position 10,452,783 of record CAJVGC010000591.1, on the reverse strand, counting down.
CACGGATAAAAAACAACCCATGTTATAACCTAGTTTTTAATAATAATAAAAGAGGGACTCTAATGCCACATGCGAAGAAAGTCAATTGGATGAGTTAACTTATTTAATTTCAGTCGTTAGATTAGATTGATGATGTAATCAAAAACTATTTTTATTTTACACCATCTTACAATACATAATTACAATATCTCTTTTATTCCATCTCTGTTTAAATAAAAAAGATATTCTTATTTTAAAATCTTCTAATACAAAATATCAAAAATGTGTATAAACGTAAAGGTGAATATGTTATTATAACTACTATAAACAACAGGTGTATAAACATAAAAAGATATATGTTATTACGAGTGTAAAATTGTTTTCTCATAATAACTTAAAATCTACATAAACATAAAGTTTACGAATCAATTTTCGTTTTTGTCCGTGCTATCATGGGACAATAATCTAGTTCAGTAAGAGATCAGAGGTCATTCCGATTTTTTTTTGCGAAAATATGCACCACCTAATTTCAATTTAACGGAAGAATGAAAAATGAGATAATTAATAAGTTAAAGCACGACTGTTGCGGGGAAAAAAAAATTAAGGGCAAAAGTAGAGATTTTGAAAGACTTTATGGATGAAAAATGCAATTTATTTAAAATAGTGAGTACATGTGGACCGACATTTGAACTGGGACGGAAGGACTACATTTAATGTTCCATTGTCATTTATGGAAAAGCTTAAGTATAGTTGGCTATAGTTAACAACATCTTTATAATTTCATTTTCTTTTTCTTTTTCTTTTGTGTCCTTGTTGGTGAAATAAGGGCTTCATAACACTAAGGTGTTGTTCTTTTTTAAAAAAAAAGTCTTAATAGGCTCTGACTTCTGACCCGGTCAGAGGTTTTAAAAATTTTGTTGTTCTTTTTTTTTTTCAACCAGAGACAAAAAACCTATTTTTACCTCTGATACAACCCTACATAAAAAACCTCTTTTTACCTTTTTCTCTTCACCAGTAAGTTTTCCATCCTTAAAATTCAAGTAATTTTTGATTTTTTTTTCAATGGTTTGTCACTTGATTTCGTTATATAAATTGATATTGATGATTGTTTGTTAGATTTAGGTGATATAATTTAATTTAATATGTATTTGTTTTCGATTGCATATAAACTCCTACTATTACATTGACTTTTATGTGAACTTTTCTTTTGTTAATTATTTTTATATCTTGAAATTGATGTTAGACAATTAGTTTATTAATTTGTTCAAATAAGTAATATAAATATGTATGGATTGAGCGTGCTTTTGGTGTTTTGAAAGCACGTTTTTCCCATCTTGAAGAGAATGTCTCCGTATTCTTTGGTGAAACAAAGAGATATTATTATTGCATGCTTTGCTATTCATAATTTTATACAAAAAGAAGGATTAAGTGATGATTTTTTCTCCGAATATGATCGAGGTGAAGTACATGCTAACGAGAATGTACAAGATGAGGACGAGTACGATGAGGACGAGGTTCAACCACATGGAAATACAACAGATCAACAATATATGATCAATTATCGAGATCAATTTGCGGCACAATTAATGCAAAATATTGAAAATGTTGTTTGAATATTATCTTTATTTGAAAAATGTTGCCACTATGTTTGAACATTTTTATGAATGTTTTTATTCAAGACGGATTATAAATGCAACATTTTAGTACTAATAAAGTAAAACAGATGTTACGAAGGAAAAAAGAACATAGTATATTGATTCAGATTCAGAGTTTTGGACCACCTCTGATTATTCAGAGCTGGTATTCAGATTCAGAGGAAAAACCTTTGGTTCAAAAGAACAACACCTAAGGTGCTGTTATTTTTTGAAAAAAAAGTTTGAATAGGCTCTGACCTCTGACCCGGTCAGAGGTTTTAAAAATTTTGTTGTTCTTTTTTTTTTTCCAACCAGAGACAAAAAACCTCTTTTTACCTCTGATACAACCCTACATAAAATATCTCTTTTTCATCTCTTGTTAGGTCTTTTTTATTTTATTTCAGCCACCCACTCAAAAAATCAAACCCTAACATTCCTTCCCTGTTCTCTCTCTTCTTCTCGCCATTTTGGTGGCAGCCACCGGAGATCAAATCTTCTCGGACGCCCAAGATTTTCACGGGGATTACCTCTTTCTCTTCACCAGTAAGTTTTCCATCCTTAAATTCAACTAATTTTTGATTTTTTTTCAATGGTTTGTCACTTGATTTCGTTATATAAATTGATATTGATGATTGTTTGTTAGATTTAGGTGATATAATTTTTTTTAATATGTATTTGTTTTCGATTACATATAAACTCCTACTATTACATTGACTTTTATGTGCAATTTTCTGTTGTTAATTATTTTTATATCTTAAATTGATGTTAGACAATTAGTTTATTAATTTGTTCAAATAAGTAATATGAATATGTATGGATTGGGATTGCTGTAAAACAGATGTTACGAAGGAAAAAAAGAACATAGTATATTGATTCAGATTCAGAGTTTTGGACCACCTGTGATTATTCAGAGCTGATATTCAGATTCAGAGGAAAAACCTTTGGTTCAAAAGAACAGCACCTAAGTAGAGAATGGTATGAGAGTAGTTGTAGGGTCAATCTTAGAAAACAAATAACACAGAAAAACCTAATAAACAAGCGTATGAAACTAATGAGAAAAAAAACTTTTTTTGTTTTCGTTCATTTAATTAAACAAACAAAATTTCTTGTTCATGTTTATTTGATTCTACAAGTGGTAAAAATATAAAACAATTACATACCATCCGCCTCAATCTATGCTTAAGGATTTTATCGTAAACATTCTTTTGTAATATACACATTTGAAAAATGATATATATTCCCCTACATTATTCTCCTAAAAATCCTTCTAAATCCATATAAATTTAACATTTATAATCACTCATTATCTCTTCTTATATTATCCATTTATTTTACCAAATGTTTTATTTAATCTTAGAGTTAGAAAGACTTTTAGAAATATATTTTAGGATCATTTATCATTTTCATATACATTTATTTTAATCTCGCGAGAGCTTCAAGACAAACAAATCTTTTAAAAGGTAGCAAGCTAAGTATTCATACGCGCCACGATGTTACAAAAACTCTTTAAACAAAAAATTTTAATAAAGTAATTTTAGTTATAGTAGAATGTTTTAGTCCATTTAATGCACTTGAAAACAGAACTTGTTGTTATTTATTAGAAAAAAGAAAAGAAAAAAACTTGTTGAAAACGTTGTTGTTGTTTAATGAGTTAATGTCATATAATTAACTAACTGGTCATCCTCAGCCAACAACTTTCCCTTGTCCTTTCGTAAGTTTTGCTCATGGTTATGTTTGTTGAATTTAGATAAATAAAACGTTAAAGTTGTTTTTTTTTTTTTTTTTTTATATTTAAATACAACGTTTTTATTGTTACGTAAAATGCTTCATATAATGGTTGAGCATATAATGTTAAATTGGTTATTGTGAATAAAATTACATTTGAGATTCAACAAAAGTAACTTATAAATTAGTTAGTTTTCAGTTAGTTTAAATATAAGAATTTATGAAACCAATAACAATATTTAGAGTAATCGACTTCTTTTCAATAAACATTAAATTACTCTAAATATAATTTACCCAAAAGAAGTAAAAGACGGAAAGATTATCCATGTTTGGGTTACTCGAAGAGGTTGATTTTTTGACCAATATGTATATGGCTTAATTAGAGTATTTTCATGACCGTTTATAAACTCTTTCTCTAGCTACTATGAGATGTTTAAAATGATTAGAACATAAAATCTCTATAAAACATCAAAACGTTTACTATTAGATCATCTTGATGATAGTTATAATTTTTATTAGAAAAACAAAGACTCACACAAGACATTGTAATTGACACATTTTGTTTGCTTCTAGATTTAAATTCATATTTTTTAGGTTAATAGACAAGTCACATATTTATAGACTACAAACCTTATATTTATATTTATTATTATTAAAATAAAATGTTTTTTTCTTCTAGAAAAATAAAGACAGTATGATGGGTTTAAAATTACTTGTGTAAGCCCAAATCAAATGGGTCAAGAACCACAAACAAAAAACCAAAATCTAAAACAAATGGGCTTAAAATGACTCTTTTTCAGATATATTATGTTTTTTCTCTTCCAAGGTTGAAACTTTTTAAGAGTGAAGTTTTCTAAGAAATAGTAAAACATAACAGATTTTTATGAAGAGATGATACAAATTACAAATATTTTTCATCGATTTAATACTTACGAGGTTTACTTAATTCGACTATATTAAACGACACTGTTAATTATGAAGAGATAACACACAATCTTAATAAACCACACGACCTTTACGAATCAAGAAATTTAATGTTCCAATTCTACTTAAATCTAGTAAATGTTACATATATTTACAGTTAGCTTCCGAGTAGGTCGTGAGTTGCCTTTATTCGATTTCATCTCTAGCCTAATCCACTTGAATAACGAAAGAAGTAGATTGTGGCATGATAACCATTTAATCGACTCAAATTTATTTAAAATTTCAAAAACACAGTCTTGAGAAAAGAATGTGAATTAGCGTTGATCATGACCCTTCCCACACTCGATATAATTACGTCACTGCATACGGATTAAATTTACACAAATGTCAATTTCAATAATTTAATTAACGTTAACTTTAACAAAAACAACTAAATAATTATCAAACATGTTAATATATTAACTTTTTGAAATAAAATGACAGGTTGTAAATATTAGACAGGGGGGGAGTCAAAAAAAATGTTTTTGTCGAGATAAAATAAAGCAAATTTATCAATTAGATAAATTTCCAGTGTTTATGGTTCCAAACCCAAACAAAAAAACAAAAAAAAAACCTTAAAAATTCGGATTTGTATAACACCGGTCACTGTTTTTGTCATAACTCCTAAACCGCTTGGAGTTAGATGATAAGGTTGGCGCCAGTGGCTTCGTAATCAAATTCCGAAGAAAAGCATACCAGAATCGCAAAAGAAGACCACTAGACCCGCCCGCACGCTCCGAAACAGTCACCGGGTTCAGATCTGGAAAAAAAAATGTTTAGTGTTTTGCTATTAACTCTCAAACAGTTTGGAGTTAGATGACGCCGTCAACGACAGTGGATTCATAATTAAATTCCGAAGAAAATGAATCCGAAAAAGCAGCGACCACATCATTAACGCGCCGTCACGTTTCGCCCAAACAACGAGTTTTATCAGCAACTATCTATGTTTATCTATCTTTTTAATTTATTTATTTATTTATTTTTCATAATTATGTTTTCTTTTGTAATTTCATTTTCTAATTCGAGTTTTCGCGATTTCGCCGCTCGAACTACCGGAGAGTATTAGATGTGGTCCAAGTCCAACTTGTGCGCTTTGAGTCTAGGATTAGGGTTTTATGAGAATAATAGGGAAGGGGTTTTATACATAAAGTTTTGTTTTTTAATTGAATGAATATTATCGGAAGAAAAAGAGAAAGAAAAATAAAAATAGAAGCAAAAGACAAATTGACAAGTTGTCATCTTCAATTATTACCGAGGTTGGCGAACTTTTGTTTGAAAGGTGATTAAAGATGGTGGTGAAGGTGTACGGACCAGCTTATGCATCACCGAAACGAGTCCTGGTTTGCCTTATCGAAAAAGAAATCGAGTTCGAAACGATTCCTGTCAATCTCATCACTGCCGAAAATCATAATCCTGAGTTCCTCAAACTACAGGTAGGATCATTTATTTATTAATAATCATTAGTTTGGTGTAAAGTTTTTTTATTTTATTTTGGACGACATTTTGACAGCCGTTTGGATCTCTTCCGGTGATTCAAGATGGAGATTACACTTTGTTTGGTAACAACACATAATCCTACAATCCAAAATATGCATTATCTGTTTATATTATAGTACCAATTTTATTACAAATGGGGTGTTTGTTTTAGCTTATAGAATGGGCTTATAAGCTTATTAGCTTATGTAAAATAGATAAGTCCAATCATTTTAGGTGTTTGTTGTAAGAGGGTTTTCATAAGCTCTTTTTGTGTGACTTATGAGCTTATCAAACATTTTTGCCTTATCATAAACTAATAAACTTATAAGCTACTCCAAACACTTCATAAAAATTTTAAAACTTATATTTTATAAGGCATAACCTACTTATAAATCATAAGCCTAAACCCAAAAAATAAGCTTACACAAACACCTCCAAGATGTCTATTAGATTAATGTATTAGTTAGCCTAAGCTTGAGACCCGACCTGTGGGCTTTAGGTAACTAATACACTAATCTAATAATGTCCAGGTAGGGCTAATCGATATAGTAAAGTTGGTATCAAGTGACGTTAAGAGTTTTTTGTGTCCACATATCCAAAAGAAGGCTATATATGAAAGTGATTCGTTATTAGGGGGTGTTTGGGAATGTATTTGTAAATAGATAATGCGTTTACAAAGTGGCGTTTTGAAAACTTGTTTTTCATAATTACGTTTTGTTTTTGAGAAAACAAACATACATAATCTTTTTTTTGTTCAAAAGGTTGGCAAACATTATTTTCTGATTATTTGCCGTTTTGCAAAAACAATAATTAGAAAGAAAAAACAATATAAAATTTGGTCAAAACACAATCCTATACACCTTCTAAACTTGAAGAATGAAGAGCTTTTGGGATGTTGAAAATTGATTTTGATTTTCATGTATAATTTATAGACAGATTTGTTTTTTTTTAGGATTGTATCGTATCCCTTGTTCAACTTATAAACATTGGTGTTGTTGTTTTCAGAATCAAGAGCCATACTCCGCTACTACGCTGAAAAATACAAGTCACAAGGAACCGACTTACTAGGAAAGACAATTGAAGAACAAGGTTTGGTTAACCAATGGCTAGAAGTTGAAGCACACAACTTCCACCCACCACTTAACAATCTCGTGCTCCACATTATGTTCAGCCCAAATTTTGGAATAACAAGAGACGAAAGGGTAATCAAAGAAAGTGAAGAGAAGCTCGGAAAAGTGTTAGACATATACGAGGAACGGCTATCCAAAACCAAGTACTTGGCTGGGGATTTCTTTAGCCTCGCGGACCTAAGTCACCTTCCGTTCACAAACTACTTGGTTGGTCCGGTTGGGAAGGATTATATGATCAAAGAAAGGAAACATGTAAGTGCTTGGTGGGATGATATTAGTAGTAGGCCTTCTTGGAAAAAAGTCCTTGAAATTTGCAAGTAATTGCACTTTACTATCTTGCCGGTTTGTTTATGGGGCTTTGTACTTGTCACTTTTAAGTTTGAATAAATGTCATCTATGCTAGCTTGAGCAATGTCTGTTACAAAAATTATTTAGTCCTGTCATGTAAGTATTGCTACATGTATTTGTTATACATAAATAAATAAGGACATATCGTATTGGAAATTATATTTTGTATTTTAATAAACGGTATAAAAGATATTAGATAGTTTCCGAATCCAAAAGTTGAATATATCGGCACCAAATTGGGTATCTAACACGATAACGCTTCAGTCAAAAAACATACCCTAACCGGCCACTAACTAATTTTTTTTCCAATAATTCTAGCCTAAATTTTCATCAAAATGCACAGCACGACAACAAATGAATTATGTTGATTCTGTGTGATAATCATAAAAACTGGGATGAAGTACAAAAGGCTAAAAGTATTTGAATACTTAGTAACTTTAAAAAAATTGTTATATTATCTAGAAATATACCTTACAAGTTTTTATACCAATTCACCCAAATAAAAAGTTAATATAGAACCAAAGTGATATATGATGGAATCGTTGATTTGGAGGTTATGAGATCGAATCTTGGATAAGACAGTCGTGTGAATATAGTGTGTGTTTGTGATATTTGTCTTTCTAAAAAAGAAAAAGAAAATTGATAGAGAAATAATTTACAACAAGAAAGATACTCGTTTTAACTAAAGTCGGAAGTTTGTGTCTTTTCATTAATAAATGAAAGTAAATAGAAATACATTAAAGATATTAAGACAACGTATATATAAGTTTGTTGGTATTTGAACATGTCAAATAAAATGTGTGTCTATAAACATGTGAGACTACGTGATTGCACACATTGACATTTAGACATGACTATACGTTTATATATTTATTATATATTACTTAAAATATTAAGTGTAATATTTAATAAAAGGAGGATGTATTATATAATTACGGAGGTTTCCGAATTATAATTCAACTTGGACTTCAAGGCATTGCTTAACTATATAAGAAACACCAAGTCCCTTATTCTAAATATCCTAGAATCGATTTACGGATTCGATACCCTAATCGATTTCTCCCTTACCTTCCATTCGATTGAGATCAACAAATCCAAGGGTTTCGGTTTTGTGTTCAAGGGATTCGAACACCTAGGAGGTGAGTTTCGAGTACGGGTTAAAGCAAGCTAGCTAGACAAGAGTTGTGGTGATTGTAAATGTGTACAAGCATACAAGTCTGTTACTAAAGGAGGTGTCGTGTACAAGTCTGTAGTAGAATTTCACTATAAATCCTAAACGAAATAAATCAACAACAAATGTACAATTCTTAACTTAGTTAATATTGATTATGTGTTTGATTCTAATTACTTCCGTTGTATGTTTTTTGACAATCTGATTAGATATAAACCTATAAAGTTAACGATGATATCTTTTAATTTGAGGCTTTTTTTCAAATGTAATTTATCGTTATAACTATTGTACTTACTCATACCCTCGAGTGGCAAATTAACATAATTGAGTAAGGTGATGTTCTTTTGAACCAAAGGTTTTTCCTCTGAATCTGAATACCAGCTCTGAATAATCAGAGGTGGTCCAAAACTCTGAATCTGAATCAATATCCAAAACTCTGAATCTGAATAATCCCCGTGAAAATCTTGGGCGTCCGAGAAGATTTGATCTCCGGTGGCTGCCACCAAAATGGCGAGAAGAAGAGAGAGAACATGGAAGGGATGTTAGAGTTGGATTTTTTGAGTGGATGACTGGAATAAAAATGAAAATAGACGAAAAAAAGATATTTTATGTAGGGTTGTATCAGAGGTAAAAAGAGGTTTTTTGTCTCTGGTTGAAAAAAAAAAAAACAACAAAATTTTTAAAACCTCTGACCGGGTCAGAGGTCAGAGCCTATTCAGACTTTTTTTTGAAAAAAGAACAGCACCTAAGTAAGTAAAAATCAAAGGAGTGATTCGTGTTAATCTGATTGACGATGAACGAACCCTTCTCGTTAACATACCAAAAATTTCACAAAAGCACATTTTTTCCGAAAACATGAATACATGACGGTACGGTTTATCGGTTTGGTCACGAGTTAATACTCTTTTCCAAACACTACCAAAATAAATTTCTCACGCATTAAACTACCCCAATAAGCAAACACAAAACACCGCCAATCAATTATATACCAGCGACGACTTCCAATCTCCGATCACAAAAAAAACATGTCAGACGACACTAAGAACAACAGAGGTATCGTTGACCAAAACCCATCACCGTCAGCTCCACCGTATTATTACGGTACGTTTCAAGGCGTTGCAAATCATCCACCACCACAACAACAACCGTATCCTCCACCGCCGGCAACTAATTACCAACCACCGTTAGGGTTTCCACAACCCACTCCTCCTCCTCCGACACACAGTATTCATATTAATCATCATCAACATCATCCGTATTATCATGGGTATCAATCCACTGTTCCAGGTGAGGGCTAATTTAGTAATTTACTTGCAAAATTGAACATGTTTTTGTGTCTTGATTTTGTTTTAATTGGGTTTGTTAGTTGTAATTAGATGCTGTTTTGGATAATTTAGGGATATTTTAGTAATTTACTTCCAAGATTAGCTTATTTGATTACTGGAAAAACTAATAAGCTAAAAAATTGAACTTCTTTTGAGCTTATGGAATTGTGTTTATGGACTTAAATAAGGCGGAATTCGTTAAAATCGAGCTTGTCGGCGAATGAGCTAATCAAAATTGAAATTGAGCTGTTAAAGATGATATTAGTATATTTAGGTGCCTAAATTTTGTTCTCTATAGTCAAGTGGTTGTGTTTATGGTGTCTTTTTGTGATGATTATAGTTCAGTATCTTTTTCATGTATATTTGGCGGTAAATCAAGTTTTTGTAGAGGAATTTAGGGTTGAGCCTTGAAACGGTTTTCTTGTTTTTTATTTACTGTTAGTATAAACCCAAGGTGACAAATTCGATCCGTTTTATAATGAAAGGGTCGTTTTAGGTTGTATATTATCTTTAACGAGTAAGTTTTGTCAGACGGATTGGGTAACAAGTTTCAAAAAACCCATCTTGCTTTCAAAGAGTGAGGGAAGAATTGTATCAAGTATTACCCACTAAGGGACACGACCCAATAGTCCATTTCTCCTATCTTTTTTAATGGAAGCAGAGTCGAAATCATTTGAATTTTCATATGGGTGTTTTTTTGTCAATGCTCCGCCCTTTTGTAGACCACCAGCAATTTGCCTCATTAACTTTAAAGTCATCTTAGCTTACGAGTTCTTGACATTACTTTATATCCAAATTATTAAAGCTCAGTGTGAAGGGAAATATTAGAAAGAAAGAAAACGTTCCGTTCAAGCTAGTAAACGTGGTTCAAACAGTATAAGTATCTTTGTACTTCTTAGGCATCTAAACATTGAAGAAAGCCAAAAATAGTTAACAATAGTTAACATGAAAAGGAACCAGAAGGATCAAAGAGCAACGGGTAACGGGTATAACATCTGTTTGCTGAGTGAATATCATGTTTCATATAAAAGGGGCATATATAGAATTATACCATCTTATCAAGCTCATATGAAAAAATGTGAAACGACTAATTTTATAAGTATTATTTTTTGCTGTTTAGTAATGTTTTTTACTTGATTCTTTTTCAGGCATTGTGATTGCTCCAGGCACGCCTATGCTAATAGAACATCGCCCCCTTGCTTGTTGTGGATGCGGGATTGGCTGGTTTCTGTAAGTGTTTTATTACTTGCGCTAGATTTTACACCTAACAGCTTATATAATTACATATGACACTATTTTATATAATAAAATATATCAGTGCAATAAGTGTTTCGGACCAGTATAAGAATTACATGCTTTGACCTTAACCTGTTTTAACTTGTTAAATCAGCTAGCGCGACACACCTATATTGCCACTGATAATCATCTCACAAACATATTTTAATTGTTGATTAATCAAACATGCTGAAATCATTTGAGTTGGTTCTTGTGCAGTTTCTTTCTTGGTTTCATTTTAGGGGCCGTTCCATGGTATGTTGGAGCTTTCATTCTACTCTGTGTGCGGGTGGATTACAGGGAGAAACCAGGACTTGTTGCATGCACTTTAGCGGTGAGTTCTTTTGGTTATTTGGAATGCTATATGACCTTGGTCGAGTATGATTATTGATGTTTTGCGGTTATGTGTATGTATACATAAATAAGTACACATGTTTTCATACGTACATACATTGATTTCTTTAATTTTGAATTTGTGTTGTTAACTCATGCTGGAACTGGTTTTGTGCAGGCATTCTTGGTTCTTATTGCTGTTAGTCTTGGTGTGCAGAGGGCCAAATACGACTGGTGAGTTTACTCATAGGGTTTGCGTATTGATTAGTCACCAAAAAAATGTAAGAAAAAACATTGAATGGTCGTTGTAAAGCTACTTTGAACGTAATTATGGTTATTTTGATTGTAATTATTTTGACACATAAGTTTGGTATTCGGAATCCCTTTGCTAAAATGCATGTTTAACTATCAAAAGAAAGCATCGGCTTATCGGCTTATCAAATGACATGACATGATATGACTACACGAAGCCGTAAAATCTTAAATACATGCATATCAACAAAAGGCCACATGTGTATAACTAAAAATCATGAGTTAACTCAAAATCCACGTATTGAGAATATCATTGAGGCTTTTGTTCACGTAAGCGCGTGCCTGTTTGTTGAATGGTAACCATGGCCAGATGGGTGTGTGAAGGGGTTGTTTAACATGTCAACATGACATTTACCTTGGCAATTTCTATAAGCACTTGAAATGGTGTTTTATAAATAAAATTCTCTGCAAATATAGATAAAACTAGGCGTATTCCCGCGCGTTGCGCGGTGACAATTTCTAAAGAGATTTGTCACGAACAATTATCAGAATCGGGAGTTCGAACAATATGAATCTGAAACTGAATTAGAACAATATTGATGTGACCACTCAAATAGCTAAGGGATTGACTACAAAAGTCAAACTTTTCAAATACATATGTAAAAATAAAAAGACATTCCTACATACAGTATTAGATATTAGATTAGATACATATATAATTCAGCAAACTGCTGCATATTTAAAGTAAGGTATAGAAAGAATATAACATGTTGTATCACTTGTCTAATCAACAACATGCACATGGACCCTATACCTGCAACAACGAAAACAGACATTACAAAAGGCAATAATTGGGTTGGTTAATACCATAGTCCCTACATAAAACAACTAAAAAAACCAACCTTATCATATGGTACTTGCAAAATTCATTGAAAAGATCACAAAAAAACAAACCATCGTTTACAACTAACTCTTTGTTGCACTCTCCACAACTCTTGTAGCACCAACCGGATTGAGTAAATAGACGATCAACTGTTGCCAAAACAGTGAAAACATGACGACCAACTGTTGCCAAAATAGTGAAAACATGGTCAATTACACATTTATAATAATATATAAAAGGTTTCCATCGTTGTACATAAAAAACATCGTAGAAATTATTGTATATTAACTGTTTTCGTGGCGTACCCTTTTTCCGGCTTTTCAAATTTTCAAACAAATTAGAAATTACCTCATCATCAGTTATAACCATCTCCAACCCAAGTAAGACATCACCGAATTTCGTATTTACTGCCTCCCACATTCTACAAATACTTACATGAACAACCCAATCTTCTCTAGTTGGGTCAAGGGACCCAATCTTGGAGTGAGACATGTTTTTCGAAAGAGACATAATTGTACGTGGTTATGGGGTTTGTTGATGCAAAAGAACTTATATAAAAAAAACAAAACCACCATTATACCTTACATTATGATAATTAAAACACATGGCAACCAAAGAGTCAGGCGTTTCAAATGTGTTATTAACTTAGGGTAACTGAACAGTTTAAATATCATTATACCTCACATTATGGTAATTAAAACACAGGGCAACCAAAGAGTCAGGAGTTTCGTGTTATTAACTTAGGGTAACTAAACAGTCTAAAAAATCATCATATCTCACATTATGGTAATTAAAACACAGGGCAACCAAAGAGTCAGAAATATTATTATACCTCACATTATGGTAATTAAAACACAGGGCAACTAAAGAGTCAGAAGTTTCAAATGTGTTATTAACGTAGGGTAACTGAACAGTTTACGTATCATTATACCTCTTATTATGGTAATTAAAACACATGACAACTAAAGAGTCAGAAGTTTCAAATGCATATCATTCCACTATTTGGGATATCTCAAACATTAGCTATCCGACGACTCTCTATTATAAGTAAATATAGATATAGATATAGATATGAAATAATCAGTTTTAAAGAGAAAGGATGACGTCATTTTCGTTCGGATAAAGATAATGCGAAAGATTACGTCATTTTCGCTCAATTTGACTTTTTTTTGTTAAGTTGAAGGTAATTTTTCAAAATTGGAAACTACAAATCAAGGGAAAAAAATAATCAATTTCAAATAGGAAGGATGATGTCATTTTCGTTCGGATAATGAAAATGCTAAGAATGACGTCATTTTTCGAATAATTTGATTTATTTTTTAGTTGAAAGAGACTTAGCGTATTACGAACCTACAAATAAAATATGAAATAATCAGTTTTAAATAGGAAATAAGATTTCCTTTTAGTTCTAATAACGGTTTATGCGAACGATTACATCACTTTTCGTATATTTGACTTATCTTCTTTATTTGAAGGTAAAGTTGTAAAATTGTATCCTACAAATATAGGGTATAAGAAACATTTTATTTCAAGGAGGAAAGATGACATCATTTTCGTTCGGATAATGATAATGGGAAAGAAGACGTCATATTTCGCATAATTTGAGTTTTTTATATTGAATGTAACTTTCGCATAATAAGAACTTTCAAATTTTAGGGAATATGAAATAATCAATTTTAAAGTGGAAGGATGACATCATTTTTGTTCTTATAACGATAATGCGAACGATGACGTCATTTTTCGCATAATTTGACTTATTTTTTTCTTCTTTAGTTGAGGTTAACTTTGCCAAATTAGAAACAACAAATTCCGGGTAAAAGAAATAATCAATTTTAAAGACAAAGGATGACGTCATTTTCGTCCGGAACCAAAGAGTCAGGAGTTTCAAATGCATAAGTATGCCATTAATCACATTATGGTAATTAAAACATAGGGCAACCAAAGAGTCAGGAGTTTCAAATGCATAAGTATGCCATTAATCATATTATGGTAATTAAAACATAGGGCAACCAAAGAGTCAGGAGTTTCAAATGTATTATGGTAATTAAAAAATAGGGCAACCAAAGAGTCAGGAGTTTCAAATGCATAAGTATGCCATTAATCACATTATGGTAATTAAAACATAGGGTAAACAAAGAGTCACGAGTTTCAAATGCATACGATTCCACTATTTGGAAATTCTCGAATATTAGCCATCCGACGATCCTCCATTATAAGTAAATATAGATATAGATTATGTTTTATAAAATATAATTTTAATGGAGATAACCATTCCCATTCCATAGTATTGTACAAATCGTTCGAAACTTAATTTGGCAAGTTGTGAGAGGTTTGCTTCTGGTTCCACTTTCACGAGGAGTGATCAAGGGTATCTTCAAGTTTTCCGTTACTTGTAGAACGTGTTGCACTTTCTGTTCAATCTGTGTATACCAGTTTCGCGTGGTGGTGAAAATTGTTTAAATAACCTCGTGGTTACTTCTTCAAGCAAACAAGTTAATAAATTTGCGAAACTTCGTATTTGTGAGACCTGTTCAAGTATTATTTTTAGCCAAAACAAAAGACATATTTGTTTGAAACAAATGACTACTGTTCATGTCATTTCCTTGTTATACACTTAATACGTAGTGGGCAGTGGCGGATCCATAAACTCAATTTAAGAGGGGTTAAGCACTATTCCCCTTAAAACACAAATGTCATTATTTTTGAGGCAAAATTATAACAAAATATACGTAACAAAGTTAATAATGGTTTAATCATCCAACTTTCAATAATTATCGTTTTAACCTCTTAACTATTTTTAACAATGTTTTTATCCTTCACTTTCAATTCTTTTTTATCATTTTAATCACTTAACCTTTTTAATAATGTTTATTACCCTTAACTTTTTTTAGGGTAAAAGGGACAACTTATCCCCGGTAAATTATATTACACCAAAAAACATTAAGTACAATAGAATGTGGCTGAAATACCACATTAACCTCAAGCAACGCTTGAACTACCGCTAACACCATATGTGACATGCCACATATCATTTTAAGTACTAAACATAGGTGTCATTTAAATGACCCATTGACCGATTAAAATCGACGAATTAGTTAGTTATAAAGGACTAAAATTGCAATTTACTCTAAAAAAAAAAAATGTTCTAGCTCTATAAATACAACTAGTCAAAGCTTACAAAAATCGATTAAAAACCAAATCGAACTGAACATAACCCCCCAAAACAAAAACCAAATGAAACGTTTCGTAACCTCTTATAAACTAAAAATTTCGATTCAATTTTGATTTTATGCTAAATCCAAGCCAAACCGAACCGAACCGAACCGAACCTAAGCTTGGTCACCCTTTCATACAAACACTACTAAAGGTAAAAAGAAACAAAAACCAAAATATTAAAATTGGGCTTCACTATATGTTTCGGGCCCAGTCCAGCAACTAGGGTTCCTGAGTACCCAAATATATAGCAAATCCCATACCCTAATTTATTTCGTTACCACCTCCATCAACAGCAGCCGTTCGCCGTCGAAGACCAAACTACCTCGCCGGAAAAATGAGCTACAAGGTTCGTATATTCCAACAATCCACAGCTTAATTGATTGATTAATTAACCAATTTTGGTCCATTTAAATTTAGGGTTTGTGATGTTAATTGTTTTGGAATGTGTGCAGTTTCATCAGTTCCAGGTGGTCGGAAGAGCTCTACCGACGGAAACTGAAGAGCATCCCAAGATCTATCGGATGAAACTTTGGGCTACTAATGAAGTCCGTGCTAAGAGCAAGTTTTGGTATGCTTTATTATATCTTAATTAATTAAACCACCTATGCTTTTTCATTTTTATTTTTCTTAATATTTTGATAAAATTATTAGGTATTATTTGAGATCGCTAAAGAAGGTTAAGAAGAGCAATGGTCAGATGCTTGCTATCAATGAGGTATATATATACATATATGTATTGTATCTATCTATTTTGTTTTTATAAATATACATATATGTTTTGTATCTGTCTTATCATTTTTTGAGGTTTAGATATAAAATGCTTTTAGGGTTTAAGGTCCTTAATTCAGTTTATAATACTACATTTGATATTAGGTTGAATTTAGCTATGTTTGTATGCAAAATCGTTGGGTCCATACAGTAACTAAGGATAAACTTATACAAAATTTTCTAAAAAACTCCAATTCAGCGAGTTCGGTTGAACCCGCTCTGGTCAATGTAGCTCCGCCCGTATACTTGAACTTGCCTTGCATCGACTTTCATCTTCAACAATATTCTTAGATTGCTAGCATGTACTTCTAAGTTTTATATACTTTTTAATATAGATTGTTTGTTTTTTATATATCTTGATGTGTTTTGTGATTTTTATAAGCTAAAGGTTTTGTTGTGCTCACTTTTTGATGTTACTTTATCTGATTATTTGTATGTTTCTAGATCTTTGAGAAGAACCCGACCACTATCAAGAACTACGGTATCTGGTTGAGGTACCAGTCCAGGACTGGATACCACAACATGTACAAGGAGTACCGTGACACCACCCTCAACGGTTCTATTGAGCAAATGTACACTGAGATGGCTTCTCGTCACAGAGTCCGTCACCATTGCATCCAGGTCATCAAGACAGCTACCATCCCAGCTAAGCTTTGCAAGAGGGAGTCGACCAAGCAATTCCACAACTCCAAGATTAAGTTCCCATTGGTGTTCAAGAAGGTCCGACCCCCAACCCGAAAGCTCAAGACCACATACAAAGCTTCAAGGCCCAATTTGTTTGTTTAAGTGGCTATTTCAGATGGTTGTTGCAGTTTATGGTTATCGAGTTACTGGAAATTTTGAATTTTGTTTTCAGACATGTTTGCTATTTCTTAATCTTGGATTTATTGCTGGTTTTAGAAATCATGGATATTTGAGATTTTATGCCGTTTATCTTAATGATTAGGGATCTCTATTATGAAGTTATTATGATAGTTATTGCCATAGTGTTTGCGTTTCTCTGTCCCTTTTGTCGCCCACTCTTTCAGTTCAAACTATCCCAAGACTAAAAGGTCTTTCGATGTACACCATTGTGAAGTCAATATAACATCTGTCTTTCGTTATTGAGGTTGAGGTTAGGTATCAAATGGCTTTTAGTAGACGGTGTTGATGGATTGATTCATGTTTAAAGTAGTCAACGACTCCGTGTTTGTAGAAGAGTCGTTTACTCGGATGTTTGTAGGGAAAGAGGTGTACTGCAAGAAGACCTAGTTTAGTGTGGGATGTTTAAAAGGATCAAGGTTTAGATTTCAGGTGAAAATTTCTCATCTAATTTTGATGGGATGGTTTGATTGTTGCAAGTCTTAATGCTTCAAAGCATTGGTGTAGATTAAAATAAAACAATAAATCGCCACCACGTGGCCTAATAGTAAGTCGTTTTAGTGTCCTTCGCAAAATATCTCAGATAAAGAGTTCGAAAACGATAAAAGAATACCCAATTATTCGGCAAAAATTTAAGTTAAAATGACCGCCCTCCCCGAATAACTTAAATATTAAAAACCTTATTGGTTTATTTAAATCAATAAGTTAAGGATTTTGATAATGATAACTTTATAAGATTATCACATTTAAATTTTCTAGCACATTATCAAATATCTATCTTCTATTTTTAAGTCACTTTATCCATAAAAAGATAGTATAACCAAATGGGAAAATATACTGGATGACCATTGTACTACACATAAATATCCGTCTAGGTCATTGTACAAAATTTACGTCTATCTACATCACTATACCATATTTGACCGTTTAAATTATAACCTTAACTTTAAAAAACCGTTTAAATAAATCATTTTGGTGACCTGAAACCTGTTGATAACCGCCACGTCACCCTTTCTCTAACTTTTTATTTTCACCCTTATAAACAAGAAATTAGGGTTTATCAATTGGGGAAATTTGCAGACCTTAATAACAGTATAACAGATCCCCCAAAAATCCGAAACATGATTGGTAACATATCCGACAAATTATTAGTGAGTAAGTTCAGTGCATAAGTTCAAGGTAACCAACTATCCATCTGTTATCATTTTTTTTGTGTAAAATAAGGATCCGACAAACTGTTGGTTACCACAAAAATGATAACATATCCGACAAACTATCCACCTTGAACTGTTGGTTACCACAAAAATGATAACATATCCGACAAACTGTTATACTATCAGGATCAAAATCTTTTATCTGAGGGGAGTGTTTGGGACTGCGGCGACGACGGAGGCCGGCGGCGGACGGAGACGATGGGGATTCCGGTGGGTTTGAGATGACCGAAACTGTGGATTCATCGGAAAGGGGGAAAGAATCTGGGGCATTAAAGCAAATTCTGTAGCAAGATAGCCAATTGACAAACACAATCCAAACAGAACAAGTCTAACAGTTGCAATTGGGACACAAATCACAACTTTAATCCACTCATAAACCCCTTCAATTGTAGGTGTATGATTCCTAAACGGATCCACTGTACTTCACCCGGGAATTTCAAACCCATTTGACCCAATAAATCTATATGGATTATTTTCATCTGAATCCAATTGGGTGTTTATGGAAATTGAATAGTAATCATTTCTGGGTGTTATTGTTTCTTGATTATTGGAATTTGAAGATGGGAGTAAAGGGGTTTTGAGATCTTTAGCTTCTGATGCTGCCATTGTTGTAGATGATTCAATGAAGAATTTTTTTTTTGGGTTGGATTTTATAAAATAACAACTTTACCAACAAACAGATGGATTTGGAATACAACATGACCTGTTGATCGGGTAAAAGTGGTTTAAATAACAGGTCAAATACGGTATAGTGATGTAGATAGACGTAAATTTTGTACAATGACCTAGACGGATATTTTTGTGTAGTACAATGGTCATGCAGTGCATTTTCCCTAACCAAATTATACATAATTTTATTTTTTTCGATGTCCATGAAAACAAATCAATATCCTAACTCTATCAAATAAATGACCAAAATGTAAAAAAATAATTAAAATTGAGAGCAAATACATACACAAATTTGATTATGTAATGACTAATTAAGAAATGGCTAAGGGCATGAGAACGTACATTTGCTATTGAATGTATATATAACTTTTAAAATCTCTATTTTATGAATTTAACACTTATTTTTTCACAAATAATGTTATAGACCGAATTTTTGTTGACTTATAAACAGTTTAAATATTGAATATTTTTCAAAAAATATCTAGTTGTTACATCATTTGTAGAAAGTTACAATAAAGTTTATAAAATTTGAATACATACAATAGCAAATCGAAAAGAGTTTGTTACATTTCATGCATTTATCCATTAAAAAATCACGATATTTAATTATATTATATTATATTATAATATTAATATTTATGGAATGAGTGTTTATAACTCACAAGCCAAAACAACCGATCCAAATTATTGTCTCGACGGCTCAGATAGGCCAGTGAGATGACCCGACTAGGCTTGGCTTGAGCTTGGCGGCTTGATTAAAATGTTATATTGAGATGACCTAACTAGGCTTGGCTTGAGCTTGGCGGCTCGATTAAAACGTTATATTTTTCTTTTTGAAATGGGTTAGGTTTTTTCTTTTTTTTGGTTAGCGTTTATTTATGACGTCCCAAGACACGGATATTTTCTAAAAATAATTATTTAAAATCCTTAAATCATAGTAGTGTTATCATGGTAGTTTAGGGGTGTTTGTTTCGGCTTATGCAACGTGCTTATGAGCTTATAAAAATTTTGATAAGTTCGTAAGCCCAATTTTTTCGGCTTATGAGCTTATCTACTTGAGCTTATGACTTATTTAAGTTCATAAACTCAAGTTGATAATCTCGTAAGCCGAAAAAATTTAGCTTATGAACTTATCAAAATTTACATAACTCATAATCCCGTTACATACGCCCTCCCAACAATGTTTTCACATGGGATAATGTTTACACAAAAATATCCAAAACAAAACACAAAGCAAAAGAGGCCATAAACCCTTCTTCTCCAATCTTTCTATCCCTCCCTCAACACCTTCATCAGGGTTTTGGCAAAATGAATCAATCAAATCTGTAAGTCTACATATTCATTACACACACTAATTACACCTTCAATTCACACACACACACACACACACACACACACACACACACACAAACATGGCTTCCACTTTCTTTACATCTTTTGATATACCCAATTCACTAGACCACCATTCATTCATTTCCAAAAAAAGACTCTTATGTAAATCCTCAAAATCAACCCCAACCCCAAAACCAGACCTATCTGATGAACCCAAGAAACAAAACCCATCTTTATCTAAACAGCTTGAAACCTTATCCACAACAGTTTTATCAGACAACCCACAAAAAGTTACACAATTGTTGGCTAAACCCAAGTCAATTTGGGTCAACCCAACTAAACCTAGACCATCTGTTCTTAATTTGAAGAGACAACAGAAAGCTTCTTATTCACATAACCCACAGATTAGAGACCTTAAGATGTTTTCCAAACGCCTTAACGACTGCGAAAACGATAAAGATGTGTTTTTTAAGGTTCTTGAAGAAATCCCACATCCACCCACTAGAGAAAATGCACTTTTGGTGCTTAATAGTTTGAAGCCTTGGGAAAAGACTGTTTTTTTCTTTGATTGGATTAAGACCCGAGAGCTGTTTCCGGTTGAGACGATTTTTTATAATGTTGTTATGAAGAGTTTGAGATTTGGGAGGCAGTTTCAGCTTATTGAAGAACTTGCTCTTGAGATGATTGATAAGGGTGTTGAGTTGGATAATATTACGTATTCCACGATTATTACTTGTGCCAAGAGAGCGAATAATTTTGATAAGGCGGTTGAGTGGTTTGAGAGAATGTATAAGACAGGGTTGATGCCTGATGAGGTTACGTATTCGGCTGTTTTGGATGTGTATGCCAAGTTAGGGAAAGTTGAGGAGGTTATGAGTTTGTATGAACGAGGGAGAGCGAGTGGGTGGACCCCGGATGCTATTGCGTTTGCGGTTTTGGCTAAAATGTTTGGTGAAGTGGGTGATTATGATGGTATACGTTATGTTTTGCAAGAAATGAAAACTTTAGGGGTGAAGCCTAATTTGGTTGTGTTTAATACTTTGTTGGAAGCAATGGGGAAGGCGGGAAAGCCTGGTTTGGCTAGAAGTTTGTTTGAAGAAATGGTGGCTGCGGGTATTTCACCAGATGCGAAAACGCTCACTTGTTTGGTTAAGATTTATGGGAAAGCAAGATGGGCTAGAGACGCGTTGGATTTATGGCAAAGAATGAAGTCAAATGGTTGGCCGATGGATTTTATTCTTTATAATACTTTATTAAGTATGTGTGCTGATCTTGGTTTACAAGAAGAAGCCGAAAAATTGTTTGATGATATGAAACAATCCGAAACTTGTAAACCCGATAGTTGGAGTTATACGGCTATGCTTAACATATACGGAAGTGGTGGGAATGTTGAAAAGGCGTTGGCTTTATTTGACCAAATGTCGAAAGTGAATGTAGCTATTAATGTAATGGGTTGTACTTGTTTGATTCAGTGTTTGGGTCGGGCTAAACGAATAGACGATTTGGTTATGGTTTTTGAAACATCAGTTAGAAAAGGTATTCGTCCTGATGATAGGTTATGTGGATGCTTATTATCTGTAGTATCCTATTGTGAAACTGGTGATGATTTGGATAAGGTGATTTCTTGTTTAGAAAAATCAAATCCGAAATTGGTTTCTTTCGTGAAATTACTTGAAGAAAAGACCGAATTTGAGAAGGTTAAGAACGAGTTCAAGGAGATACTAAACAACACAGAAGTTGAAGCTCGTAGACCGTTCTGTAACTGTTTGATCGATATATGTAGAAAAAGAAATCTTGATGAGAGAGCCCACGAGCTACTTTACTTGGGAACCATGTACGGGTTATACCCCGGGTTACACACAAAGACTCCTGAAGAATGGCGGTTAAACGTTAGGTCACTATCAGTAGGTGCAGCGCACACGGCTTTTGAAGAATGGGTTGGGACTTTGGCTGAAATGGTTAACCGTCAAGAACCATTACCAGAGTTGATGTCGGCTAGTACGGGTGCAGGGACTCATAAGTACTCTCAAGGGTTGGCTAATGCTTTTGAATCACATGTGAGCAAGCTTTCTGCTCCGTTTAATCAGAGTGAAGATAAACCGGGTATTTTTGTAGCTAGTAGGGAGGATATAGTGTCGTGGATTCAATCAAAGGTTTGATCTTTCGTTGTAGGTTTTGAGCATGTTTTTATAGCTTTAGATATAGTTTCTACAACGATTATTATTTGAAACGAGCTATACATTTGAAGTTTTATTAGAATATATTTGTGTTTTCATTTTCTTGTTAGACACCCGCACAAGGACCATGCTTTATAGCAGGGAATCAGATCGAGTTTTTAGCTGACATGTTCTTGATTTTTTATATCTGTTCCCTCATTTTCGTAGGCTCGTCCTCTAAGACACTCATACTTCTATTCTTATTTCTAATCTCTCATTTTCAAACCTTCAAAACAACTCAGTCATGCCTAAAGCCCTAACCTCTACCACGGTCATTCTGACCAATGGGTCGACCCGTTTAAAACTTTGGGATTTTTAGCCTTTAATGACGAATTTCTGGCAAGCATTGAGGTCCACTTAATTTGTCGAATATTTCTGATAACCAATTGTATCCAATCAAATCATTTACGAAACGTAAAAGTCACAACAAGTGTTAGAATCTCACTGTTCGACTTAACTAATGGAGAATATTAAACTCTTTGTTCACTTTCATCCGCTAGTTCTTGTAATCGGTATTAACATACATGATTGATACCTTACTTACATAATACGCTACGGGTACAAGACTATAGACCAATCCAGCCATTGTTACTCAACAAGTCAACATCTTGTTAATGCGACACACACACTAAATGATCTGTATAAACATGTGTCATAATATTTTAAAGTCATTTTGACGAGTTTTAGATGCTTTCAAGATTGACAAATCCAACCAGGTTTGAGGTGGTTGGATTTGGGTGTCCACTACTAGAAAAACATCCAGAACATATGGAAAACCAGTTGCTAAACATGCTAAAATCTGTTAGTTGCAACGCTTAGCTATGGTTTCGGACCAATAGAACATTAAATGACGGAAGCATAATAGTTAATAGTGGTGTGCAACGATCCATCACCAATCCGGACCATACAAAACCAAACCCGATGAAACCATAATTTTAAAATATCAGAACTTAGGGTCATACCATATACGAGTTTAAACCAGTTAACTCTCAAGTAAAATCGTGAGATGATCCAAATTTTTATACCATGGACAACCGGTCCAATCATATCGTCTATTTAACTTTGTTAGAAAGCATAAAATATGTCTAATCTAGTTAAACCTTTCAAACTTTAGAAATGGTACGAGATACCTCAGTTAGACTGCGTACATTTGAGTCAAAGACTCGTCCTTTCAGAATAACCCCACTTAGAAAAAACCTTTTCGTTTACCACTAAATTTGATCTTTTAAACAAGAGTTTTATCAACAACAATCCATACATTATTTAGCTCTACATTATCAATAGCCATACGGGCATAGCTGCATTTAGGATATCACTCCCGAAATTTAACAACGAACGATTGGTTTATAAATATAATGAAACTATAGGGGTAGCAAATGTAAAGTTACTCCAATCTCCACATATAAACAAACAAGTTGGGGCAAAAAAAAGATAACAAAACAAGATCAAACACCTAGGGTTTCAAATTTTTTCAATTTCAATTTCATCAACATGCCGAAGAACAAGGGAAAGGGAGGAAAGAATCGCAAGCGAGGTAAGAACGAAGCCGACGACGAGAAGCGAGAGCTCGTATTCAAAGAAGACGGCCAAGAATACGCACAAGTCCTCCGTATGCTCGGAAACGGCCGCTGCGAGTCCATGTGTATCGACGGCACGAAGCGGCTGAGTCATATCCGTGGGAAGATGCACAAAAAAGTCTGGATCGCTGCCGGTGACATCATCTTAGTCGGTCTACGTGATTATCAGGATGATAAGGCGGATGTTATCCTGAAGTATATGCCGGATGAGGCCAGGCTGTTGAAAGCGTACGGTGAGTTGCCCGAGAATATTAGGCTGAATGAAGGAATTGCTGGTGGACTTGATGAAGAAGATGATAATGCTGGTGATGATTATATCGAGTTTGAAGATGAAGATATTGATAAAATCTAGGGTTTGGAATTCATCCTTTTTTTTCTATTTGTTTCGTTTTTTTTGTTTTGTTTTTGTTTAATTGTTGTAGTTTTTGGATTTTGTGTACAGTGATTGAACAATGTTTGGATTGGATTCGGTTTATGGACGATGATATACGTTGAGTGAAGGTGAAGAAATGGTAACGATTAAGGGGTGTAAAACGTAAGGTCGATTTGCTCTAAAGATATTATTAATGTGTAAGGTGTTGAATTAAGTGGATTTATGTTGTTATGTTATGCATACATGCTGATATTGCTTAATAATCTAATAATTGGTGTTCTGTTTTAAGTAAATCGTCGTGTGAATGACTTTGGTTGACCTAAATTATTGAGTATTTGGTTAAATGGTTTCCGGTTTCAACTCTTTTGTGCAGTATAAACTTAGGGAAGCTTAATGAAATGTAGTTAAACTCCAAATTAGTATATAAATTAGTTGAATGTGTTCATCTTGTGCTGAATAATAATTTATATCATCTTTAAATAGAAAATTCCAAAAGATAACGGTCTAGTAATTTCAAGTGTCCTAAAAAGTGTTAAGTGGAAATACTATGAGAAGTTCGTTTAAGTTTAGAAGACATAGCAATCTTTCTGAAAGTTGAGATTAAAATTGCTCTAAGATTGTTGTAGCTCGATTGTTGCTGAAGTTTTGTTGTCTTATTGATAAGAAAGTTTTTTTTGTAGTTGAGTAGTTGATAATAGCTGAAAAAATCCATTCTTTTTGTTCGGTTTAGATTAGCAAGGTATGAATGGAACATAGTTGATCTGAAAATGTGAGTGTTTGTGATCCTGACAGGATTATGATATGCTGATTACTTGTTTTATGAATTTAATTTTGAGTATTACTGTTTCAGACGATTATAGTTGTTAGCTTTATATGAAGTTATAAAGTATAAATGTGTCAGCTTTTGCTAGGTATCACATTTCATATAATGACACAGGAGCTTGTCTTTATTTATGTCTGGAAAATTGTTGGATTGATTGTAGCCAATGGTTTTTGAATGTCCAATTCCCCGTAACTAATGGTCGAATCTGTAGCATTTAATTTGTTATATCGTCTTTAAGGTGCCTTTTAGAGGCCACAAAATTGTAGGTCGGGTATGATATCAATAGTTATGCACCCACAACCTAAAGTGATTGTAGGCATTAGGTCGAATCTGATTCTGTGCCAATGATGGCATCTTGAGAATGGTATCATATTCCATGAACGTTATACCTTCAGTGTGATGTATGGAATATATGATTTGTCTTTTGAGATTGACCCTACAGTTACCTCAGCGGTATCGTGTATGGCAATATTTAGATAGGACTTTTGACCAAGATGTCAGAATCCCTATATCTTTTAGAGAAGCTTGTTTTACTCGGTCGTTACCAAAAGGCCGGCTCTATAACAGGATCATAGAAAATCCTTTTGACTTCAAAATATATATCTTGCACATGTGGATTGATAATTTGGCTTCTGGGATGTATTGCTGAGAAATTTAAACGCCCTCAGCATCGACAAAGGTTAGAGTGTAACTGAGACTTATTTGGTGTACGGTTGTGGCCAATATAGGAACCAGAAAGACGGCTGGGTCACCCAACTTGTTGCTATGCAAAGGGTATCCTGGGGTTTAAGGGTTACATTTGTTATTACCTTGGTCTATGTGAATAGGGTGCTTTATATTCTCTATTTTTTAATCTTCTGTTACAAATTAGGTGTCTTAATTACAAATTCTATGTAGCTTTTCTGGGAATTCTGACGAGTCGTCTCGATTAACTGCTATTTATTTCCGTTACCAAATGATAATTAAAACCCATATTCCATGACATTCATCTGTAATAGTGAGGGACCGTTCTCCGTTATGAGAATTTATAAGTAATCAAACAAAATCATAGGATATGCACTATGTATACCAAGTAATGTGTCTGGATATGTTAGGAAGGACAAACAAATACACAACACCAAAGCTTAATTAATCTTGAATCAAATAAATAATCAATTAGGACCCATTAGTTTAAGATAGATTACAACTTGGCAATTCGTTAGTCTTATACGAGGAAGGGTTTACAAATTTCATATATGCAGATCCTAACAATTTCCCCTTACTTTGAGAAATCTTGTTACATGTCAATCCTTTTCACAGGAAAAAAAATTCTCCCTTTTTTTCTTCATTCTCAGGGGTCAACCAAACAAAAAACAAAGTTTCATTTCTTCTTATCAAAGATGCCTTAGTATCTTTATGTTGTGTTTGTAATTGTAATGTAGAACAAAGGTTAGTAGTTGAAA
>CAJVGC010000591.1:10388577-10425697 GCA_910822075.1 Senecio squalidus | reverse complement strand
TTGATATGTATTTATAATTGTTTTTTACAGATTAACTTGTTTAAAAACTTACTTGGATTCGGAAAAACATCCAAAGCAAAAGAAATGAAGTGGTTGAGCCCGAGATAATACAAATGCCATGGATGAACAAAACAGAAGAATTCTGATGGTGGGGTATTCCTTATGAGGCATATGGGAGCGATCATGGCAACAGTTATGGAAAGCTGGGCAACTGGATTAAGGTCCTGAACAGAAAAAAACAGCTTGAGGAATTGCGAAAAAAATATGTTACCAAGATGATTCTCTCGGATGTGAACATGATGAGGAAAAAAGCAATCAAAGAGGCAGAAAACTACTTGAACATGCCTGAAGAAACCAGAAACAGCCTAAAAGCCGATGCACATGAAAGAATTCAAGAACGTTTGTGTAATCTGTAATCTGGATAGAAATTTAGTTTGGTAACATGTGGTAAAAACAATTGGATGTAATGGGATTAACACTGACGTAATGTGGGTAGAAATCTTTTGTAATGGGATTAAAACAATATGATGTAATTGGGTAGAAAATCTTTTGTAATGGGATTAAAACAATTAGATGTAATCTGGGTAGAAATCGTTAGTATGTACTGATTAATATGTTTTAATCTACTAATGTATGATATAAAATTGCATATTGTATGTGTTCGGCTTGTTTACACAAAATCATATAGGTCTATACCAGTTAATCATATTATCAATTTGAGTATGTTGTATATTTTAGGTTGATAAAATGTATGATGAAATCTCGAAATTTACTTGGTAAAAGATTCATAATGTATAATGCACAAAAATGATTTACAAGAATGATGCACAAGAATGATGCACAACAGTGAAGTGTATTGTTATGATGCACAAGAATGATGCACAACAGTGAAGTGTATTGTTATGGTGCACAAGGATGATGCACAACAATAATGCACAACAACGATGCATACTCTCATGATGCACAACAATGATGCATACTGTTATGATGCACAACTATGATGTATTCTACAAAAGGAAGTGTGCATCATACATTTTTCGTACAAATTCTGAAGTTTTTTTATAGCATCTTTATTTTCAAAAAGTACTAAACACAAAATCAAAATGAAAAAAAGAAACGATCAAATTTCGACTAAGTCCGTGTCACAATTTCGAGAATCATGACGCTTATATTGGTTGCATTTTCTGCAAAGTCTTTTCTTTTTGATCTTTATTTTTCTCCGTTTCTTCTTTCCACAGCCTTTGTTACAGATATTTTTAGGATTCCCAATAGTAGCTTTATTACCTTCCAATGGTTTTTCTACACCGAGGAAAGAACCAATGAGATCATCTTTGTTCAACAAAGGGCAAGCTTCAATGTCTTCAAGAACCTTCAATGCTAAATCCTTCTGCTTGTCGAGATAAGAAATTAACTTCTCATTATCAGCAACTAGACGGTTAATGCACTCATCTACATTCTGATACACTTGGCGAATAATGGCTTCCCTTCCATCATTTCCAGTTCCATTGCTTGTGGAAGGTGGTGTCGTGTGATTCTGATCGGTTCCATCATTCTCATTTGCAGTTGTAAAATCAGAACTCGAGTCATCAGATATGGGAGGAACAACATCCCTTTTCCAGCGCGTATGAATGTACCTCTTGGGAAATTCTTTGACTCTACAAATCCTCAAAACATAGAAAATATGTCGACATAGTAAGCCATACCGCTCATACTGTTTGCACGCACATGATATGATACCACCACCACGATTAAAATCAACCTACAAAAATAAATATAAAGGATCTGATGAAACGGTAAAAGAATGATGTATATTGTTATGATGCACAACTATGATGTATACTGTTATGATGCACAACTATGATGTATATTCTTAATTTCATCATACAGAATTTTACTTATTACTGTGTATCATATAAAATTATATAAAAAAATAAAAGAAAAAGGTCAATTGAGTATGTACCTCAAATTCATCATGAGAATCCTTTGCAGAATAGATATCGCGAATTACATATTTTTCATAGCTTTCCATTCTGGTGAAATTAACAGACATGCATTTCCAGAACGAAGCATATATCTCCTCTTGAACTTCGAAAAAGATGGTTCTTGTGTAAATCAGAGAAGCTTGTTTCTCGATTTCACTATTAGTTTTCAAATCAGGATTAGTATACCTTGTATCATGATCATTTTTCCTATGAGTATATCTCTGAGCATCCATCGCCGTATCAAAATGACTTACAAACTCAACCAGTGTCAAATCAGAAGAAGTCAGCTTCCCAAAAAAATGATTCTCGCTCTCAGACCTTGAAGATGTACGCATAAGTCCAGATAAAGGTGTATCACGGTAGTAAGCTGGGATCCATCGGTCCTTCATTTCGAAAATGTCACTAAGACATTTATTATCTTGAAGAAGGAACTCATTGATAATCTCAACCCATTTTTCTTCAAACTCGACAGGCTCTATACTATCAGTCCAGACAATGTTGCAAAGTCTTTGTTTGAATGTCGTGTTATTACATATACTTGTACCCACCTGTATATAAATCATGATAATAATAATTGTAAAAAAACACAATGTGATGCATATAAATTGATATTAATAAATAAAAACTTACAAAATTAAATAGTAAAGATGCACAACTGTAATGCCTAAAAAAGGTAACATAAATACCTTTGTCGTGAGTTTTTCCATTATATGCCACATACAATAGCGGTGTCTAGAAGAAGTAAAGATCGCCTCAATAGCTTGTTTGATGGCAGGGTCTTGATCAGTAACTACGACTCGGGGTTCTGGACCAAAAGCGTCTTTAAAAGACTTCAATAACCACTTATACGACTCGATATTTTCTTTTGAAACCAAACCAGCGCCAAATGTCACGCATCTGTTATGGTTATCAATACCAGTGAAAGGTATGAAAACCATCTTGTACCTGGAAAAAATAAAGATCAGTATTATAAAAATGAATTACCTAAATATATATATAAAAAATAGAGTTAAAGTTAACTACTTGTTAGTCCTGAACGTAGCATCGAATGACATGATGTCCCCAAAAATCGAGTAATTGCGCTTAGCTTCAGCATCTGCCCAAAACAAACCACTCAAATCCCCTTCTTCATCCGTACAGTATTCAAAAGTGAAGCCTGGTACAAATTCTGCCTTGTAAGTCAATTTTTGAATTACCATATCCGCATCATAATCACCGATAAAAGTATTTATGTCTCTTCTGAAGTTCTTACAATCAACTGCAGTTACACCTACTTTCTCAAATCCACCATAAAGCTCTTTCATTATTTTAAAACCTCTTACTGGACCAATGTTGATCTTCGACACATTTTGCAAAAACTGTGTATGCAAGTAGGTCAAATCTCGGGAGGAATTCAAAAAAGGCATATCATCTTTCTCAACCAAAATATGGTTATGCTTCTCTTCAAAAAAATATATCTCATACAAATTACCAGGAATCGCCTTAAGACGGATCTCTGCCTTACAATTTGTTCTACAAGATGGCACTTTTCTCTTATTGATCGTCTTCCCAACATTTTTCAAAGTATCGATCTTTAAATTGTTAGTCTTTCTTCCTTGCTTTGAACACACAAAATACTTCAGTAACACCTTTTTAGTGGAATTGCAGAAGTGTTGAGCAGATTTCCGAACAGAAAAACCACCGTTCTTTGCATAAGTTTTATAGAACTGGTAGGCTTGATCCAAAGAAGTAAAACGTGCACCTTGAAGAGGTTTCAAAGATACATCAGGGATCCAATATCTAGACGTTTCCTCGTAACCTGTGAAGTAATTTTTACACGTAAAATTACTATAGTATGATGCACAATACATAATTTCTGTTTAAATTATAATTTTTAACAGAATTTAAAACTAGTTAAATCACACACGAAGAACAATTAGCCAAAAATTAAACAAATTAACCTAAATCGAAATCAAAATTAATATATTTACAGTTATTCTATATGATTAACAGAATTTGATTTATTAAAAATTCAAAAAATTAAACTATAGTATGATGCACATTACATAATTTCTGTTTAAATTATAATTTTTAACAGAATTTAAAACTAGTTAAATCACAACGAAGCTCAATTAGCCAAAAATTAAACAAATTAACCTAAATCGAAATCAAAATTAATATATTTACAGTTATTCTATATGATTAACAGAATTTGATTTATTAAAAATTCAAAAAATTAAACTGAATCGAAAACAAAATTAAACTTACAATCAGATTCATTAGGCTGAATCGAAGTTGACATTGTACTGGATTGTTGAAGAATTGACCAATCCGAAGAGCAATTAGCCAAAATTCAAGCTTGAATCGACCAATCCGAAGAACAATTAGCCAAAATCCGGAATTGAATCGAACAATCCGAAGAACAATTAGGAAGAAAATTGATTTGAATACTGCCATATATATAGAGAAAAGAAACGGTTGTAAAGAAAACGATGATGAACAAGGGAGAACAAAACAGTTGAACGATTGAATTAAAATAGGTGAAAAGACGATTATACCCTTCTGTTAAAAAAGAATAAAAAGGAAGGGAAAAGACACATGGCAATATGTGATTGGTTTCCCAACTTTTTACAATATATATACTTTGAATATGATCCTACATATATATATATATATATATATATATATATATATATATATATATATATATATATATATATATATATATATATATATATATATATATATATATATATATATATATATATATATATATATATATATATATCATCTTCCGATAGTGAATATTAATAGTTATGATATACCTACATATATATCATCTTATGATTGTGAATATTAATAGTTATAATATATCTATGTATTGTTTTTCATTTATTCCATTAAGTTTATAAAACTCATATTATTGACTTCATATAAACTTTCGGTAACCGATATATATCAATCATAAGATAGTGAATATTAATTAATAGTTATAATATACCTTTATCATTTTAGTATAATATACTGTTATTATATTTATATTATATGTATATTATAATGTTATACGAATGAAATTATCAACTCTTAGGTCGAAAAAATCCACTAAACCTATAAGTTAGGATATACGCGACCCAAATCACGGATAACCCGCCTATTACGGAACAAATTATGATAATGAAAATAAAATCTCCGCCCACAACATCACAACAACGGATACGATTTTCTTATTACCCGCACCTACCCATCCCTTAAACACCCCTAATGGTTGATACCCGTTACCGGGTCAGTGCCAATAACGTTATAATTTTCAAGATAGATGCAAAACTCGAACATAGTTCTTTAAAAATACAAGTATCAATGATCTCAAACACATAAGTTAACGAGAGTAATAATAATAGAAAGTGGAAGTGATGAGTTTTAGTTGGTGTAATTATAATTAACCAAATTCCAAGAGATTAGATTTGTGACATAGAGAGAGAGACAGAGAGACAAGAAGGATCACGCGTGCTCACCATATCCAATCCGACCACTCATGTTTCATCCTAAATCTTAATCCAACGGTCCACATTCATCCTTCTTTGACTCTCACCTGCACACACAAACATTACACTGTCCCCAACACCACCCACTCCACTTTTCCTCCATTTTTAGTTGTCCCTCACCACATTATTTCATCAACAACAACACCACCACCATATTCTCTCTTCTTTCTTTCTAAAAGTTTCAATCTTTATTCAAGAATCTGAATTTTGGGTATATTTTTTTTAACTGTTGTATAAAAATTAAGATATTTTTGCTGTTTTCTTATAAAAATTTGATCTTTTTTAGGAATCTGAATATGGGTATATTTTTTTTAACTGTTTTTATTAGAATTGTGTAAAAAATCAAGATATATTTGCTGTTTTCTTTGAAAAAGTTTGATCTTTTTCATAAAGTTTCAATCTTTATTCAATAATCTGAATTTGGGTATATATTTTAACTGTTTAAATTAGTTAATTGACACGAAATAAAGATATATTTGCTGTTTTCTTTTAAAAAAAAGTTTGATCTTTTTTCATAAAGTTTTAATCTTTATTCAAAAATCTGAATTAGGGTATATATATTTTTTTTAACTTTTTTAATTTGTTAAATTTTAGTTGGGAGTTTAATAGTTCAAGAAATCAATAATTGCAGTTAACTGTTTTAATTAGTAATTTTACAAGAAATCAAAAAATATTTGCAGTTTTTTTTATAAAAATATCATCTTTTTGCAAGAATCTGAATTTGGGTATATTTTTTTTTACCTGTTTTAATTAGTAAATTTAGAAATAACTTTCTCTTCTGTTTGATGTCAATTTGATTCTTTTACTTTAATTATTTTGTGTATTTGTTTTTTACTTTTATGAGTTTAATTTTATAAGAGATCAAGTAGATAAAGTTATTATCTTTGAGCAATTTGGTTAAATAGTTTTGTTCCCTTTGTTTATAGCTCAAGTAGTCGAGTTCTACGATTAATTGTTTTAAATTCATGGTGTCTGTTGTTGAAACAGTGTGTTACTCTCCTTAAATGTTTAAAGCTTTAGATACGCGATTAAGCTAGTTTAGTCTTATCATTTTTAGAGTTTAAAATAGCCGCAGACTACGATTTATCGTAGTGATTATGTTAGGTCAAAGTGTATTTAACGAATGTTTGATTTATGTTAGGTCAAAGTGTATTTAATCATGTCATGTATGTTTCTTTGTAGAGGTGGTTATCATAAAAAAAAATAGAATATTAAGAAGTGATCAACTATTCAACATGCCGTGGACCTCTTTGGGAGTGAATTATTGCAACAAGTCTTCTCGTTTGGCAGTGTTCTTTCGTTTCATTCTGTAATTTGATTTTCTAAGGTGAAATGCATCTGATTGTTTATTGTCTACTTTTGTTTTGATATATTGACATATTGAGCGTTTATCACCGCCTTATGAATGTGGATTGCTAATAACTGTGGCTTTCGCCTTTTTTGCAGGCGTGTTTTTGTTATTTGTGTGATTTCGTATTATTTTTATTATCACATATTGGTTGGAGGACTGAGAATGTTAATTGGTGTTGCACAAAAGAGAATTCGATCTGTGAAAGAAGTTGGGAAAATTAAAATGAGTGTTGGGGTTATTGCTTATTACAATTTGATGCAAGTTTGTCAAGTAAGTGTTCCTTGTTATCTTTATCGCACCACACCCGACTTTTTTTTGTTGAACTTAGGTATTTTAATGGTATAAGACTGATAAAAGATATAATTTATCTCGAATAGAATCTAAATTCTATTCTCACCATTTCTTACTACAAATAAATTCTCAAACTATAGCATAGACCAATGTCGATTTTGCTATTATTAGATCAAAAGGTGTACCTTTTGACTTATTTGTCCTCAAAAGTCAAAGTTATACTCGTGTTGAACTGTAAACTTAAAAGTGTACCCGTTTAGCCTTAAAAGTCAACCTTTATATTTCTAAACGAGTAGGTGACTTGTTTTTTATTACAGGCTGAATACTTTCGTCAATTGCTTAAGCCCGTTACGTAGAATTTTCGTAGTCAAAGCTTTGAGACATTGGCAAGGTTTGCCCTTTTGGTTTAATTTCATATTAGAAGACGGTAAAGATATTGGTTGGTTAGTTTTGGTGATTATTAAGTTGGATATAAAGCTCTCGGTAAGAGATGGAAATAACTTGAAAGTGCATCATTTGCACTTCTCATTAAGATTTTTTTTTTCTTTCTTTTTTTCCGTATCAAATCAAGCCCAAGAACTGAAATTACATATTGAAAAGGCACTAGTTGAAACACATTTGGTCAAAAGACTAGTAATGCAGGGAGACCAACATAATTACTCCCAAAATCGAGACCAAACCGGTAATGGGTGTCCGCCGGATCCTTATATTTCATCCTTTTTTGGTCAAAACGTTGACTTTCAACCATCACAAGATTGCCCAAGAAATTACATTATCTTTGACAGAACAGATAATCATAGCCAGATCATGTACAACCCTAGTCTAAACATGGGTGCGCCTTACTTCCCCGAGAGGCAAAAGGACGTAAACTCCCATAGGGTTATAAAAGAAGATTCTGCAGATATTGATGCGTTGTTAAGCTTTGAAGACGAGGATGAAGAGGAAGAATATGAAGACGAAGAAGAAGAAGTTAGCACAGCACGAACTGACGGAAATGACACAAGTGATACTTATGATTCTTGTTCTTCGAGACAAAGAAACAGTAGACTTGGGTCGACATCGCGTAACGAGTCAAGAGGCAGTGAAGTAAAACGTGAAAAGATGAGAAAGATGGTGAAGTCACTTAGAGGAATCGTCCCTGGTGGTAACCCACAAATGAATACAGCTGATGTTCTCGATGAAGCTGTTAAATACCTCAAGTCTCTTAAAGTTGAAGCACAGAAAATGGGTCATGGAAATTGGTCAGGTTGAACTCTACAATGCGGCATGTTGTAGATAAAGGTTGGTGCAAAAGACGATACTGCACGTTCTGGTAAAGATGTTGTGGCCTTTTCTTCGGTAGTAGCCTAGCTGGGTGGAAGGGTATTTTGAATTGCTTTTTTTTTCCTATGTAATGTATCGTTTATGAAAACTTCTTTTTGGTGTTATTTTATTGTATCATTGTTACATTTCCGGTTTTATTGATGTCGGTTTCGTGCTTTAAAGCTTGTTGGTTCAAAATGCTTAAGAACAAGCCATGCCCTCGATACATTGTTATAGTTTTTGTGCTTATAACGTGAATAGTGTTTACGTGTTACGAGTGTCCAACAATTTCTCCCAAAATACGTATTATCGTACACAAACATATGTTGGTCCACAATCCGCCACAAATAATAAGGCTGGACATATTTCCTTCATAAATTATGAGTTTCAGCATCTAAGAAAATTGTCAATTTTTTACTTGTTAGTTGATATGAATTTCTACACAGTTTCATTAATTGTGTCGTGTTTACTACGGGCTTAGGTTTCTAAATTATTAAATCCATGTTTTGACTATCCATGATAATGCAGATCATAATATTTTTCAGAAAAAAATTTGAACACTATATTTTTTTGGATGATGACTATTTAAATTGGTAAATGTTTCTATCAAGATTCGAACTTATATTAATAAAGTTTTGAACACTATATTAAATGGCATTAAAGAATTTTGGAATCTGAATATTTGTTGGTAAATTTCGAAGTTAGAAAAATTGTTGGTCCGATGATAAAGGCTCAATCATGTACTCACAAATACATGTAGAATTGTCATATAAAATATTCTTTGCAGAAAATCTAAGATCTTTTTTTTCAGAAAATCCAAGATTTTTCTTTTCAGAAAATCTAAGATCTTTCTTTTGTTGGAAATTAGTAAATATCAATGTCTTTAGAAACTTTATGTTAATTGTATTTAGTTTAAGGACCATTTATGTATTAGTAATAAAAGTCTAACAATACAACGATTAGGGTATAAACCCAATCGTTGCCTCAGACTGACTTCAAACCGTTGCAACGGTTTGTTGAAGCAACGATCCTTCTGTATATATATGTATGTTTTATTCAATCAATACAATCTCAATTTCAGTTTATATTCTTCATTGTATCTTTACTTTTCTGCATAGTATTGTTCATACTCGATCATCATTATGGCACCAAAACGATTGTCACTTAACCCCTTGCCCAATCCACACTTTACTGAACGAAGAAGGGATTCCGGTTCGATGCACATGGGTGCATCAGAACCCTGGTCAGTTTCGGGACGCAAGGATTGCATATGATCAGGGCCTATACACACAAACTGTTACTCGGGATTAAGGGGCTGCAATGTTTCGGGTATGAACCATGTGAATCGAACATGGTATCAGAGCCCAAGGGTTGGGTTCTCGAAGACGGGACAGAATATTACAAACAATCAACAGAATCTGAAATGCAAACTCAAGAATCTCGAAATCAACAATGAATCAAGACTACAACGAATGAAGAACGCTACTTGTTATCGCTGTCAAGAAAAGGGGCATTTCGCTTGGGATTGCATATGGAAAAAGAACAAAAAGAGGAACCTTTTGACTTTAAAGACACCATGGAAGAAACCCGCCAAGCCACTCACGAAAACAAACATCTTTTCTCCTGACTCTATGGTGAAAGGTACCGAAAATGGTCCATGGAACAAAATATGGTATGTAAATTCCTCAATTTCTAAACATATGTCTCCTAGAAAAGATTTGTTTGAATATTCTAAAGATTGCATTATACACGAGACTAAGAAAGGTCATTCTTATACGATTCATGGAATTGGGCAAATTGAAGTTTCATCACATGAAGCTCTATATTTAATTCCATATGTGTCTCATGTTCCGAAAATCCATTTTAATCTCTTGAGCAAGAAACAACTAATCTTGCAAGGATTTGAGATTGAAATAGATGGATCAACTTGCAAACTTACCCACATGAATGATCCTGGAAGATACAAGGGGAAGGAAATTGAAGATGAATCAAGCGTTTGTGGAAAAAATAGACAAGAAACTTTCTTGAAAATTGACTCTTTTGCAAAGTTTGTCGATTTTATGGATTTAATAAATAGCGACAAACTAGTATACAAGTTTAACAAGGAAGTCAAGGCTGAATTTAATCAGGTGCTTACTTGGTTCCACATGAATCACTCCGAAAAAGACATTGCAAATCGATTGCCTCCTAGGATCGCAAACATGGAATTATGTCTGTTTGAATTGTTTCGTTTGGTGAAACACATGGGAGGATATAACATGGTGACGCTACAAAATGAATGGTATGACGTCGCAATGAGTTTCGGGTACCCAGCAAATTACGACATCGAGTTTTGTCATATGTATGAAGACCTTTTATTGCAACCAATTCTTTACCACAATCAAGCCAAAGAAGATAGGGATCTTCCAATCGAGCGACCAGAAGGACTTGGTACCGAAGCACGTGATCAACCAGTTCGGTTTAGTGATCACATCGTGGCTACAACCGATGGTAACAACGTTGAAATAAAAGATGACATTGAAAGCTCAAGCATTGATCGTAATAGGGAGGAAGGAATCAACCATGAAGCACAAGTTGAAAAGAAAGTATCAACAGGCACATTTGAAGGTTTAGATGATTTCATAATCATCACTTAAAGACTCAAACAAGCGCTACAAAGACTTGATATTTGAGGGCGGATGTTGGAAATTAGTAAATATCAATGTCTTTAGAAACTTTATGTTAATTGTATTTAGTTTAAGGACCATTTATGTATTAGTAATAAAAGTCTAACAATACAACGATTAGGGTATAAACCCAATCGTTGCCTCAGACTGACTTCAAACCGTTGCAACGGTTTGTTGAAGCAACGATCCTTCTGTATATATATGTATGTTTTATTCAATCAATACAATCTCAATTTCAGTTTATATTCTTCATTGTATCTTTACTTTTCTGCATAGTATTGTTCATACTCGATCATCATTATGGCACCAAAACGATTGTCACTTAACCCCTTGCCCAATCCAAACTTTACTGAACGAAGAAGGGATTCCGGTTCGATGCACAGGGGTGCATCAGAACCCTGGTCAGTTTCGGGACGCAAGGATTGCATACGCTCAAGGCCTATACACACAAACTGTTACTTGGGATTAAGGGGCTGCAATGTTTCGGGTATGAACCATGTGAATCGAACATCTTTTTATACATATATTATCATGTCGAATTTTCGTAAAGAAAATTTTACAGAAACCCATGATCTTTCATTTTATACATTTTATTTAGCACATTGTCTTTCTTATTTTTACTCATCAAATGATCTTTCTTCTAGTATAAACCGGATTTTGATCAGATCCAAATTGAAGATCCGATCTGTTAGTCATCTACCTAGTTGGATCTTAGGTCGATTCGCATCCAAATAATTTAAATGAATTGGAACATATTTAGGTTCGATTCATTTAAAATTTGGTTCTTAATACATTTATCAGTTATAATCCATTTTAACTAATTTCGTTTATCTCCACTCACCCATATTACCCTATCCACTCAAGCAAATTATTATTACAATTATTATTTTTTATAATTTTTTTTCAGTTCTAAAATTTTAACTTATTTCGTTTATCTTTCCATCATCCCTCACATTACCCTCCTACCCCAGAAAACATAACTTATTTTTTCTTCTCTAATTTAAACTTAGGGGGTGTTTGTTTCGGCTTATATAATGGGCTTATGAGCTTATGTAAATTTTGATAAGCTCATAAGTCCAATTTTCCGGCTTATGAGCTTATCAAGTTGAACTTATGGTTTATTTAAGCTCAGTCAACTTGATAAATTTATAAGCCGAAAAAATTAAGCTTATGAGCTTATCAAAACTTACATAAGCTCATAAGCCGAAACAAACATCCCCTTATTCGTTTATCTCATCCCATTCCTATCCTAACTACCCCACCCACCACGAGAAAACATCTTTCTGTTGTTTGAATATTTTAAATTTACTCGTTTATCTTGCACACACTCCACCCAATGCTACCTACCTACCCTACCATTGTGTCATTGACTTATATGGATAAACTCCTCGTGTCGTGAGACACTTAATCCGTAGAAAGCCAACTTTATTAGGATCCAGTAACGATTCAAGTAAGTAATAGAGAATTTAAGAGATAACATATGTTTATACTACTTCTACTTCAAATTGGATGATTAAAATTAAAAATAAATCAACGACTAAGATCTAAATACTAGAAAATTCAAGTATGTATTGGCTCTAGAGAAGTCTATGAATTTTCTACGGCTTTCCAATGAGGAAACAATGAGATGGTTTTAAAGTTCTTAGACCTTCCTTGATTTGGATTGAAAATTTTAAATTAGACTACAAACTTTGCGGGTTGAAAATTTTAAATTAGACAACCACGACTTTTGCTACTATCAACTATAAGAGGCACCATGCCGTTCATTTTAAACTGCATTCATCATTTAGAAGTCCGTCTTTCATCTTTATACGACATGATTCTCACATTCTAAAGAATCTGTGGTCAGTTTTCTTGGTTTAAGATGCGTTGTTAGTGATTTCAAACACATCACTATGTCATTGTATTCGGGATGTGAACTATGGTCTTTAAAAAAGGTAGAAATATTCCCGTTTAATTCAATAAAACTCCAAGCAGGAGTCTTTTTCAAGCCAAGAGACCTCATTTGGATCCACGCCTCACCCACACCGTCCCATCTTGCCAATGAAGCGTAGTTATGAACCAGTTGCACCAAATTTCCAGCATCTTCAGGTTTTATTCTATGTATTTCACAGGAAATAATGTCTCCAAGTTCTTTATTACCTTTATTCCTACAAGCATCTAGAAGAATCCCTAAAACGTCAACATTTGGCTCAAAAAACATTTTCTTGTAGAACTCGTATGCGTGTTCTATCCTACCAGCTCGACACAAGAGATCCACAATGCATGCACAATGCTCAAGTTTTGGCTCAATTTTGAAACGATTTATCATAGTTTCAAAAATGGTAACACCTTCATCAACAAGCCCACTGTGACTACAAGAATATAGAACCGATAAGAAAATAACATGATTAGGTTTGATCCTTGATTGCAAGAAATCCGAGAAAAGTTTCAAAGCATCCTCCCCTTTACCATGACTACCATATCCACCGATCACGGTGCCCCATGACACCACATCGTGCTTTGACATTTGGTCAAAACATTTTTTAGCACTATCTATATTTCCGCATTTAAAATACATATCAACTAAAGCAGTGTCGATTAAAAGCGAAGATTCAAGACAACTCCTAAGGATAAAATTGTGTATCCACTTTCCTTGATGATGAGCTCCAATGGATGCACACGACTGAAGAAGGGATACTACTGTTACACAATCCGGTCTTTCAAAAGATTTTCTCATTTCATTGAATATATACAAAGCGTTGGATAATTGACCGTTTTGTGCATGCCCAGCTACCATGGCGTTCCATGTAACAACGTCTTTATGGTTCATCGTTTCAAAAAGAGATAAACTTTGACTTAATCGGCCACATTTTGCATACATTGTTATTAAAGAGTTTTGAGTAGGAACATCTGGAATTATTTTTTGTCTTAAGATGTAACCATGAATCGAGGCACCCATAAGAAAGGAACCTAAATGGGCACACGCTGCAAGAGCACAAGCTATGGTTGTCGTAGATGGCGTCACCTTAGAAATTAACATTTTATGGAGTAATGTTAACGCTTTATCTGGACATTCGTTCTGTAATAGGCCCGATATCATTGCAGTCCATAAGATCATGTCCTTATTTTGAGTTGATTCAAATATTCGATAAGCAGTTGTTAGATCTTTAAACTTAAGATACATGGTTATAAGTAACGTTTTTACTTGAATATCCACTTCAAAACCACTGCTGACTATTTTAGCATGTACCAACTCTCCAATTTGGGGATTCCCGTGTTTTGTAGCAGCAGAGATTAACGATCCAAATGTCTGCTGATCGGGCTCTAATTCAGTTATTAACATCCTAGTCAAAAGTAGGGAGATTTCTCTAACATTACCAATTGAAACATAAGCAGAGATTAAGGAATTCCAAGAAACAATATCTCGTTTATCCATCGATTCAAACAAGTTCCTAGCATCCGCTACTCTTCCACATTTCCCGTACAAACTCATCAAACAATTCGCTAAAGCCAAGTCATATTCAAACCCATATCGAATAGCACAAGCATGAAAACATTTCAAATACAAATCCTCTAAGACACCAGACAACATCGTTAATATAGTAACCGAACTTGGTCTAATTCCTTCACATTGCATCCGTTTATACATCTCAAACGCAGTACCGACACCCCCTGACCGTATATAACACCCAATCACCGCGGTCCAAGGAACAACATTTCTTTCAGGCATTACATCAAACACTTTGTACGCAACTTCATTAAACCCAAATTTCGCGTAAAAGTTGATCAACGAGGCAGCAATGTAGGGGTCCGGGGAAAACCCGTTTACGACAGCGTGTTGATGGAACGAAAGACCGTGCGAAAAGAGGTTTAAGGAAGTACAAGCTTTGAGCATACTTGGGTATGTGTATGGGTCTGGGGAAATGTTGGATTTGAGCATGGTGAAGTAGAGATGGAGGACATTGCGGTGAGCGCCGGCGGTTGAGTGACGGTTGATGATGGCGTTGTGTGATTTGGTGGCGAGTGATGAGGGAGATGGTGGTGGTTTTGGGTGGTTGGCTAGTTGAGGTTTGAATTTTTTCATGGGTCATACTGTCGGAATAACTACCATGTTTCTGTTTCTCTAACAATTAGTTAAAAAACAAATTTTATGTCTAAAAGTCAATGGAGAATCTTAAGATGTGGTACATGTACGCCATAGAATTTTGGCTTTCGATTTCAAAGGTGTCTTACAATAATAACTTTGATTATAAATTACATATGTTAAATAAAGTCTTAAAAATAGTCATTCTTCAATTTTGTCTTAAAAATTTTACTATAAAAATGTTTGTCCAGAAATAACAAGACTCAATACTTATTTAACCACATTAAAATCGGCTCTAAATAGCATCATCGGCCGATCTCTAACTTTTGTAATGTTAATTTACTTTTTCACGTTTATTTTAGAAAATATTTCCGTTTTTAAGGACCTCTTATCCGATTACCGTACAAGGCCACCGAAATTCATTTACCGACTCTATCTAAAGTTATTTTAATCTTTAGGAGATAATCGCAAAAAAAGCTACCACCTAGTTTTAGAGACTTGTACATTAATTATTAATTCACCGTTTAAGGATAATTAAAAGAACCTCAATATTTAGTATTTTATAATGTTGTAATTATGAATACTTGAATAGACATATACAAAAATGTTAGAATAGAGAAATGAAAACATGTATCATGTTGTGATCGAAGTTTTAAATATGGACCAGACTGTTTCGACTGGTTTGAACTTTTTTCTTCCGGTTTATCCGTCCGGTCCAACAGCTCGGATGGATGAACCGTCGGGGAAAACGGATCGACTCGGAAAAAAACTCGGTTTAAAGCCACATGTAATTTGTTTATAACATTTGGCGCTATTTATCTACAACCAAATGGTTTCATCTCCCAACTCAGACTTGTTCTCTCAATTGATTTTTTCGTATTTCAATCTTGAAACTAATTTTCTTTTCTGCACACCAACTGTTTGTCATAATTCCCCAGAGATTTTTCTTTCTTTATTTTTTTCAAAAACGGCAAAATACAACTACTTTTGGTCCATTCATCATGATCACATCCACAGATTCTTGAGTGCGGAAACTATGCGATGAACAAATTAGGGTTTATGGAAGGAACTTGCAGACATTTCAGAGGTTTTAATCATATGATAAATGTGGTAACGAAATGTACAAATTTTATGAATATAAAAAACTGTCGAAATGAAATGTTCTCTTAAACACACTGATAAATGTAGGATATCACTATTTAGACTTTCTTGCTGATGTTCGTAAGGGAAGATAAGACTTGATTCATGTCTGGTCGGTCATCTGGATCAGTTCTGGTGCAATATAAAGCCAACTTAAGAAGCTCTTCTATAATCCCCTGCTTCGTGGAGAAATTGGAAGCCGAATCAGTATCCACGACCTCAGTCAGCTCGTTCACTCCATATGCCAGTGCTTGATCCACAAGTTGAGGTAATGTGTTTCGGATCCCCTCCTCTCCGGTTAGTCCTGTTGGCCTTTTTCTAGTCATAAATTCCATCACTATTATTCCAAAGCTATGAACGTCTACTTTCGTTGTCACTTTTCTCATATATGCAAACTCTGGTACAAAACAGGAATGCATTAGTATATGTTATCACATTTTATGTTATTTTTTCTAGGTTGAATATGAGAATAGTTTGTTATGCATAATTTTACGTGGAGCCAAGTAACCAATAGTGCCTTGAAATGTGGATTGAGAAGAGATGCTGCTTCCATCTTGTTGATGAATTCCAAGAATTCGAGCTGTCCCAAAATCGCTAACATGAGCATCCCATTTTCCATCCCGAAGAATATTTGAAAGCTTCAAATCACAGTGAACTATCAGGAAATCATATCCCGAATGCAAATAAACCAACCCTCTAGAAACAGAAACCAAAACGTCCAATCTCTCAGAAAGATCCCATCTCGATCTATCAACTTCAAAATCGTGTATAACTCTATCCAAGTTACCATTT
Source organism: Senecio squalidus (assembly GCA_910822075.1). Lineage (NCBI taxonomy): Eukaryota > Viridiplantae > Streptophyta > Magnoliopsida > Asterales > Asteraceae > Senecio > Senecio squalidus. The sequence continues at coordinate 10,408,586 of CAJVGC010000591.1, read as the reverse complement.
TCCATGTATTGTAGAACCAACGCCTTTAACCTCCCACTCTCCCATGCGTAACCAAGTACCTTCACTAGATTTCTATGCCACATTTTTGCTATCGTCATCATTTCTTTATCAAAGCTCTTATCGGATTCTGTTGAGAACTGTTTGAAATTTAAGTTTCTTACTACTATCATCTTTCCATCTTATAAATTACCATTGTACAATGTGCTTAAACTGCTTGTACCAAGAATGTTGTCTTCATTGAAGTTCTCGGTAGCATCTTCAAGTTCTTTTCTATCAAATCTTTTCAGAGGGAATCCTAGGGTGTATTCTTGTTTTGTATTCTCAGTTTCTCTAACTTTCTGTTTTCTAAAATACCGATAACATAATGCCTCCAAAAATAACACAAGCAAAAAAGCCAAAGATCCGACAATTGGAAGAATCAATACCACCTTTTTGGCACGATCTGATCGACTTTTGGAGACGCATGATTTGGTATCGTTGGTAACACACAAAGACGGATTTCCAAGTGTAACAGCCCAAGCACACCCGTAGCGTGATATTGTCCGCTTTGCTCACCGGCGCACGGATTTGTTTCTGACACGAAGCTCGTGCCAAAACGCGTCATGCTAGAAGAGGTATCAACCCCCTTATAAGGAAGGATTCGTTCTCCTCTCCAACCGATGTGGGACGGATGTTACAATCCTCCCCCCTTACAGGACACAACGTCCTCGCTGTGTACATCGGTCCGGGCCCCGGCTCTGATACCATTTGTAACAGCCCAAGCACACCCGTAGCGTGATATTGTCCGCTTTGCTCACCGGCGCACGGATTTGTTTATGACACGAAGCTCGTGCCAAAACGCGTCATGCTAGAAGAGGTATCAACCCCCTTATAAGGAAGGATTCGTTCTCCTCTCCAACCGATGTGGGACGGATGTTACACCAAGTAATCCGATTGCATCAGGGTTTCTGAAAATACCGGTATCTGGAACACGTCCTTGTAGCCGATTGAAAGAAAGATTGAGATGTTTCTGTTGGAACATAACCGTCATTGTTTGTAGTTTGTATTTAGTATAGAAATGTGTCGTGAAGTACCACTTGTAACGTCATGGTTTTCAAAAATCACGTTTTACAAAAACTTTTTAAGTTATAAGACTCTTACACAGCGGAAACATAATAAAACATAATAAAGTGGTTCCTAAACATCTTCATACAAACCATACGTTACTTAGTTACAACATCAAAAGCTTGCCAAAAGCATATAACAAAACTATACGAATGGGGACAACGTCTACCCCAAGCAATCCCGCCTCACCAGGCTAGCGTCTAGCACCCTACGAGCAAAAGACACATTTGAAAAGAGTATCAACTTTGCTGGCGAGACAATAAACTTAGTAAAGACTATAAAACATTTCATAAAATATTTAACTTCAATGTCCCAAACCATACCCGCACCCATCGCAGACGGATATGTTACAATTCAATAAATAAAGAATAATAAAGTGAGCAGGTAAATGATTCTCATCTCATAATCAAATTACGCACTAAAGTCAATATCTTACGTTTTGGATCCATCTCTTGTCCAAACGTCATCTATCATAATTGGGTCCATCTTATGCCCAATAATCATCTTTCTAAAGCGGGGTCCATCTCTTGCCCCATGAGACTACAATCCCGTTCGCTACTCGCACATTCCTGCATGTTATTATAAGCATTGGGGCGCGACTCCCAATCTCTATAATAACCCGAAATGTAGGCTTTCACTACTCCGACGTTGCATACGATGCGTTGTCGTTAAGGAGGGTTCCACGGTGTGTCAACTTATACACCTCCCCACTCCCACGTGATGTATCCGGCTGACCCTCATCTCAATGGTCATACATCACTCCAGTATGAGATTACATCTCAGTACCGCGTGTTACAAGGGAGGTCTAGAATTCCCCGTAACCAACTTTCTTAGGCTAGCACTTTTCTACCTAGTCGGTCAAACTAGGTCAATCTATCTACGAGCAGCTACCTACCACCCGTAACCCAGGCCTCTTATGCATAACTATGTCATACTACATATAGTGCATAAAACAATAACAATAAGCAATTGCTAAGACAAAACAAAGGCCACAATCAAATATGTACGTCATCTCAATGTACAACAATAATAATAAATATTATAAATGTATGTCATCACATTATACACCAATAAAACACGAGTAGCTACAACTACTCGATCAAAGTACGATTACGTTATCATGTTAAAATGGTTCATCTTAAATCGATCATACGTCTTCTCATATTTTAAAACGTATGTACATCTTTCCAAAACGTTTTACATCTTTTAAAACGTTAACTCATCTTTAAAAACATCTTTTGTCTTAAAGCTCGGTTTTTAAAACGATATTGTACTCACCTCAGTCCTCGAAAAACGGAATCGTCCGAGCGATGCAAACACGTTCAACCTGATCATAACATACCCGTTAATAAGATCGTAAAAACTCATTATTACCGATTTAGGCTTATTTAGCCAAACGCTCATTTAACCATAGAGCCGACCTCTTAACCTTCTCAACATACTCGTATAGACTATATAACACCTCTAAAATATATATCTACAGTTTGAAGGACTACGATTCACTAATAAACTTTTTACACAATAGAAACTCATTTTTCTAACATAAATTCTGCACAAATCAGCACCAAGTTGCTGTTTTGACTCGCATTTTTGACCTGTTTGTGAGTCAATTGAGCTTAAACATTCTAAAAACGAGTTAAAGTACACATGCCACCTTTAAAACGATATATCGTACACCTCCATAGGATATACGATGAGACTTCTACAACCCTCACAAAACAGCCACTTGCTGTTTTCTGTTTTATTAAAATTTCAACCCAAACCGACCCGTTCGTAATCCAAAACATACAACTCGAATTTTGGGTTCTTACAATCATTTCTATGACTTAATTACTATATAAATCAACCATCTAAATTCAACGATACGCAACCTCAATCAATTAGACTAGGAAAACCATAACATGCAAAGGTTATAAGTTATACCTTAACTTTTTAAAACCGGGTATCGAATACCCGAAACGAACAACCACAAAACCCACTTTTGCTTACACCAAAACGTTCCTTATGCTTCCAGGAGCACGATGGTGCTTTCGGTTTTTAAAACGGTCTACTAATGAACTCTCTAGGCTTGATTTTTGGTTGATGGAAGTTTATTTTATATTTTCTTCTCTTTCTTGTTTTCTCCGTCGCACACACACAAACCAAAATGCAGAAAATCTGCATTCCCACTAACTCAACCATATATATAATTATATATTTCCAAACTTTACCCTCAAATTTGAGACTAAACCACATATGGTCCCCATGGACCAAACTCGTTACAAAAAGAGTCTTAACTCAAATTTAGGATGTTACAACATGTATATAAATCGAGTTGTAAAGCGTTTCGAAACGATTTATGGCTGTTACGGAAGGTGTTGCGCAGACAACACCTCTGTTGCGCAATACCAGTGGCGCAACAAGGTGTTGCGCTGCGTAACAAGGTGTTGTGATGCGTAACACCCTTTTCGGGTGTTGCGGTTGCGTAACAGACTTAAGGTTAGGTGAGGACTATAAATACCCCACCAACCTGCCATAAATGTATCCGTTTTTAGAGAGAGAAACACGCGTTGCGCTAGAGAGAGAAAGTTTGCGTAACACACTCGTACACGGTTCAAAGTCTTTGTAATCGCTTATCTTTGATATTATTCGTATTGTATAACATTACGTAAGCTTAATAATATCAAACATTCGGTTATATTGTGTGTTTCACCATTACATATTTGCTTTTTAGTTATTCCGCAACTTTTGAACATTTGGGTCCATACATTACGTAATCTTAATAATATCAGACATTCGGTTTAAAGTTAACACAAGCAAAAAAGCTAAAGATCCGACTATTGCACAAATCAATACCATCTTTTTGGCACGATCTGATCGACTTGTGGAGACGCATGATTCGGTTTCGTTAGTAATACAAAGAGACGGGTTTTCAAGTAATCCGATTGCACTAGAGTTTCTGAAAATACCGGCATTTGGGACACGTCCTTGTAGCCGATTGAAAGAAAGATTGAGATGTTTTAATGCCAAATTGTTGCCAAAACTCCAAGGAATTGTGCCATTGAACCTGTTTTGTGAAAGGTCAATGGAGGTAATGCTGGTCAAGTTCGCCATACTTTCTGGAATCTCTCCTTCCAACTGATTTCTTGAGAAATTTATGTAAGTAAGAACGTCAAGAGGCGGGAATATTCTGTCCAAAACGATACCGGAAAGCTGATTTCCTGACAAATTAAGTCTGCGCAGATTTCTACAACTTCGAAGTGTTAGCGGAATACCTCCTGACAGATTATTGTTTGAGATATCAATCGCTTCGACCATCTCCAGGTTTCCAAACTCATCTGGAATCTTGCCTTCTAGATTGTTATTACCGACCAAAAGGCTTTGAAGGCGAGAAATATTCGAAATCTCTACAGGAAAGGTGCCTGAAAAACTGTTTTGACCAAGGTTTAAAATCGTCAAGCTAGTTAAATTCCCTATCTCTTTGGGGATTGGACCTGAAAAGGAATTACCATGACTTTGAAATATTTGGAGATTAGAAAGTCTTCCAATGCCCGGTTTCAGCAATCCGGTGAAATTGTTACGTGCTATATCTAATATCACAATACTCGAACAGTTAAAGAGATCATCTGGGATTTCTCCAGATAATCTGTTGTCACCAAGACTTAAATAAGTAAGATTTGACAACTTCCCAAACCCGTGAGGTATTTCTCCGACCATATAGTTTTTAGCCAAATCTATCAAACGGAGATTCGTGCAGTTCGTGATGCTAGTTGGAATATTTCCCTCAAGATAATTATTGCTAAGAGACAAATTCCAAAGATTACGAAGAGACCCAATGCTTGAAGGAATTGATCCAGTGAGAGAGTTTAGACTAATAGTCAAATCTGTTAAATTCACCAACCTGGTTATGGATTCAGGTATTTCACCGGTAAGCTTGTTCTCATGAAGTGCCAGGAATTGAAGCGATTCCAGTGAAGAAATCGCGGAAGAAATCTTCCCGGTTAGATTATTCCTTGAGAGTTGCAAATTCATCAACTTTTTCAACCTGAACAATGAGGTTGGGATTGTGGAGTTTAATTGATTACCATATAACCGCAACTCCTTTAATTTCATTAGATTTCCAATTTCATTAGGAATGCTTCCGGTGAGCCTGTTTCTGTATATATTGAGAGAAGATAATTTTGTGCACCGCCCAAGTTCGGTTGGTATATTTCCAGAAAGAGAATTATCACCCAACAGAAGAAGTTGTAAACTTGACATGTTTCCAATCTCTTTAGGAATGATACCAGATATCCGGTTTACGCTCAAGTCAAAAACTTTTAACTCTTTCAAATCACCAATGTAAGTGGGAATGATACCAGTTACCTGGTTTTCGCTCAAGTCTAAAGATCGTAACTCTTGTAAATCTCGAATAGAAGTAGGAAGAATACCGGTTATCTGGTTTTGGTTCATGATTAACGATTGTAACTCTTTCAAAGCTCCAACTGAAGTTGGAATCGAACCTTGGATATGGTTATTAAAAGCTCTAAGAAGCTGAAGATGGGACAAATCCCCGATTCTATCAGGGATTGTACCATTGAGTTTGTTGTCATCAAGGCTAAGTTTCAACAATGAAGTGCAATTACACAAGCTCTCTGGAATGACTCCAGTAATGGAATTGTTTCCCAGGTCTAGTAACTCCAAACTCTGAAGCTTCCCCAGTTCCGACGGAATCGGTCCAGAGAGAGAGTTTGTATAAAGGGAAAGTTTAGAAAGGCGTGTGCAGTATCCCAACTGGAATGGAATATTGCCACTAAATAAGTTATAAGATAGATCAAGAACCCGGAGACCGGAAAGGTTTCCAAGAAATGGTGAAATTTGGCCTTTGAGGTTTTTTTCCTGAATAGAAATCGAAACTACACGACCTGACACATCATCGCATTGTATTCCGGTCCAGTTGCAATGATGGGTGGAATCCATCCAATCCAGGAGTGCACCAGTTGGGTCATCCGTGATCCACTTCTTGAACTGTTTCAAGGTATAAGCTTCATCGTCCAAGCTCGAGTCGGCCGATAGAACAACAAGTACAAACAAAGGTAAAAGTAGAGAGCTTTTGAACATCATGGTTTATTGATTTTTAATGGAATTTCTGATAATGTATGAACAATAAGCTGTCTTTTCACAACTTGCTGAACTAAGAGGTTGACTCGAATGATTTTTGGGTCAAACGTTAACGAGTGTAAATGAAGTTTTCGCAGCTCACAAACTTACTAAAAATATAGTCCATTCTTAACTTGTATAATACTTTAACAGGAATAATTAGTATATTTGTTGCAAGTGGGTTCATTAAGAAGCACAGTTTCACAGATAGTATGAACACTGTCAAATGGTCTTTAAAAATTCATAATTCAAAAATCAACTATTAAAAAGAAAGCGTATTTTTCTGATAAAGTCGCGGAAATACAGAAAGGATGATTATATATGCTATGCTTACTGAGCAAAAGTAAATATAGTCTGTTATCACATGAAAAATGCCAGTGAAGGATTTTGGCCAAAAACAACAGTTTGCCACAATGTCTTTGCTTTTGTGCATATGTTGCTGCCCCATAGGTCTAAGACTCTAAACACATCAAAGTTATTGACTTATTGTTAGACCATGTAAATAAGCATGTTAAGTAATAAACATGTCAGGAGGTGAAAAGTGCTGTATCGTTTAGTAAATTGATACGTTAGGGACCTAAATGGCGGGGTAAGGGTAATGGGGGTCCAAGCGAAGTGTAGTGCAAGCTGAAGAGGTCGAGAAGTTGATTTAGTCCGCTAAAACGAAGTTTGTTAAATTGCGTTTGGACTTATTTTGAAAAAGAAAAGATACAAAAATTTGATGCTTATTTTAAACGCATTTTTAAAATATGCTCGAGAGACTCAATTAAAGCTGGGTTCCATCTATTGATTAGTTTGCATCATGTATGCGCAAACTATTTTTCATTTCGGGCACACTAACTGTTTGTCATAATGCCTCAGGACACGCATGATCAAACATATACATAGATTCTTTATCCATTATTGGCACTGTCCATGAATAAGTATAGATTTTTGGACGGAACTTGTAGAAGTCTTGCGGCTTCATTCTATGAGGTATATTCATAATCATTTGATAAATGTGGTTACGAAAAGTACACATTAGTGGGCTTTCTTGCGAGGACATTTTACCGGGTCATAAAATGGGTTTATTAACCAAATACACATTAGTGACACAAAATTTAAAAACGGTGAGAAAGAGTTACAAATGAAATTGGTGATGAGCAATTATGTTAGTTTATGCAGTAGAGGCATAAACTTTAAATGCCGTACAATCCACGTTAAGGCGTTAATTTTTAAATTAGAACCCGTTTATGTTAGTTTCAAGAGTAATATTCCGGCCAACCACGAAGGTTCAATTTGTCAAACAATTACAAAGCTAACAGAATGTTGAAATGATGATACTCCTGATTCTCTCAAATATACTTAAGATTATGTTCCAATTTGTGACACTCCCTGTTTAGAATTTCTTGCTGATCTTTGTAAGGGAAGATAAGACTTGATTCATGTCTGGTCGGTCATCTGGATCCATTCTGGTGCAATGTAAGGCCAATTTAAGAAGCTCTTCTATAATGCCCCGTTTCCGGTAAAAAATGGATGCCAAATCAGGATCCAGGATCTCAATCAGCTCGTTGATTCCATTTGAGAGTGCTCGATCTACAAGCTGTGGTAATGTGATTTGGATCCCATCCTGTTCGGTGAGTCCTGTTGGTCTTTTTCTGGTGATGATTTCCATCACTATTATTCCAAAGCTAAATATGTCTACTTTGGTTGTCACCCTTTTCATATATGCATACTCTGTTGAAAAAAGAAAAACGTTAGTTTGACCTTCAAGGTCATTATAAATAGCTTTTAACATCATAATTGACAAACATACGTACGCATGTGTTATAATCATTTTTATGTTAATTTATGTAGGTTGAATAAAACACGGGTTTGTTATGCATTTACCTGGAGCCAAGTAACCAATGGTGCCTTGAAAAGCCGCTGTAGAAGAAATGCTGCTTCCATTCTGCTGATTAATTCCAAGAATTTTAGCCGTTCCAAAATCGCTAACATGAGCATCCCATTGTCCATTCAGAAGAATATTAGAAGGCTTCAAGTCACAGTGAACTATTGGGAAATCATATCCTGAATGCAGATAAACCAATCCTCTCGAAACCGAAACCAAAACATCTACTCTCTCAGAAAGATCCCATCTCGATCTATCAGTTCCAGAATCGTGTATAACTCTATCCAAAGTACCGTTTTCCATGTATTCAAGAACCAGAGCCTTCAGTTTCCCGCTTTCCCATGCATATCCAAGAACCTTGACCAAATTTTTATGCCTCAGTTTTGCTATAGTCTTCATTTCTTTATCAAAGCTTTTATCCGATTCTGCTGAGAATTGCTTGAAATTCAAATTCTTCACTGCTATCATTGTTCCATCTTGTAATGTACCCTTGTACACCGTGCTTAAACTGTTCGTACCAAGAATGTTCCCTTCATTGAAGCCGTCTGTTGCATCTTCAAGTTCTTTTCTATCAAATCTTTTCAGAGTGAACCCAGGGGTGTATTCTGGTTCACTTACTCTAACTTTCCGTTTTATAACATACCGATAACATAATGCCGCCAAAGTTAACACAAGCAAAGAAGCTAAAGATCCGACTATTGCAAAAAGTAGTACCATCTTTTTGTCACGATCTGATCGACTTTTGGAGACGCATGATTCGGTTCCGTTAGTAATACAAAGAGACGGGTTTTCAAGTAATCCGATTGCACTAGAATTTCTGAAAATACCGGCATCTGGGACACGTCCTTGTAGCCGATTGAAAGAAAGATTGAGATGTTTTAATGCCAAATTGTTTCCAAAACTCCTGGGAATTGTGCCATTGAATCTGTTTTGTGAAAGGTCTACGGAGGAAATGCTGCTCAAGTTCGCCATACTGTCTGGGATCTCCCCTTCCAACTGATTTCTTGAAAAATTTATGTAAGTAAGAATGTCAAGAGGAGGGAATATTCCATCCAAAACGTTACCGGAAAGCTGATTTTTCGACAAATCAAGACTGCGCAGGTTCCTACAACTTTGAAGTGTTAGCGGAATACCTCCTGAAAGATTATTGTTTGAGATATCAATGGCTTCTACCATCTCCAAATTGCCGATTTCATTTGGGATTTTTCCTGAAAGATAATTGTTTGAGAAGTTGAGATACACCTGTATATTCTTCATACTTGCAATCACTGGCCCTGGAATCGCTCCGGTGAAAGAGTTGTGTGAGAGGTCCATCCAAATCAAGTGCGTCAATTTTGACATATTATTTGGAACTGACCCGTTAAACCTGTTTCCACTTAGATTCAACTCAGAAAGTTGTTCAAGCTTTGAAACAGAATTTAGAACAGAACCCTCAAATTTGTTGTTCATCAAGTAGAGTTCAGTCAGCTGTTTAAGCTCAAAGAACTCCTCTGGAATCCGGCCTTCTAGATTATTATTACCGACCAAAAGTCTTCCAAGGAGAGAGAGATTAGAAATTTCTACAGGAATGGTGCCTGAGAAATGATTTTGACCAAGATTTAAAATCGTCAAACTAGTCAGCTTCCCGATCTCTCTTGGGATTGGTCCGGAAAAAGAGTTATAGTGAATTTGAAGTGTCCGGAGATTAGAAAGTCTTTCGATGCTTGGTTTCAAAAATCCGATGAAACTGTTATCTGCTATATCTAAAGTCACAAGACTCGAACAATTGAAGAGATCATCTGGGATTTCCCCTGACAATCTGTTGTTGCCAAGACTTAAAAATGTAAGATTTGACAACTTCCCGAACCCGTGAGGTATTTCTCCAACCATCTTGTAATTTTTGGCCAAATCTATGCAACGGATATGTGTGCAGTTTGTAATGCTAATTGGAATACTTCCCCCAAGATGATTATAGCTAAGAGACAGATTTCTGAGATTATAAAGAGACCCAATGCTCGAAGGAATTGATCCTGTGAGATAGTTTAAACTAATACTTAAATATGTCAAATTCACCAACCTGGTTATTGATTCAGGGATTTCACCAGTAAGCTTGTTCTCATGAAGTGTCAAGTATTGTAGCGATTCCAGTGAAGAAATCTCCGAAGAAACATTCCCAGTTAAATTATTTCTTGATAGTTGCAAATTCACCAGTGATTTCAACCGGAACAATGAGGTCGGGATTGTGGAGTTCAATTGATTACCATATAACCGTAACTCCTTTAAGTTGACAAGATTTCCAAGCTCCGGAGGAATGCTTCCTGTGAGATTGTTTCTATATATATTGAGAGAATATAGATTTGTGCATTGTGAGATTTCAGTTGGTATATTCCCAGAGAGAGAATTCTGATCTAACCCAAGAACTCGTAAACTTGATAAGTTCCCAATCTCTCTGGGAATGGTACCAGTTATCTCGTTTATGCCCACGTCTAAAAATTGTAACTTTTTCAGTTCACCAATTGAAGTAGGAATTAGACCTTCCAAAAGGTTATCTGCAGCTGCAAGATACTGAAGATTGACCATATCACTGATTCTATCCGGGATTGTACCATTGAGTTTGTTGTTTTCAAAAGTAACTTGCATCAATGAAGTGCAATTACACAAGCTCTCCGGAATGATTCCAGTGATGGAGTTGTTTCCCAGGTCTAGTATCTCCAGATTCTGGAGTTTTCCTAGTTCCCACGGAATCGGTCCAGAAAGAGAATTCGTGTAAAGTGAAAGCGTAGAAAGCTGACTACAGTATCCCAACTGGAATGGAATGTTGCCAGTGAATAAGTTATAAGATAAATCAAGAACCCGGAGACCAGAAAGGTTTCCAAGAAAAGGGGAGATTTGGCCTTTAAGCTGTGTTTCCTGAATGGAAATTGAAACTACACGGCCTGACACATCATCACACTGGATTCCCGTCCAGTTGCAATGATGGGTGGAATCGGGATTCCAGTCCAGGAATGCACCAGTTGGATCATCTGAGATCGACTTCTTGAACTGGTTCAAGGCATAAGCTTCTTCATCTTCCAAACGGGAATCAGCATGTAGAATGAGTACAAAGAAACCCAAAAGTAGAAAGCGTTTGAACACCATGGTTTGTTGATTTTGAAGAGCTGCGATTATAATTTTAATGAATGAACAAGAAGCTGTTCTAAAAGTTGCAGAACCAAGAGTGAAAATAAAGTTTTCGCAGCTCACAAACTTAAAGAAATGTAGTCCATTTTTAACTCAACTTGTATACTACTTTAGTAGTAATGATAGTATGAACACAAAAACTGTTTAAGAAAATGATACTAATATTCTTCGGTCGCTTCAAAGATACCAAAATGTTTATTGATTTGGTTATTAAATAAAAACAAATCTAATGCGTTATCACATGAAAAACGGAAAGCATCAAACACAGCACCCAGTGAAGCATTTTGGCCAAAAATGACAGTTAGCCAAAATGTTTGGCTCGTCTCGAGCTTTTGATCAACTGGCTCACCAAAAGACGAATTATCATTAATTAGAAAGTCGTTCAATGTCTGGTTTTAAGAAACGTCCATTTTTTTTACTAGAGAACAATGAAAAAACAAGGGCATTTTGACCCTCGATGCGTACTTAATTCCAATAAGATGTGAACATATATCAATAATCGTAACTATATGCATATTTTGTTTATGTTTGATGTTTTTGTACTTGGTACAAACTCGAGAACATAGAAGTATGGCATGAAGAAGATTGTTTATATATTACCAGAAAAAAAAAGCAGAAATAAGAAAGTGTCTTGTTAGACTCATTTAGTATAATAATATGAGTATTTTTTATTTTTTCGAAAAAAGACAAATACTAACGAGTTGAAGTTGGTAAAAATAAAACACGAAACCTCTTTTAAAGTATCCCAAGGGTTACCTTAGTCAATAGGCATCAAATTAGCCAATTATATTCTCTTGACTGCAACAATTGTTTTTTGCCCGCGCTTCACGTCAAGCGTTGGAAAAAAACAATTTGTTAGGTTGCATCCTGAGGTATCAAACTATTTTCAGTTGATCAACAACCCAAAATAACGGCGTGTTTTATTACATATATCAATAAAACACGAGTCTTCCTTTGATTTGGTTTGATCAATATATAAGGTTGCATCCTGAAGAAACAAACTATTTTCATTTCGCACACCAACTGTTTGTCATACTGCCTCATTGAATTTTTTTCAAGAATGACCCATGAACTTAAAAATATAACAATGATCAATCCTTCGAGTGCCCTCCTTCATCCTGATCATTTAGATTCTTGAGTGCGAACATTTTGCACACCAACTGTTTGTCATAATTCCTCATAGAACTTTGTTTAGAGAATGACAATGAACCTAAAAATACAACAACGATACCCAATCCCATCAAGAGCGTCGTATGTGATCATGAACCTAAATATAACTACGATTAATCCTTCCACTGCCCTCCTTCATTCTGATCATATATAGAGAATCTTTGAGTGCGAACATTATGGCATTGTCCATGAACAAATAAGGATTTTTGGATGGAATTTGCAGAAGTATTGCTGCTTCATTCTATGAACAGAGACCTATCAGAGGCATGATCATAATTGTTTGTAAATGCAGTAACGAAAACTACAAACTGGTGACCCAATGAGAATAAGTTACAAGTCTACAATCTTGAAATGAAATGATACTCTAGGTTCTGTCAAACATACTTATGATTATGAGTTATCACTCATTGTTAGACTTTCTTTCTGATCTTTGTAAGGGAAGACAAGACTTGATTCATGTCCGGTCGGTCGTCTGGATCCATTTTGGTGCAAGTTACGGCCAACTTAAGAAGTTCTTCTATAACACCCCTCTTCATGGAGAAATTGGACGCCAAATCAGGATCCGAAATTTCAATCAGGTCGTTGTTTCCATTTGATAGTGCTTGATCTACTAGTTGTGACAAAGTGATTTGGACTCCCTCTTCTTCGGTGAGTCCCGTTGGCCTTTTTCTAGTGATTAATTCCATCACTACTACTCCAAAGCTATATACGTCTACTTTCGTTGTCACTTTTCTCATATATGCAAACTCTGTCGGAAAACAAAAATGTATTAGTTTGACCTTCATGGCAAAAAACATAGATTTTAGTATCAATATAGTGATGCGTTTACCTGGTGCCAAGTAACCAATGGTGCCTTGAAACGTGGATGCAGAAGAGATGCTGCTTCCATCTTGTTGATGAACTCCAAGAATTCGAGCCGTCCCAAAATCGCTAACATGAGCATCCCATTTTCCATCCAGAAGAATATTTGAAGGCTTCAAATCACAGTGAACTATCGGGAAATCATAACCCGAATGCAAATAAACCAACCCTCTAGAAACAGAAACCAAAACATCCAATCTCTCAGAAAGATCCCATCTCGATCTATCAATTTCAGAATCGTGTATAACTCTATCCAAGTTACCATTTTCCATGTATTCTAGAACCAACGCCTTTAACCTCCCACTCTCCCATGCATAACCAAGAACCTTCACTAGATTTCTGTGTCTCAGTTTTGCTATCGTCTTCATTTCCTTATTGAAGCTCTTATCGGATTCCGCTGAGAACTCTGTGAAGTTCAAATTTTTCACTGCTATCATCTTTTCATCTTGTAACATACCCTTGTAAACTGTGCTTAAACTGCTTGTACCAAGAATGTTGGCTTTGTTGAAGTTGTTGGTAGCATCTTCAAGTTCTTTTCTATCAAATCTTTTCAGAGTGAATCCCGGGTTGTATTCTGGTTCTGGATTCTTAGTTCTTTTCTGTTTTCTCACATGCCGGGAACATAATACAACCAAAAGTAACACAATAAATAAAGCAAAAGATCCAACTATTGCAAGAATCAGTACCACCTTTTTGGATAGCTGACGCGAACGATTTGATCGACTTGTGGAGACGCATGTTTCAGTGTCGTTGGGAACACACAGAGATGGATTTCCAAGTAAGCCAACTGAACTCGTGTTTCTGAAGATACCAGTATCAGGAACAAGTCCTTGTAGCTGATTGAAAGAGAGATTGAGGTGTTTCAATGTGGAAATGTTGCCAAAAGTTTCAGGAATCGTGCCATTGAATCTGTTTTGTGAAAGGTCAACGGAGGTAAGACTGGTCAAGTTTGCCATACTTTCCGGAATCTCTCCTTCCAACAGATTACTTGAAAAATTTATGTAAGTAAGAACGTCAAGAGGCGGGAATATTCTGTCCAAAACGATACCGGAAAGCTGATTTCCTGACAAATCAAGTCTGCGCAGATTTCTACAACTTTGAAGTGTTAGCGGAATACCTCCTGACAGATTATTGTTTGAGAAATCAATGGCTTCTAACATCTCTATCTTACCAATTTCATTTGGAATCTTTCCTGTAAGATAATTGTTTGAGAATATGAGATACACCTGTATACTCTTCATACTTGCAATCACCGGCCCTGGAATTGATCCCGTAAAGAAGTTGTGTGAGAGGTCTATCTGAATCAAGCGCGTAAGTTCTGTCATATTGTTTGGAATTGTCCCGTTAAACCTGTTTCCACTTAGATCCAGCTCAGCTAGCTGTTTAAGTTTTGAAACAGAATTCAAAACCGAACCCTCGAATTTGTTGTTCATCAAGTAGAGATCAGTTAGTTGTGTAAGTTTAAAGAATTCCTCTGGAATCCGGCCTTCAAGATGATTATTACCGAGCAAAAGTCTTCCAAGGAGAGTGATATTACACATTTCTACAGGAATAGTGCCTGCGAATTGATTTTGACCAAGATTTAAAACTGATAAACTAGTCAGCTTCCCGATCTCTCTTGGGATTGGACCGGAAAAAGAATTATAATGAACTTGAAGTATTTGGAGATCAGAAAGGCTTCCAATGCCTGGTTTCAACAATCCGGTGAAATTATTACGTGCTATATCGAAAATCTCAAGACTGGAACAATTGAAGAGATCATCCGGAATTTCCCCGGACATTCTATTGTTGCCAAGACTTAAAAATGTAAGATTTGATAACTTCCCAAACCCGTGAGGTATTTTTCCGACCATCTTATAATTATTAGACAAATCTAGGACACGTATATTTGTGCAGTTTGTGATGCTAGTTGGAATAATTCCCTCAAGATGATTATTACTAAGAGACAGGTTTCTTAAATTATAAAGAGACCCAATGCTCGAAGGAATGGATCCAGTGAGAGCGTTTAAACCAATTGTCAAATATGTCAAATTTACCAACCTGGTTATGGATTCAGGGATTTCACCGGTAAGCTTGTTCTCATGAAGTGTCAGGAATTGTAGCGACTCCAGTGAAGAAATTTCCGAAGAAACATTCCCTGTTAGATTATTCCTTGATAGTTGCAAATTCACTAGTGATTTTGACCGGAACAATGAGGTTGGGATTGTGGAGTTCAATTGATTACCATATAACCGCAACTCCTGTAAGTTGACAAGATTTCCAAGCTCCGTAGGAATGCTACCAGTGAGCTTGTTTATGTATATATTGAGAGAATAAAGATTTATGCAACGGGCGATTTCAGCTGGTATATTCCCAGAGAGAGAATTCTCACCCAACTGAAGAACTTGTAAACTTGACAAGTTCCCAATCTCTCCAGGAATGATACCAGATATTTGGTTTACGCTCAAGTCTAAAGATTCTAAAACTTTTAATTCACCAATTGAAGTAGGAATCGGACCTTCCAAAAGGTTATTTAAAGCTGAAAGATACCGAAGATTGACCAAATCGCCTATCCTATCAGGGATTGTACCATTAAGTTTGTTGGCATCAAAGCTAACTTGCATTAATGAAGTGCAATTAAACAAGCTTTCCGGAATGATTCCAGTAATGGAATTGTTTCCCAGGTCTAGTGTGACAACCGTCAAAAATTCAGGTACTTGTTCAATTATTGAATCTGTTCGAAACGTTAGTTACTTCTTCATCGCGTTCGCTCTATTCTAGTTCGTAACTTTTGAGTCTGTACTTTGTCGGAACTAGCGTCGGAATAACTTCTGGAATCAAATTATAAGTCCTAATACCAAGAAAATACCTATTGAACTTTCCTAAGTTCATAACAAATCATACTTAAGAACTTTTAATTAACAAAAAGGTCCAACGAAGCAAAAACGTAAAAACGAAAATTGTAAAAAGGGCAAAAATGCCCCGGTGCGCAGCACCTAGTGCTGTGGTGCGCAGCACCTCGCGCCAGAAAGTCAAAATATTTACAATTCTAGTCCTTTACTCGTTTTTACAACCCACCACCCATTTTGACCAATAGAAATCGACCCTTTCTGCAAATATACTGTCCCAAGACCAGATTTACTCACCCTATACCCACTTTTCTTAATTCATTTCTTTTCATTTTACAAAAACTAAAAACACACACACACACTTATTCTCTCAAGTTTCCTCTCAAAAACCCCCCCATTTCCAGTAACTTCAGCCTTATAAACACCATTCCCAACCACTAAAAACGTTTTGGATCATCAAGGGAAGCAAGGAGTGTCGTTATTTCGAAAAAGGACCACGGTTGTAAAGATTTTTGGAGCTAAGATCCGACCAAAAACTCATCATCCAAGCTTTTCCTTCGGTAGATTTCTTTATTTTTACTATTCTTACACAAATATTCAATTGCATGTAAGATCTAACGGTTGAAAATGTATTTTTACATAGGGTTAATGCACCCGAGGGTCACTCTACTATTCGTGAAAATCCAATTGGGTGATTAAACAAAAAAAATATATATAATATTCACCTAACTTTATAAAACCGTTTGTTTGGATCATTGGGACCCACCACGACTTGTTACAGCAGGTCATAAGATAAAATTCAATTAAAAAACATTTATCATTTAACATTGCTGGTCTTTATGTTGCCTTATTATCACTGCTACTTGATGCTTTGCAATACTGGTACCGTCGTCTACCCCTTAACCTGAATTGTACAAAAAATCCACCTTCCAGTTTATCCAACGGCAGTTTATCGAAACTAAAATTAGCATGTTAAGGACTCTACTAAACGGCCGGAGTGAGTGAAACCGAATTCGTCGAAGGGGATGATCGGGCGGGGGTCGGATCGGATCTCGGAGAAGCGGATTTCGGCGGTGGTGGTGGTGATGGTGACGGAGATGGTGGTGATTAGGAGGAGGAGGAGGATGACGGAGACGGTGGACATTTTGATCGGGGAATTGTTTTTGATTGCTTTGAAAGAAAGGAATAACGGAACAAAACAAATCCACCTTCCAGTTTATCCATCTTGCCCTACAAAACAACGTATTTTAGTTTCGATAAACTGCCGTTGGATAATTCATGTCCTAACAACCATAGAAACTGAAAGTGAAGAAGGTATAATTTTCGTGAAGAAATGAAAGTTTTATAGATTTAAACCTTGATGATAACCGTTCAAATATAAATCGTATAATTTACATTAATATCCAATCAAATGTTGTTTCATCTTTGGTTTCTGCAAATGTTGAGAAATAGGTGAAATTGGATGAAATTGGGTAATAGTGGTGATAAATGGGTGAAATTGGGTAATAGTGGTGATAAGGGTTTAGTCAACAAGTCACAAGTCAACAAGGTCATCCGGTTCAGCAGGTTACCAGTCATCCAAATGACGAATTTAAACTTTTTTTAAAGCATGAGTGATCATTTTAAACATTTTTGAAAGTATAATGAAAACTTTACAACTTTTTTTTGTTCAATCACCCAATTGGATTTTCACGAATAGTAGAGTGACCCTCGGGTGCATTAACCCTTTTACATAAATCTATGACTTTTTATGGTCAAAAACGTTTTTAAACATAAATACTCTTTAGATCCACGGATTTGTAACCAAATATACTTAGAAACTGTTAAAAAGATGTTTTAATAAGTTTTAACCAGTTGCATGTCGAAATCTATGGGTGAAAATACGTTTTTAACAAAAGAAATCACAAAAACGGGAAAACAGCAAGGAGGTGCGCAGCACCCCCTGACTGGTGCTGCGCACCGGGCTGCTGTCTCCCCGAAAACTCGTCGTTTTACTCGCTTTAAGAACATGTTACATTCTGGACTTTTACTGATATCATATTGGGACTGAGATAAACGAAAGTAATAACAAAAGTGACTTGTGTTGGACCATTGGACTTAAAATGAACTATAAAATGTATATATCGTGTTTTAGGTGATTTGTGAGCGGAAGTGGTAGTACAATTTTTGGGCATGAAATTTGGGCGCGGAAGCGCTGCCCAAATTTCCTTGGAAATTGTAAGCCACTTCAGCGAGCAAAAGCACCTAAGGTCTAATGATCTAAAACGGTAAATCGGACTATTTTTAACCACACATGACTTTGACACTTAAAGTTTAACAAAGTTTATCTATATTATTAAATAAAGAACATAATAATATGACGACTAATTAAGCTATCTTGGTAAATAATAGGCAATCCGTGATTCCCGGCTCACATATTCCGACCAAGTTCCAAGTTCTCGTTCTCTTCGCAATCCGTGAGTTACAACCCCTTGTTTTACATATTTTACATGAATTTGGGGGAAACATAAGATTAAATGCATTTTATGCGTTATGAAATAAATTGCAAAATATCAAACTTGACTTTTGATCTACCAAACTATGAATTTGACTTATCAAACTTTGACTTTTGGACGTATTCGGACTTTTTGAACAACTAATTGATCACTTATGCGTAAATTATTTGACTTTACTTAAACTTATTAGTTCTCTCTCTCTCTCTTGACTAAACTAATTATTGATGCTTGTATACGTAACCAACCCTTGATGGAGCTATAACATGTTTCTTAAGTGATAGATCTTACTCTCTCTCTTTTAAATAAAACTACTTAGTGCCCGATGTTTCTGTTTCTCTGACATTCACACTATTAACTACTTAGCCGTATAGTAATTATGAGTATCGATACTTAGGAAAGAACCGTTCCTTGCTTAGATGGCAGTCTAAGTACATATTACTAAGTTCTGTTTAATTTACCGTTGAGAGGCGGGGAGTTGGGGCCTCACGGTTGGATAATCGGATTAGTGTGAACACTTAAGTTATAGATGCCAAGTGGTTGATACAAGAAAATCTAATTAGTTACTTACGCATAAACTTATAAACTGTTAGCGATTGCTATCCGCTTCTACTATTTGACTAAATTTAACTAAATTTGGTCTTTACAAACTTAGGGCACCAGTACGCCCGTTACTTAGACTTTAAAGTATATAAATTTTAAGCGACTTTTCTCCGCTAATCTCCTTTATGGAAACCTCTACTTTTATATACTTTACTTATATTTTGGTCGACTATTTAAACTGTAACTCACTCACTGCGTTTTCGTAGTTGACACTTTATCTTATGTTTCAGGAAATTAGTGTAAGCACGCGATGCATGGCATGGACGGGTCGAGGCGGTCGTGTGAGAACCTTATTGGGAAAAGACTTGGCCATTTATTTTGGGAATTTTAAAATGAAACTTATTTGTCGTGTAACAATGTTCTAAATTATCGTATTTTGGTCGTTTGAATGGATTGTAAACACTTTTATTTTTAAATTAATGACTCGATGACCGTTATGTTTTATATGACCTGTGATATGATTTTCCAGCTCTTCACATTCCGTGTTTCCGCTTTAGCGGGGTGTGACAGACTTGGTATCAGAGCACAGGTTATAGAGAAAAACGGTTTTAAAAATTTTTCAAAAGTTTTCGAAACCAAACTATAACCAAGACTTTTCGGAAAAATCACTTATGGGTCTAAACTTTAGAGAATTAATTTCGCGATTGCATATTTATTTTCAACTACGCATGGCCTGATCACCCATGCCTAGTTCAAAAGAAATTATGCAAGGACGGAACGTAATTACTAATGTTAACGGTTTTGAGTCAAAATTCCCGGTACTGTCTTTTCCCGATCCTCACGCGACTGACCCGTACATGCATT
>CAJVGC010000591.1:10153948-10388477 GCA_910822075.1 Senecio squalidus | reverse complement strand
ACTTCTTTGCAATGCTCTTTACATTCGTAGGACCAAAGAGATCCATGTGTAATAAATGTAAAGGAGTGGTGTTAGTGTTAACTTCCTTTGTCTTGTGTGAAGACTTGTGTTGCTTCCCCCTTCAAGCAAGCCAAGCAGTTGTCCTCAAGTTTGAATTGTTTGTGTGGAAGACCTCTAACTAAACTAGATTGGACTAGTTTGTTGATGTTTTTCAGGTTCATGTGGCACATTCTCCTATGCCATAGAGTTGATTCATCCAAAGTTGCTTTTGAGAGAAAGCAAGCTTCAGTCGAATTTACTTGAACCTTGGACATGTCTAAGCAGTAGACATTATCCCTCCGTGGTGTTCTGAGTAGTATCATACTTTCATCGATTACGTACCCAGGCTTCATGATAATACACTCTGTAGCAGTGAATATTGGTGTGTGTTTTTCATCACAAACTTGAGAAACACTCAACAGATTGTATTGAAGCTGTTGCACATAGTACACATCCTTGAAGTGTAGTGTACCATGTTCCCTTTCCAGTAATCCTTCCTCCCTTTGGATTTCCTCCAAAAGCAACATATTCCTCCATTGAACTTTTCAAAGTCCTGAAGGCATGACATGTTGCCTGTCATGTGCCTGGAGCAGCCACTATCTACATGCCAACTGTTCTCATCTTCTTTTGTTGGCTGAACCTGCACATTAACATAGGAGTTTAGTTTCTGATGG
This sequence comes from Senecio squalidus, assembly GCA_910822075.1. Taxonomy (NCBI): domain Eukaryota; kingdom Viridiplantae; phylum Streptophyta; class Magnoliopsida; order Asterales; family Asteraceae; genus Senecio; species Senecio squalidus. Next base: position 10,387,764 of record CAJVGC010000591.1, on the reverse strand, counting down.
GAACCCAAGCCAAAGTTGACTTGGGTTTGCCCATATCATCGAAGTAACTCACCTTCCTTTGTACAAGTTTTGAAAAATCAGTGGGGATAGGTGGTTGAGTTACTTGAATCTTTGGTTGCCACATTTTCTTGAAAGATTTGTCTTTATGAATAATATTGGTGTTAACAACTTTTGATTTAGCAATTTGAGTAGGTACTGGTTTGACATGTCGTTGTTTCTTATTGTTAATAGGAGCCTTAGTGACAAAGTTACCTTGAGCAGTATTAACACGATTAGGTTTCATACGGTTAGTTTTCACAGTATTAACACGAGCAGTATTAACACTTTTACTCTTGGCCGTATTAACCTTAGCCGTAGGAACTACTTTTTGTCTAGCAGTACTAACTCTATTGTTGAAGTTTTTGTTCCTGTTTGTACCAATGTGATTTTCTGAAGATGATTGTTTGACAAAGTTGGTTTTAGAGACAACCCTTCCCTTGTAGCCCACCCCATGATGTGGTTTTTGAGTCACTTGTACTTGGTTTTGTGGATTGTGATAACAAATCTTTGCATAGTGATTTAGCTTACCACAAATAAAACATCCCTTTCTAGTTTGTTGTACAACCTGACCCTTTTGGATTTTAACTTGGTTCATGTTTCTTTGATTTCCTCGTTTCCCTGGGTGTTTGTTGTTTTCCTTAGGGGTTTGCTTAGTTTTGCTTTCTGAAGGTGTTTTTGCAATCTTAGTGGGGTTATTAGGGGGCAGAGACACTAAACTTTGTGAAGAAGGTAAAGTTATTCCTTCTATTGTGAGTAAATGATTGTCCTTGTTCTTCACAATATGGACTTTACTTTCTTCAACTAAGTCCTCTATTAGAACTTCATCGTAGTTGATTGGATCAACATTGAATGATTCCTTTGGAGGTGTCTGGGAGATTGGGATTCTAGGTTCATCTAAAGATGGTGGGATATAGTTTTGGTTAAATGGAGGGGCAACTTCTTTGTATCCTAGGCCAGCCTTAATCTTACTATGAATTTGTTTTTGGCAAAGGTCGGTTACAGATTTAGAGGCAAATTCTAGCTTCCCTACATCTAACTCAATTTTAGTGTGTTCTTGTTCTAACAGTTTAACTTTATCCCTAGCAGCTTTGAGTTTTAGAAGTAAGTCCTCTTGTTGCCATTCAAGTAGATTTATCTTTTCTTGATAGCTTTGTTCATTTAATTTGTGGGACTTAATCTGGTTTTCTAAGTTATCAATTACTCTAAGAGCTGACCTTCTTTGTTCTTTTAAGTCTCTAATGGAGTCACTCATTAGTTGATTATGATCTTTGTACTTAGTGATTATATTTTTACATTCAGGAGTACAAAGTTTGTTGGTTACCTCGGCCTTTAGTGATGCGGAAGTTGGAGTTGATGAGTCAATAGCCATTAGTGCATCCTCGTTTGGTGTTCCTTGATCATCATCTGTCCAGTCATATCCCAGTATGTTGTTGTTGAGTGCAGGAATGCCAACGTCAACATAATCCAGCTCAGTAGAAAATGCGTCATCCGTAGCAACTAGGTCTTCGAAGATGTCCGCATCATCTGTTACTACGGCTATGCATGCATGGTGAATAGTAGCCGCAGTATTTTCTACGTGAATTTGTTCCTCAGAGATTAGTGCTCTATTCTGACTTGTTTCTTCAGCCAAGTCCTCCAATCAAATCCAAAGATGTCCTGAGACATGAGTGCACTTTGATTTGTCTCTTGAGTGGTTCGTGGATTATTGGTATTGGACTTGTTTGGGCAATCTCTAGCGAAGTGACCTAGTTCACTGCATTCATAACACTTCACTTTGCTCTTGTCGAAGGTGATTCGTTCGTTGTTTCTTGGATTGAATCTCCTTCCTGTTCTATTTAAGAATCTTCTAGCGCGTAGTGCCAACATAGCAGATTGCCACTTAAGATCGATTTCTTCAGAGTCATCTTGATGCATCTGTTTGACCTCTTCAACTGTGAGATTAGCACACTTACATATAAAGGATTCGAATGAAATCTCTTCGCTGATTTCATGTTTGGATCCTCCAGAGGTTGTTGCAAGGGCAGTATTAACATTGGTAATACTGGGATTGTTGGTGGAGATCTTCTCAGCTTCAACTTCAGATTCAAAGACTCTGAGATCGTTGTAGAGATCGTCTAGTTCTAGTGCTTCAAGAGCTTCTCCTTGCCTGTAGATAACTGTATACACAATCCATTCCTTTCCTAGTGCTCGGATAAACTTTCTGTTTATATCATCATTCTCATATTTGATTCCTGCGCTGAGCATCTCTCCAGTGAGTTTCTTGTATCGATCAAAAGTGTGAGTCATTCGTTCGCCAGGTAAACCATTAAAATTTTCGTACTCTTGTTTGAGAAGAGCCTTCTTGTTCTTTTTGGTATTCTTGGTTCCGCTGAATCTCTTTTCCAGTGCTTCCCATAGCGATTTGGCATCTTCATATTCTTCGAATTGCGATTGATATTCGTTTGGAATTGCAATCATAAGAATACTAAGGGCCTTGATTTCAGTTTGTTTCTCCCTTCTTTCAAGATCACTTACAAGTGCACGAGCATTCACTCCTGGTTCTCCATCAGCTCCTTGGGCAGCAGGTCGTTTGTTACCATTGATGATCACATCCCATACTGTGTAATCGGCCAGTAGGATGTGTTGCTTGATTCGTAGCTTCCATAAGTCGAATTCGTTGCTCTTTAGGATGGGAACTTTTCCTAATGCAATTTCTGTCATCGTGGTTGTAATGATTTTTGTTTGTGAGGATTTGTAACTCGTTGATCTATGGATCTAAAGCACCTCCTGTGCTCTGATACCACTTGTCAGGATCGTGTTAGTCTAGATAAACTAACAGGTTTGCTAACGTTGTAGATCAAGATCTATTGAAGAAGTTCAGCAGCGGATGAACACTTCAATATTACGAGTTTATTGAACAATAAAGAATGAATAAGAATTAAACAAAAGTATTGTCAAATTGCAAGCCTCAATTGTATTAACCAGAATAATATCAATACAACGTGTTTTTCTTAATACAAGGATCTATCTATTTATAGACCTTGAGGCTCGTTCTAGATAAACTAGAATTCTACGTCTATCCTTATCTAAACATTAAATAAGGAAACTTTATCTAATTACAAAAGGAAATCTAATCTAATTATAACTCTATTTAATTAGATTTGATTCTTCTAAGATAAGTCTTTGTCTTCCGTGTATCTTGGCTTGACTTCCTTATCTTGACTCTGACCTTGTCCGTAGTAATCCATCTACCGTAGTAGCCTTGTAACATGTTGAACAGCCGCACCAACTTGTCTTTGTGTTCTTCCGTAGTAACTTCATAATCATCAAACTGATTGTTTAAGTTACTTTCGTTTGTTTGTTAGGTTTCATTGTTTATGGTTAAACTATATCAACTAAGTTATAACCCAACAACCATTCAAGAAGGCTGTCTTGACATCCATTTGCCATATCTCGTAATCATAGAATGCAGCTATGGCTAAGAGAATTCTAATAGCTCTTATGTCTGCCACTGGGGAAAAAGTCTCATCATAATCTATACCATAGACTTGAGTGAATCCTTTTGCCACGAGACGAGCTTTATAGACGTGTATATTCCCATCCATGTCAGTCTTTATCTTAAAGATCCATTTACAATCGACAGTCTTGGCATTTGGAGGTTTATCTACCAAATCCCAAACTTCGTTGTCATACATGGATTGGATCTCCAAATTCGCAGCTTGAAGCCATTTTTCAGCGTCTGGACCTGATAATGCAACTTTCAAGTTTCGAGGTTCATTAAGATCCCCTGATACGTCACCATCCTCTAGATTAACGTTTAAGTTCAACCTAGGAGGTGCACGTATCGTCCTTTCGGACCTACGAATTGGAGCATCAACAATTTGTTGTTGAGACTGAACTTGTGGCTCAATCACAACTTGAGTCGGACTAGATTGAGGCATATCCTGAGGCTCAACTCTATCCCCCCCGAATTGTTGATCACCAGTGTTAGTAGAAAGTGACGTATCTTCCTCTTGAACCTCGTCAAGGTCTATAACCCTCCCACTGTTTCCTTGACCAATAAGCTTTGTTTCGAAAAACTCAGCATATCGAGCCACTTTCACAGTGTTCTCAGAAGGATGATAGAAGTAGTAACCCATCGTTTCCTTTGGGTATCCTACAAAGATACACTTAACAGATCTCTGTTCGAGTTTGTCAGGCGAATCGCGCTTAACGAAAGCCTCACATCCCCAGACCTTTAAGTAAGACAAATTTGGCGCTTTGCCAAACCATAATTCATATGGTGTCTTATCAACTTTCTTGGTTGGAACCATATTGAGAATGCGTGCTGCAGACTCTAAGGCATAATCCCAAAAAGACAATGGCAAGGTTGTAAGATTCATCATCGATCGAACCATATCCAACAATGTTCGATTTCTCCTTTCCGATACACCATTGTGTTGTGGTGTATAGGGAGGAGTAAGCTGCTGGACAATTCCACAAGCTTGTAGATGATTCTTAAACTTTTGACTGAGATATTCACCACCACGATCCGATCGGAGGTCCTTGATGGTTTTGCCGAGTTGATTTTCTACTTCGTTTTGAAATACCTTGAAGATTTCAAACACCTCATGTTTATGTTTAAGCAAGTAAACATAACCATAACGGCTGAAATCATCGGTAAATGTAACGTAGTAGTAAGCACCTCTCCTAGACATATGCTTAAAAGGACCGCATACATCAGTATGTATGATTCCTAGTAAGTCGGTCGCCCTTTGATTCTCATGCGAGAAGGGTTTCCTTGCCATTTTGCCCGATACACATGACTCACACCTATCAAATGAATCCTCACTTGATTTCAAAATCCCTTCACGTTGAAGCCTTTCGATACGGTGTTTGCTAATGTGTGCAAGACGGCAATGCCATAGGAAGGATGAGTCTAAGTTAGACTTAGATCGTGTTGCGCTTAAATTAAACAATGAATTTTTATTTGGTAATGAAAGACGATCATGCAAATCAATTTCAAATATTCCATTAATAGCAATAGCATTAAAATAATGAATATTATTCATAGAAACAGAAATCCCATAATCGGTAAATGTATTACAAAAACCATTATCTTTCAAAACCGAAACTGAAACAATTCCCCTAACAATAGAAGGTGCATAATAACAATTGTCTAATACAAGAATTATGCCCGAGGGTAATCGTAAGTCATAACTTCCAATGGCATCCACTCCTGCTCGTATGCCGTTGCCGACGTACAGGTACAAGGATCCATACTTCAGTTTCTCTTTCGCTCTAAACCCCTGCAAGGAGTTACAAATATGAGCTCCACAACCAGTGTCATAGACCCAAGTATTTGATTTAGCGAAAGAATATAATTCAATGGTGAAAATACCTGAAGAACCGGCCGTGCCGTTCTTTTTGTTATTTTGCACCTCGGCAAGCCACTTAGGACAGTTCCTCTTCCAGTGACTCTTATCTCCACAATAATGACATGTATCATCTTGTGCGACCTTTGCCTTCTTAGCTGGAGGAGTTTGCTTAGGCTTGGAAGAATAAACAACAGCTTGTTTATTTTTACCACCCTTTGCAAAGTTCCCCTTAGCCTTTAGCGGTTGATTTTTTTTCTTATGAGCTTGGCTACCCTCAATCATTAAGACTTGAGTGCCTTTCACCTTCATTTTTGACTTTTCGAATTCCACCAACATAGCGTGGAGTTCGTTGATGCTTTTGTTCATACTTTGCATATTATAACCTCGTGTGAACTCCTCAAATTCCGGTGAGAGAGAGTTGAGAACAATGCTCACAGCGACTTGGTTATGATATGCAAACTTCATCCTAGTCAAACGATCAAACAAGCTTTTCATGTTCATAACGTGAGTCCCAACGGGCGTTCCTGACACATGATGACATGCATGTACTTCTCGAATCAAGTCATTTAGCTCAAGGCCGGCTTGTTTCTCATACGATGCACGTAGCTCAGATATGATCTCATTGGGTTGCTTGATGTCAAACTGCTTTGCTAACTCAGAGGACATGCAACTCAACATAAGACATTGCACTTCTACGTGAGCTTTATAGGTTGCCCTATACAAGTCACGTTCCTCTTGAGGAGCCTCAGCAGCTGGCTCAGCACCCAAAGGTGTTTCAAGGATATGTTCGCGCTCCATCACTCTTAGGACAATCCTCAGTGATCGGTGCCAATCATTGAAATTCGGCCCAGTAAGAATATTGCCCCTTAACGCGATTTTGGTTTCATTCAAAATCTCATCAGTTGCGTTTTGTGCCATTTCTGCAAAAACAGAGTGAAAGTTCTTATTAGTACTTTCGACATAAAATTCTTAACATAAAACGTAAAACCCATGGTTTACTTTTAGTTAAGTCTAGGATCCAATTGACATATTACCGTTCCATCAGTTGATCTGTTAGGAACTAAATAATACTCAAAAGGTAAGTGACGATCCGTAATTGCATTTACCGGTGCAACTCCTAGAAAATGGGACTTAATGTCATAATTCGATCCGAGCATCAAAATGGTGATCGTGACATTAGTCATGTTTCGTCGCATCTTATCGCTATCGGCGTTTACAGTCTCACTGCATAACCCGATTTAAGTCATCCGACTGAAGACTGCAGATAGTCCACCACAGTCTCACTATGAGTGGTAATCCGCCTTGGATACACTTCACCTACGTCTCACGTAGAGTGACGAGCAAGTACAAGTTGTCTATGCAATACGGATAGCAATTGACTTAAATTCCATGGGTGTTAAAAATTTACGTACGCAATTGCCATGCAACAATTTCGTAACGTAATTTAATTAAAAACAAAAGTTTTTATTTTACTGGTTATTAAACGTGTTTCTATGATTACCTAATTCATATAACTAATCGTAACATGGTCATCATTAAAACCCTTTCGGTAGCTCTACGAGGGTACGACCAGGAAAGCCTGTGAGGTGTAGCGAATGGTTCAACATTTCTTAATAGCATTGCCTCATTAGGAGTGTACCCCACTCCGCATAACTTTCCTAGACATCGTCCCCTATTGTAGGTGAGCCTAGTTGGGTAATAATACACTGAACATGTACAATCTAGTTATAAATTACCAATCACACGCTTATTAAATCTATGGTTTTTAAGATATTTTGTAAATTTATATGTTCCGTCGCTGGACCAAATTACGGTATATAAACCCAACCAAATGCGTTATAGAACGTATAAAAGTGCCAAAATAAATTAATAACTCGTCATAATAATTCTTTAGTCTTATTATTAAATTTTGTTTCTTTCAAAAAGACATTTGACAAACAATATTTATAATAAACAATTTAGAATTATTCTACGCAACTAATTGGGTAATGCCTAAAAAGTCTCTATAGTCATTGTTTACATATTGAATCACTCCCGTTTCAAAGGAAACGGACCACATACATCCGTCCAAATAAACAAGTTTGGATTGCGTAAGCTATCAATATGTAAACAATTCGTATATCAAATAAACCACACATAACTTTTTATAATACAAATCTTTTTGTGTCGCACATATTCAATTAACAATTAATAATATGTCACTAATTCAATTTTCTTTTTAACAATATCAATATATCTAATTATGCTTACAAAGTTATGCATGTAACTTTATAAACATAATTTTGCATAAAAGTAAATAAGGTAATTAAACATCAAATTGCAAAGTAGATTGATTTCAAATTAACTTTTAATTTTGTAAAATCATACAATAAACCAACCCTAATCCCCCCTCAATTTTGATGTTTTAGATCCAAAATAATATTTACCTATGTTTTGGCTGATACCACTATAGGTATACAACTAGAGTCATATTGTCAAACAATACATGGCAGCGGAAATTAGGATCACATAGTAAATAATAAATCGGATAAAGAATTACCTTGAATTAGAAGCAAGCGAAAGTCGTAGATCTAAGTGTAAGATCTAATCTACGGTTACGTACGCGACACCTTCTTTTAGCAACAGACTAGTATGCTAGTACTTGTTTAATTGCTTTAAACAACAATTGTCTTGCAGCAACTCTTATCACAAAAACCAAAAAAAAAAAAAAAAAAAAAAAAACCCTTTTTTAAAAATACCGATCGGCCAAAAACAAAACAGTCGATCCTTTTATTTTTTATTTTTTTGTAATTAGGTTTAGGGTTTATCTTCTATTTATAGGTTTTGAAATCTAAGAGTTTGAGTTATATTACAATAAGGAAACCTCCTTATTTACATAATAAACCCTCCATTTAATAAATATTACACTTAACCCATTAAGTAATATTTACTAAAATACATTAAACCAATAGTCGTGTCTAAATGTCGATGTGTGCGTTCCCGTAGTCTCACACATTTACGGACACACATTTGTTAAAACTATTCAAATACCAACATTTATTACGTACAATAGAAATATGTTCACATTCCTTCCAATGTAAGGTGAATAAACACTTCAAGACTAGAGCACAATTAGAGGAATGGGATTTGCATTATACATAACAGACATACAATATCAACAATATAAATGCGTGATGCAATAAGCAAGTTCATGTTTGCAAAATAATTTCATCATTCTTAAATAAAAGTTGCGAATATATATTCTTAAACAAATTTTACAACTAATAACATTTTGTTCTTATCATAAGATTAAAGTACTTATGCGCGATAAATAAAGAGCAGAATCCAAAGAATTCCTTTTTCTATAAAGTTCACTTATTTGTTTTGACCTCTTACGAAGTCTTCAAGTTTTTGTATTAGTGCGTATTCAGTTAGTCTCTTGTCGAACCTGGTTTGAAGGACTTCATTCCTTCATGGGTCAGACATTTAGACTAGCACCACCATCATTTGTAATGACAAAAGGAATAAGTAAATTTTTGTACTATGTATATAACCCATCTTTCATCACGAATAAACCGTACACATTTACCACATGTTTTATTCTCCATTAACATATTACGATCGAATCAAGTCATAAATCAAATAAAGGGGATTCCCGCTTTCCTATATAACAGTATCCACCTCTCTAAATTTCTTGCAATTTGAATCAGAGCTCAATTTGGTTAGTTCTAATCATACCCCTTCTTCTTTTATAAAAATGTTAGATCATCTTTCTCAGTTTTTTTGCATGTTTATATCAACTTTATACCAACTTGATTATGTTTGTATGAGCATTTGTATTTAAAGTAAAAATAGTGCAAAAGTTTTTCAAATTGATTTTATTAGTAAGTATTTTTGGTATATGATTATACGTCAAAAAAATTTGTTTTATTCTAATAAGTATATACTCTCTTTTATTGGAAAGATTTGAATCTAAACTAATTCTTTTGCCACTTAGACTCAACAATCATTTCAAGACATTGATTATTATCTTATTTTAGATACTTGATTATTAGTCTAAAGACTCTTTCAACTATATGTCAAAAAAAGTTTGGAGTATATAGTTATTTTGATTATCCATCATTAAATTGCAAGTCAAATCAATTTTTATGCTTTTGTTAGAGAACACTATGATTAGAGGTGACATAATTAATTCCCGAGACCTAGAGGTCATGGGTTTAAAAACGAAAACTCAAAATGAGTCCAAAATCGAAAATGGCACGATTTCAAGTACCGATTGGTGAGTCATGAGAGGGGTATTTGGGTTGATCCGCAAATTTTTTTTTTACCATTTCAACTTTTATAAGTAATCAAACATTTAGGTATGTTTTCAAACAAAAAGGGATACTATTTGAAGCAAAACATTTTAAGTTCTTAAGTTATAAGAAGATCTAAGAGGTCGTATGGATTAAATATACATTTAATATGGATGAATTACGACTTGTTTGATTTCTTGGACCTATCTTATTAAACCCATTTGAGCCGTTTGAGATAACACATAAACCAAACCATCGAGTTCATATGTAAATGGGTCGAAATAACCTTCCTATCTATGATATCATAATTTTCGAAGCATCACTTATTTTCTTCCTAAAATCGTATTCTATATGTCTGTTTCAGACTTTCAGTGCGAAGAGAGATGGGAATTGGGTATGACAATGATGGGGATAAAGGAGTGTTCTCTCATCTCGGTGGACTTGCTAGTGGTGGTGGACACTATCCTCCACAACAACATGGAGGATACCCTCCACAAGGGTATGCTTACCATGACTCAGGATACTCTCAAACAACATATCCTCCATCCAGCGGATATCCATCACACAATGGTGGATATTCAGCACATCCATATCCTGGTTCATCAGGTCAATACCATTCAGGTTAGTTCAAACAACCATCTCAGAGCCATAGTCATTGATTTCAAAAGCGGCTGTACGTTTTAATCATATTATCATTGCACTTGGCACCAAATAAGCTTTTGAAGCTTCGGGCCCCAAACCTCATAAAAACCTTGCTAAATCTATAAGTATTAGATAGATTAATATACACTATACACATGTCAATGCAATATCTCCAATTTCTTAAAATTTACTAATTTCATTATTTGCCTAACAAGCACGTTAATTCCTTCAACTTGAAATGTGTATGTTGTCCTAATTAATGACATCCTCGACAGGGTATGGAGGTCATGGAATGAATGGTATGGGATTCATATCTGGTGCATTACATGGTTATGGGGGTCATCAGGTGGCACATGGTCTTGGATCCCATGGCGGCTATGGAAGCTATGGGCAGCGCCATGGCAAGATCAACCATGAGAATTATAACGGCCATGGAGGGAAGTATGGAAATCGCAAGATGTGGAATTGAGTTCGATTTGCTGGTGTTGAGTTCTTTATCCTACAAGTTTGTCCAATGTGTTCGAATCAACCTTTATCAGTCGTCGTGTGGTTTCTTTATATTATTAGCTGGTTTGTAACCAGAAATCTTTAAATATGTGTTGTTGATTCTGTAATAAAGTGAAATAAAAGGACAAACTTTGCAACCAAGTTTATATGATGTTATTTCACCGTCATGTGTTGGATTTATGTGTGCTAGAATAATTATTATCAAGAAACAAGCCCTGAATCTTTTTTCTAAGACGTTTTCTAATTTTAGTATATCGACCATATATTACGTACTTTTGAGTTACTAGAAACCCGCGATATATCATACTTTGGTATGGTTTATATAAAAAGAAAACGTAATTAATACACCTCGCTTCCAAACAACGACCGCATATAGTAAAAATTAAAAAACTTGAAAGTATTATGTATATTGTCACACCTAGCTCAAAGCGGAAACATGAGATGTACAGTTTAATGGTATCAGGAGTGAAGGTTACAACAAACAACATAACAAAATACATCTAATATATTGAATCACGCCAAAATTTTATAAATACAATCCAAATGTCTCAAATACATAACAAATCTAAAATACACGGATCATAAAGAAACTACCTCAAAAGCAAGCAAGTTCCAAACAACAAAAATAAACGATCCTCATACAGGCATGGCATGATCAAAAAGCGAATCCTCAAACTCCTGAAATGCGTTTAAATAAAGTTGGTGACATTATTCGCTATAAAGTTGAAATGTGAAGTTTGAGATTTGACCCATTTTAAATAATTATGACAATAATAATAATAATAAGTTCCTAACCACAATAAATAACCCCAATCCTAAGACGATCAACCAAAGACAACAAATAATCACAAACAACCATAACATCCACTCATAGGGACATCCTATCGAGTAATGAGGGTTCGGCCAAACTCATATAGATCTATATATATGCAACCGTGGCTCAAAGACAGGGGGGGCTAACAGCCTAATGATCATACAATCTAATGCAATTCTGGTCCACTAGGTAAAACAAGATTTAAGTAATGACAAGTTTCAAATAACGCTTTCCAGCCCAAAGATAAGTAGTAAAAAAAGGGGCTCGAATAACTCCCAAGTCAAGCAATAGCAATGTCGGGACGACAAAATAGAGAGATCGCTCCAACGCCTAAGTGCCCTAGAAATACGACATAACAAAAGTCTAAGTATCTCTATAAGTCTAGTACGGTTTAGCCTTTATTAATTAATGTTATATTATATAGTATATTAAAATTGTTCCAACGGATAATATTTTGAGTCAAAAGTGACGAGTAAAATATATTGTTATTTCGAGTCAGTAATGACTACTAGAAGATATCGATAATTCTTGAGCCAATAATGACCGTAGAAGAGAATGATATTTCGAGCCGATAATGACTACCATAAATATCGATTGAGATTGAATACTGATACCAGAGTTTAGTCGAAGTTTGCTAAAATCAACGTTATGGGATAGTTGATTTTAGTCAAAGTCGACGATTTTGAAAAGGAGTCAAAGTCAACTAAAAGTCAACATTCGACGTTTGAAGAGTTTAAATATTTTGAGTGAAAATAGTTTGAAAACGATTTTAAATAGAGTTTAACGGAAAATACAATATTTATTATCATTTGAGATTACTATCAAATTTTTGAGAATAGTATATTTATCAAAAATATATACGTTTAGTGAATATCATATTAATAAATATTATGCTTATGATTGTGATTACGTCTTTTGAGTCCAAATACATCTATTTGTCAATAGTTACCATTTTTACGTATAGTAATATACTTATATGTATTCAAAATGTTTAAAGTTAGGTTTTGGTGCTCACTGCGACGCAACAATCACTAACTGCGGCGCAGTTTAGTTATTGCAGAAGCTGGGAAAACGTACTGACGCAGTTCGCTGGTTCCGCAACCCGCTGCAGCGTAGTGAGGCAAAAATACTTTTTTTAGACTTTTTCTTTTAAGTGTTTTAAGTATTCAAATGTTATAATATAAGTTATATAATATGTCGAGAGAATTATACTTCATAAATATACATATATGTAATTACTAAAATATGTAACTTTACATGTTAATTAGTCAAAATTACTACTTAGTGGCAAAATGACATACTTATACACATAATTATGTCCCAAAATTGTCCAATACGTCCAAAGACGATATAATTTTACTATTATTACCTCTTTTACATAGAATTTACTGTTTTACAACTTATTCTCAAATTTTCTGCACTTTAAGTTATTATTACCAATAATCTTATAATATGAAGATATTAGGTATATTATGTTAAATAATTAGGTTTTCTTCCATATTAATCAATTTACATATTAATTAACGAATTTTTAAGGCTAATTAAGAAAAGTAAAGAGGAAATTAGGAGAAAATTAAGAAGTACCGAAGACGTCCGCAAAATTTACAAACACCGAGACGAAATCACGAAAACGAATCCGGAAAGTGAGCTCCTATGGTGGTGGTGGTGAGAAAACCGACTCCAACACATAAACAAACCACCATTAGATTAGAGCTAAAAATTAGAAAGAAAGTAAAGGAATGATGGAGGATTTTACTTACCAAAACTTAAGATGTAGAATCTTCGAGGTGGTAGTCGAAAATCCGAGTATCGAAGATGAAAACGGTAGAAGAAACCTTGTATTCCACATAAACAAAATGTGTGTTAGAAATCTCTAACATAATATGGAAGGAAAAGAGTAAAAATGGAGTTTTCATTAAGAAATACTTACCAAAAGTTTGAGGAAATCAAAGGGATGATGGTAGAAGATGATTGAAAACTATTTCTAGCTTGAAAACTCTCTTGAATTATAAGTATCTTTGCTCATATCTCCTAGAACTTTAGAGAGAATATGAGAGAAATGAATTGGAGAAAGGGTAAAATGAAAGTGAAAATGAGAAAAGGGATGTAAAGTTAGATTATAGGATGACAGATGGGGTAAACATGGTCTTAGATCTAAATCTAGATCAAAATTGCTCATTTTAGGTAAATTCCAGGGTCAAGTCACGTGTTAGAAGTTGTGGATCTCCAAAAAAGGACTAACTTTTCGTTAAAGGACTGAATTTGTAATAGATTTATCGTTAGTTTTCGTTAAAGGACTAACTTTGTAATACATTTTAACGTAATTTTTTAAGCAATAATTAAAGGCATAAACACACTAACTTATATACGAGAATATTAACTAATCGGCACTTAGGTAAACTAAAACACTTCGGTCACGGAGGGCGAAACAACAAATAACATAAAACCCGACAAATCGCATAAAACGTGAATAATCACAAGTAAAATCAATGGGTCAAAACCAAAGCGAATAAAAAAAATAAAAAAATAAACGGTAAATGATTAATAGCTCGAAAATACGATATGTCACATATATAAACCGGTTGGTACATATGGATGTAAAGATAATAAATCACTAAATGACTTGAATGGAAAATTACATTTTGTTATTCTCAATAAGACCCTGACTCAAGTTTTGGGAGATACACAGAGGAAAAAAAAAATTACCCAAACCAAAATCATACCTGTTAACCATGTAAACCAGAAACTCGACTATTCGAATTAGGCAACTCCACTGTTGGATTAGCCAAGTTCAGAATTGACCACACTTACACGACCCCTACATGTTAATAGGTATATATATCTAAATACACGAACCCACAAGATTCTTAATAATTAAAAACAAATAAAACTGAAACTATATCAGAATATCCCCGAGGTATATATTAAAACTTGTACGTTTGAAGACTCCTGTGCAACACTCGATTAAACGTCGAAGTTTATATACTTTATGTTCCAGAAAATGAGAAATCCATTATAAAGCCAAGAGTTATAAGATAATGAAATTGGATTTGCAATATAATGTTTGTTTTGAACGACAAAAGTACACACACCCTACCTCACAAACACCAAGACACCTCTAGACCAAAGGCCGTTGGCAACAATAAAATTTTCTGCTAAGTTGCCCCTCGACAGTGGCGAGTCTAGAACTCAAATGCACGTAGGTCATTATTTAATTGAACCGATAATTATGAATAAAAAAAAAAAAAACTATTAGCGGATCGGGTCAATGGGTCATATAAGCAAAATAAATTATAGTTCTTACAATTGTACCCGACAAAAGCAAAAAAAATTACAAGTTCCTACAATTGCACCTTACGATCGCTTAAATCTCCGAAGTTTAGCCTTAGCTCCAAAAGGACGTTGTGGAAACTTATGGTCTCGAGGTTGGAAAGGTCCTTTTTGCAAGTATGATCTTCTAATTTCATCTCTTTGATTCACATGATAAAAGTCCAAACTTGGTCGTTCAGCCGGATCAACGGGGAGTGAGCTTAAATCAACTTTCTTATGCTTATGTTGATTGCCATTATCATCTTCTACTGTTTGTTCATCTATCTTCTTATAAAACTCAAATAGGGACATTATTGATTATGATTCCTGCAATAAATAAACAAAGAACAAGTATAAAACATTGAAACATCAAAGATCAATTGCAAAAACGGAAACCAATCCAATTTATTCACTAAATTATCCAACATTATGATTAAGTAAACGGAATTGCGGAAATAAATTATCCAAATTATTCACTAAATTATCCAATTTATTCACTAAACGGAAATGCAGAAAAAAGCGAAATTGCAAAATTGCAGAAAAAAAAACTCACCTGAGCGGCTGAGTAGTGGTTGTGGCCGCCGGCTCAAAATTCAATTTGGCGATTTCAAAATTCAGGCAGTGGTTGCGACCTGAGGCAAGCAGCGCTGCAACGGGGGATTTCAAAATTCAGTTTGGCGAGCTGCGGGCGAGGCGATTTCAATTTTCATTTTTCAAGCAGGAGGCAACCAGCGGTTTTGAAGGGAAAAAAAATGAAGTAACATGGGTAAATAGGTAATGGGTTTATTTAAAATGGGTAATGGACTAATGGGTTTATTTAAAATGGGGTAGTGGGGTTAACAAGGTTTGAACCTTGGTTGATTAAAACTAAAACTTTTAAACTAAGGTTTGGAAACCACTCCACCAAGATTAATGTTTGGTTAGAATTTGTAAAACAAACATTTTAGCTAGGTCCTTTCTGATTCTTTAGGCATGTCCTACTACAAATTACGACATCGTCTCTATATGATTTTTGAAATTTAGGTAGGTCCGAGGACCTGCCTACGGCCTCACTAAACTCGCCTCTGCCCCTCGATCGATTCAAAATTTCCTAGTCTTGATCATATAAGATATTATTGTCTTATGATATATCCAACAAATCAAATGGGTAAACTTAAAAAACATAACATAAAACGAATAAGTCAAATGTGTCGAACATAATTTTGCTTCAAAAGCCTACAAACTCCTAAATCACTTATTCAAAACACTATATCATTATTTAATGTAAACATTTTTTACAATCATATTTAACACGTTAATTATTTGTTTCACATTAGCTCGTTATCGATACATTTTACACATGGTTTAATATTCTCCATTAACACATAAGGCATCTTAGCAACGCGTGAATAAAATAAAGGGGGATTCCCCTCTTCCTATATAACACATTCACCTTCTCTATATTTCTTGCATTCTGAATCAGAGTTCAGACTTAAGACTTAAGAACCTTCAAAGTTGAAATCAGCAAATACATAATTTGGTTAGTATTACTCATCTCGATTCTTAATTTTTTTTGCATCAATATTGTACTCTAATGATCTTTGATTATCAGTCTGAAAATAATATCCGTTATGCGCGTCCTAACAAGCCTTTCAGATATATATTGACTCGACGTGCTTTCTCAAAGAATTGGGGGGTTTTAGGCATTGGATAATTATGAGCATAAAACAATAACTATGTGTAAAATTATATGTTATATTTCTTTAGAGGGAATAATTATATCATATTCTTTAAAGTGCCGCCCTGCTTCTTTTGTACGTTCTAAAACCTTTCATGAATATATGTTCTTATTATTGACCATTTCAGTTTGTGTCAACGCAATATAAAGGATAAGAAAGATGAGTGGTTACGATGGACATAATACGAACAAAGGCTTCTTCTCCCATCTTGGTGGATATGCTGGTGGTGGTGGACACTATCCTCCTCAAGGCTATGCTTACCCTCCTGGAGGATACCCATCTGGTGGATATGCCGGTGGATATCCACCACATGGCTATCCTGGTTCATATCACTCAGGTTAGTTGTTTCAACAAAACTTTTCAAAAAAATTTCACCTTGAACATTTATTTGAAATATCATCATTTGAGTTAAATTATCTTATTATTTCATTTGGCATCGAATTTTGCTTTTGAATTTTTGACTCCTTATAGCATCTAGATTTAAATGTATAAACTTTTTCTCATGAGAAACCCTCAACAGGACACGGAGGTCATGGAGGGCATGGTGTGGGAATGTTAGCTGGTGGTGTGGCACTAGGGGCTGCTGCATATGGGGCTCATCACGTGTCTCATGGTCATGGAGCCCATGGTTATGGTTCTCATGGTTATGGTTCTCATGGTTACGGATCCCATGGCTATGGAGGCTATGGCCATGGTAAATTCAAGCATGGGAAGTTTGGCAAACATGGAAAGTTTGGCAAGCATGGAGGGAAATATGGAAAGCACAAGATGTGGAAATGAGTATAAATTCAAGTTCATCTGCGGTGTTTGATCTGCCATTGTTAGTTATCGTGATGTCGTTTCCTTGTTCTATTAGATGGTTTGTAACTAGAACTCTTTAAATGTGTTGTTGATCTGGTAATAAAAACGAAATAAAAAGGCAAACTAATTTTCTGGAAACTTTGTGATTCGTTTTTTGAATTTATTATTTCATATTTATAATAACTGTAGTTAATTTACATCCAATAAAAAATGGTTTTCTAGCCATTTTTACATCGTGAACTCTTGAAGGCGTCACAATCCATTCATAAAAATGTTGTTAAAAGAAATACTCGGTATGACTTTTAGTACGTGACATAGTAAAACTCATAGTTAATTACACGGATGATCCTTTTCCTCTTATCCAAGTGGCACTTTTCGTCCTATTTTCTGCAAAATTACATGGATAGTCCTTTATTTTGAATTTCTACACATGGACAGTCCTTTAGTCCGTTAGTGTTAAATCAATTCTGTTAGTTTTAGCAAAATGACCATTTAACCCTTGTTGTCTTATTCGCAAAGAACCGTTTTTGTAATTTTTATTATTTTTTTAATTGATCATCATTTATATTTGCTATTTAATTTAATCCCAGATTAATAGTTTTTTAAGTATAAATTTGGTGGTAAATAATCCCAAGGGTTTAAACTAAAAAATTTCAAGAATTTTGTTAAATAAATTTTGTTTGATTTCTGCTTTGTGGGGTATTGAATATTAATCATGTTTTTGTTATAAAGATTCAAAAAGTAACAATTTTATTTTATTTTATTTTTTTGAAATTTAAGGAGATTAGTAGTTAATGGGTATTTGTTGATTAAATTGAAATTGCAGAAATCTTTAAGTAAAAGAAAGATTAGGAGAAAGACGGAGGAAGAGAGAGA
The DNA here is from genome assembly GCA_910822075.1 of Senecio squalidus. Classification (NCBI taxonomy): domain Eukaryota; kingdom Viridiplantae; phylum Streptophyta; class Magnoliopsida; order Asterales; family Asteraceae; genus Senecio; species Senecio squalidus. Next base: position 10,369,448 of record CAJVGC010000591.1, on the reverse strand, counting down.
GTCCACAAGATATTGGTGCCATCAATGTTCTCGAGTTGTTGATCCGGTCATGGAACTCGAATCGATCAAATGTTCATTATGTCAAAGCGATTTCATGGAGGAAATGGACAGTGTTAGGAATGATCAACATCACCAAAATGAAGTCGTTAATGAGACCGAACGAGGTGGTGGCTTCTCGTTATGGGCTCCTATTTTGCTTGGTTTGATGAACACCCCTCGTCGTCCCCGGAGAATTAGACAACTTGGGTCTGATGAGGAAAATGACGAAGAAAATCGCCATGGGGGAGAGTCGGAGTTGGACCCTGAAGCTGATCTGTTAGAGAGGCGGCGGAGGACCTCTTCCATTATCCAGCTTCTTCAGGGTATTCAAGCCGGAATTACTTCTGAAACCGAGAACAATGTTGCAGGGGGTGGAAGAGACAACAACCGTGAACCTGACCGCGAACGTGAACGTGAACGTCTTATTCTAATTAATCCAATTAGTCAGACTATTAATATGGGATTAAATTAATTTTTATTACACATTTGGTCCTTTAAGAACAAGATAAAAAGGGTTAAATGGTCATTTTGTTAAAACTAACAGAACTGATTTAACACTACGGACTAAAGGATTGTCCATATGCAGAAATTCAAAATAAAGGACTATCCATGTAATTTTTCAGAAAATAGGACGAAAAGTGCCACTTGGGTAAGAGGAAAAGGACCATCCGTGTAATTAACTCTAAAACTCAGCACTAATATTTTCACTTCAAGTTTTTATTCATACACTTAAATTTAAACTGAATTGACAATTATACCCTCAATTCTATCTTTATTATTTTGTCCACTTTTTTCTTCATACACTTAAAATTAAATTAATTGATAAAAATATTTCACCTCCCTTTCAATATTGCTTGGAAATCCGAATCAAAATGTGCAAGAAATCAAATTTCACACCAACACAAAATTGATTTAAGAGGTTCTAAGGAACAAAATCAAAAATCAATAGTAACATGAATATTTGTATTCTTCCATATTTTTTGGGATATAAACACAAATAACCTAGAAAAAAAAAAATGTTCAACTGGAATTTTCTTTTCTTATATTTTTCTATCATAGAACTTGTTAGTTTTTTATAGGCTAACAAATTTTGTAAATTTGGAGTCTATAAATGCCTCTAATTCAATACCTATGATTATAATTAGACCATCCACAATTTCAATCTGGTGGCGAAGACAATTTTGCCAATTTGTGGCATTCATAGCTGTTAAATCCTAAACATAAATTTTATATAAGATTACCGCAAGATAGAGTCTACAAAAAGCAGACATAAATTGTTAAAATATGCACTTTTCCATCATGAATAAAATTAACCTGAAATCAAACGATGAAAAGTTGAAAAAATAGTTCTTTTCATTGTGATATTATCACAAACACTTGGTGTGTAACTTAAATAACAATCATAAAAGTTGAGATTTTACCCTTAGAAAGAGGCACCTAAGTAGGATAAAATGGTTTAGAAGTATTTTTATCAATTAATTTAATTTTAAGTGTATTAAGAAAAAAGTGGACAAAATAATAAAGATAGAATTGAGGGTATAATTATCGATTCAGTTTAAATTTAAGTGTATGAATAAAAACTTCAAGTGAAAATATCACCTCCCTTTGCAAATAAGAAGACGCAACTAGAAAACACATCACTGAAACTCTTTGCAACACAAATCGAGCTCTGTAACTATGAAGGAAATCGTGACACAGTTATTTAGTCACTATGGGTTCAGATTGAGTTAGTTTCTTAAAGTTTCTATCACTACTTACGTAACTTTTCATCATTGTTAACAAAGTTTACATAGGCTTAATTTTTCTCTATTTAAAATTTTTAGTGACTTAATTTTTCTCAGTTTATAAGACTTTAGTAAATAATAGTTTTGTCAAAAGCGAAGTCAAATAGGTAGTTACAGAATACTTATTAGGACTTTCACTTGCGGAAGATCGGAACTTTGATCGTGTTGTGGAAATATATGATCAAGATTGCCAACATCTTTCAAGGCCAAAATCAAGGAAGCTAGCACATTTCCAGCCAAATCAATTTAATGTCATTTATTGTCTTTCCGTGTTTAGTATTTTGAATAGGCTATAAAATGTGTATGAAGTCTTTGTCTTACACACACAGAAATATATGAAAAATACTTTGTCTATCTTCTATTCCTCAATTCCTCTGATTATCATGGTTAACATGGTATCAGAGCAGTGTTTATGATCCAAAATTACTCAAGTCAAAAACAATGTCGGAAGAAAATACAAATAGTCTAGCCATCCAAATAGCCAATCTCCTTAAAAATGGAGTTCAAATTCAGAACCAAAACACAAAACCAAATCCCTCCGATACCCTAAAAATCAACCTAAACCTCACAAGCCAAAACTATCCTCTATGGGCTCGGATGATACGAGTCGCCATAGGAGGAAAATCAAAATCCCTACTAAACCATCTTACCCAAAACCCACCAGAACCGATTACCGAACAGTGGGAACAAGATGACTTGATCGTCTTTTCATGGCTCATCCAAAATATCGAGCCGGCCCTTGCTAGTAACTTAACAGAATTCCCGACAGCAAAAACGCTGTGGGATGCTCTTACGATTACGTATAGCAGCGGCAAAGACAAACTTCAAACGTTTGATCTCCACGTAAAATCAAACGAGTTCAAGCAGAATGGCGTACCATTAGAAGAATTCTGGATTGTGATGCAGGGCATTTGGGGAGAAATTGAACGCCGAGATCCAAACCCAATGACATGCTCCACCGATATCACCACCTACAATAAAATCAGGTCAGAAAATAAATTGTTTCAATTTCTTAATGCACTTGATAAGAAGTATGACCCCCTTAAAAGAGAAATTCTCCGGTGGGATCCTTTGCCGTCTGCGGAAGCCGCATATGCTGCTGTCCGAAAAGAAACAGCACATCAAAACATCTTCGGGAATATACAGCAAGGGGTAGCCTCGGGACTTAACTCAACTGGTGATTTCGAAGGGATGGGGCTTGTTTCCAGAAGTCGCCGGACGGATCACAAGTCTAATCGGATCGATAAAAGCCACTTGAAATGTGAGGAATGTGGAATGTCCAAGCATACAAAAGAACAATGTTTCCGAATCGTGGGGTACCCAGAATGGTGGGCCAACGGTAACAAAAAGGGGAGAGATGGCAAGGCCGCTGTCACCATTGGAAGCAGCGGCGGAGGTGATGGTTGCAGCAGCAGCGTCGGTGGTGGTAAGGGTGTCGATTGCAGCAGCGGTGGAGGTGGCAGTGTCTCCGAAATGGTGGCTGAAGGGGTTGGTTGTTTTGCGACGGTAAAGAAAGGGGAAGCAGAAGGTATGTCTGCGGTGGTAAAGAAAAGGGAAACAGGTACAGGGTTTGAGGAACACAACTCAATCCCTTCACTTTCTCAACCTTTTAATTTAAACCCACCTTTTCATTTAAACCCATATAATTTAAACCCACATTTTCATTTAAACCCATATAAGTCTAAAAATAAGAATTTATTAAATTCCTTTAATATTGGGGAAGTTAATAAGAATTTATTAAATTCCTTTAATATTGGGGAAGTTAATATGGCAACAAAAATTAGTCAAGATAAAAACTTATGGATATTTGATTGTGGTGCTACTGATACAATGACTTTTGAAAGGTCCGATATATGCTTGACGTCAAAACCACAAAAGTCAAGAATTCATACGGCAAATGGAGAAGTTCTCCAAGTAGAGGGAGGAGGGACTATTCAAATTTCACCGAACATTAAACTAAAAAATTGCCTTTATATTCCATCCTTATCTCATAAGTTGCTATCGATTAGTCACGTTACAAAAGAGCTAAATTGTAGTGTTCTAATGCATCCAACCTTTTGTATCTTACAGGACATCAGGACAGGGAAGATCATTGGGCGTGGTACTGAACGACAAGGACTATACTATGTGGATGAAGTGACTCATCAAGGTACCGTTATGCTAGCTCATGGATCTATAGATAGGGAGGCTTGGTTATGGCATCGAAGATTAGGACACTCATCTAGTGGTTATTTACATCATTTATTTCCTAAATTGTTTCCAACTAATAAAGTCTTGAATTGTGAGACATGTTTTTTAGCTAAAAGTCATAGACACACATTCAAACCCAATAATACTAAGGTTGATTTTCCTTTTTTATTAATTCATTCGGATGTGTGGGGACCAGCAAAGGTCGACGGGGGACAAAATTTTCGCTATTTTGTAGCATTCATTGATGATTGTACCCGCATGACTTGGATTTATCTCTTGAAAAATAAATCCGAAGTTTTCTCAAAATTTACAAATTTTTGTTCCATGATTAAAACTCAATTCAAAAGCAATATACAAATCCTTAGGTCCGACAATGGGGGGGAATTTGTTAATACGTCTATGAAACAATTTTGTCAAGAAAAGGGAATAATCCATCAAACTTCATGCGCTCACACTCCTGAACAAAACGGGGTATCTGAAAGAAAAAACCGCTTCCTTTTAGAAATAACTCGTGCGCTCATGATTGAATCTCAAGTTCCGAAATCTTTTTGGCCCGAAGCCCTTGTCACAGCAACCTATCTTATGAACCGTCTCCCAACACGAGCTCTTGAATTAAAAACCCCAATTCAAGCACTGTCTAAATTTCACAAACCGCCATCTACTCTTACTCTTAAACCTCGTGTCTTTGGTTGTTCTGTGTTTGTTCACATACCAAAATCAGAACGTACCAAACTTGATGCATGTGCCGAGAAATGTGTGTTTGTTGGTTATGGAGTCAATCAACAAGGATATCGGTGTTACAGTCCAAACAAACGTCACATGTACACCACAATGAACTGTGATTTCCTCGAAACCGAATACTTCTACAACACCCAACACACCGGTCAGGGGGGACAGGAGTACAATGACACGTTGAGTTGGATAAGATGGACGCCATCATCACAAATAGATCATGAAGCCCAAACTGAGTCACAATCCACTAGTCCTAAAGACAGTACCACCAACAATGAGACTCCCAACCTGACGTCAGAGGTAAGTAATATTCCAACTCAAGAGCATGTTAATTCTCCCAACTTTGATTCACCTACTAACCGTGAAACTCATGAGCATGTTGAAACTCATGAACATGTTGAAAGTCCTGATTTACAAAGTGCAGAACATGAGACATCGCAGGATTCTGAAACCAGATATAATCTACCGTCAAGATCTAACAGAGGAGTTCCTCCAAAAAGATACTCTCCCGAACATTCCGCTCGAAGTTCTCGATATCCAATGGCAAATGTGGCAGCAGGATATTTGACACCAGAAGCCCAAGCTTTTACCGCATCTATATGTTCTGAAGAAATTCCAACTTCGGTTGAACAAGCTCTTAAGTCTAAGGTTTGGAAAGAAGCAATGAAAAAAGAAATGGATGCACTAAATAGAAATAACACATGGGAAGAATGTACTCTTCCTTCCTGAAAAAAAACCAGTAGGATGTCGTTGGGTCTTCACTATAAAATACAGGCCAGATGGAACCGTTGAAAGGTACAAAGCCCGGCTTGTAGCAAAAGGGTACACTCAAACATACGGAATTGACTATTCCGAAACCTTTTCTCCCGTAGCCAAAATCGACACAATCAGAGTCCTTTTTTCTGTAGCTGCAAATAAAAATTGGCCTCTCCTTCAATTTGACGTAAAAAATGCCTTTCTACATGGGGAACTCAAAGAAGAAGTCTATATGGAATACCCTCCTGGATTCATCAAAAGTTCTAATCATAGAGAAGTGTGTCGATTGAAGAAATCCTTATATGGATTAAAACAGTCTCCACGTGCTTGGTTTGGCAAATTTACTTTAGCCATGAAAACATATGGTTTCAAACAGAGTAACTCAGATCATACTTTGTTTCTTAAACAGAGGAATGGATTTATAACATGCTTAATCATTTATGTTGATGATATGATAATCACAGGTAATGACGAGGAAGAGATAACAAAGTTGAAGATAAACCAATTCAAAGAATTCGAAATGAAGGATTTGGGAAGACTCAAATATTTTCTTGGAATAGAAGTTCTGAGGTCTAGACGAGGGATTCTTATCTGCCAAAAGAAATACATTCTTGACCTGCTGGCAGAAACAGGGATGATCGATTGCAAACCTGCAGATACTCCAATGATTATGAACCAAAAACTCTCTATGGAGGAAAATGCGAAGCTGGCTGATAAGGGAACATATCAACGGATAGTAGGGAAACTAATATATCTCTCACATACCCGTCCTGACATCGCTTACTCAGTGGGAGTTGTCAGCCAATTCATGCATCAACCTCAAGCTATCCATATGGAAGCCGTATGGAGAATTATCAGATATCTCAAAGGAACACCTGGTCATGGAGTTCTTTTCAAAACAAATGGGCACCTAGAAACTCAAATCTATACCGATGCAGACTGGGCGGGGGATAAAGAAAAAAGAAGATCAACATCTGGTTACTTTACTCTCGTTGGTGGAAATCTCGTGACTTGGAGAAGCAAGAAACAAAAGGTTGTGGCCCTTTCAAGTGCCGAAGCTGAATTTCGTGGAATAGCACGTGGTCTAGCAGAAATACTATGGATACGAAAACTCTTAACAGAAATCGGGTACCCTCCAACCAAATCCAGTAAAATGTTATGTGATAATGAGGCAGCTATTCAAATTTCCGAGAATCCAGTTCAGCATGACCGCACAAAACATGTTGAGGTAGACCGACACTTCATCAAGGAAAAACTTGAAGCAAACATAATTGAATTTTCATTTGTCCGCTCAGAAGACCAGCTCGCAGATATTTTAACAAAGGCAGTTAGTGGGAAAATCTTTAATCATTGTCTTGGCAAGTTGAGCATCGCAAATCCCACTACTCAACTTGAGGGGGAATGTGGAAATATATGATCAAGATTGCCAACATCTTTCAAGGCCAAAATCAAGGAAGCTAGCACATTTCCAGCCAAATCAATTTAATGTCATTTATTGTCTTTCCGTGTTTAGTATTTTGAATAGGCTATAAAATGTGTATGAAGTCTTTGTCTTACACACACAGAAATATATGAAAAATACTTTGTCTATCTTCTATTCCTCAATTCCTCTGATTATCATGGTTAGTGTATCAACAAAAAGCGATTCCATGTTGATTGACAAGTTGTAGAACAACTGATCAAGTGTGAGAAAAAAAATAATCTATAGTAATCGTGGAGTGGTGTGAGAGTGGTCGATTGTAACATAAAGAGTCCAAACTTGATAGATCGGGAACATACTGATTACAAGAAATTTGGCTTTTTAGCAAAGGAAATTGAAATTGTTGTCAAAAATCAATCGCAACATGGAGCTACAGACAGATTTCTAGTCGTCGGTAAATCATGATGTATTCATTTCCCACGGAATTTGCGACAGTATAGTTTACCATCGAAATTATATCGGAAGACGACCTAATTTCGTTAGTATTGACAAAATTTGTAATCACTTGGAAACTTGCAAACACAATTTTACGTTGCCAATTCCAAGTTTAATGTCTAGTAGTGACATGGTGTTCACTATTTTTTCAGTCACAAAAAACTTCTAGAAATGTGCACATAGCATGTTTTCAATACCTTCATTGAAAAGAAGTTATACTGACAATAATTCATCAATCACAAATACAAGTAACATTTAATTTTTCACCACAAGAAACAGCTATAACCAGCCTTTAGTGACATCTATTTCTGTTGGTGTTGTATGGATCTTATAGTCAACGTTATATCGAAAAACCTAGCGGAAATAAGCTTACGATTATCTAGCGAATATGAAACCTTCGGAAACGGAATCTAACCAACGATTGTTGATATGATCGGACCTAAGGAAGACTATTCGGATGATTGTTTAGACTCTACTAAACGTTTGGGATCTAAGAAAACACTCCAGCAGCAATTCGGCACGAATGAACAAAACCACCAAAAACCTTACCGATGCAGAAACCCTAGCTGGGTATATATAGGCCCAGCTATTCATTCGTACGAATGAGAATTCATTCGTACGGATGAGTTTCTATTCGTGCGAACCACATCTGGTTCGTACGAATGGACTATATTAATAAACAAACTGTTTAACTTTCCCATTCGTGCGAACGTAACCTTCATTCGCACGGATTCATCCTTATCCGTGCGAATGAGTTTGAATATCATTTAAACATCACAAAACACATATTCGATCAATTCATAACGATGTAAGCATTCAAACTTATAACTAATCAAATATTCAATACCGATATTCAATCACACAATACAAAGACTGATATAAAACGTTAGTTTACATATGAATCTAGTAACTACATAAATGCACCTACAAACTCCCCCTAGGAACTAGATTCTATGTCTTCAGTCTTCAAAATATCTGCTGCTGTCTAAAACACGCCTTTGATCTGCCCTCTTATGAGTGGATCTTGTGAACGAAACATACGCGTACAACCTTGTTGAACCGCATTGCTTGATCCATATCTTTAATGTCAAAGAATATAGGCTGCAGATACAAAGCATAAATATCATCATCGGAGAAATTTCTGATCCACATTGGATCAAAAATTCGAAGGGTTTCCCAAACACCCTTACGCTCCATCACCACCACTGCTTATGTGGTTCGATCATCATAATACCACCATTTGAATCGCCGATGAATCTCAGTCTTTATCTGGCGAAGCGGTATCTTCTCTATCACCTTCGGCGCTTTATACTTGACATGCTTCACAGATTTACCCTTTTTCCGATTCCAGGTATGGGTAATCTCTGGATACTGTGGCCTCAGGTACTTCCATTTATTTCTGAACTCAAAATGAAGTTGCTTCTCCAACCAAGCAGCTTTGTCATCATCCTTACTGTATAACAACTTAAGACGAGCCAGTTGCAACATATCGAAATATGGCAATGTCTTCAAGTCATGAGCTCGTTGAAAGTAGTCAATTCCCCGTTCGCGCTTAACAGCATACACCTGCAAATCTACCAAGTACGCCCAGCTGATTATTTTACCTTTTGTCGTAGCACCCTTCAAGGTGTAAAACTTCGAATAATTCGGCTGAACAGTTTGTTGAGGTGGGCGAAAGCATTCTTTCATCGCCTGAATCCACTCAGCTTTCTTGGCATTCACTTCTTCTTCATTTGGTGTAGCTTGAGTAGCCTCTGGAAGGTTATTCAATATCCGAGCAAGATCTTCATCATTTACATCAAAGACGTCATCGTCTCGGAAATCGTTGGACTGATAGATAGGTTCTGTTGAATCAACCGTCTGCTCGAACTCTATCTCATCGTTATCAACGTCAGAGTCAGGAGAGTTTTCTTCAGAATCAGATGCGGTAGTAACTTCATCAGGGTTCATTTGGAACAATTCCGCGATCTGTTCTTTGGATAGACAATGTATGATCTCTCCCTCTTCGGCGTCATGCTCGACGCTAAACCTAATTACCCCCTGCATATCCAACACGTAGGTTAAACTGGATTTTTTAAGAGAGATGGGATTAATGTCATACTGGGATTCATTCTGTGGTTCTTTACCAGCTCCCCCAGACTCTGTGCGTTCGCTATCTGCACCAACCGGTTCAGCAGATTCATCGGCCGGTGCTTTGATTCTGTAAATTCCATCCTCATCAGCTTCCATCGATTCTTGTATTGCTTTTGAGGCCTCCTCCAGATACATGATCTTATCTTTGTAAATTGCCAACTCGTTCTTTTGATCCTCAAGCAACTTATCTTGATCAGCAATCCTCCTCAGCATTTCAGCTTTCTCAGCTTCCCTCTCAGCTTCCCTTTGCTTCATTAACTCATTCAACCGTGTAATTTCATCATCCTGTTTCCTCTGCTTCATCAGAACCTCCAATAGCATAGCATTTACATTCTGGAGCTGAGCAGACTCAGACAGTTGCCCAGATGACGATCCACCAGCAGTTGGTGTTATCGTTGTGGCAGGTATCATGATTGGTATGCTTTGCTGTGACTGAGAAATCACAGGAGGAGGAACTTGAGTAGTTGTGCTGACAGGAGGAAGTTCACTTTGTTTCACCAGCTTGAGACGTTTTGAGATTCTCCCTGAGACAAGATCCTTCAGTGACGTTTTTACTTTCCGTTTTGGTACCGAAGGAGTCGCCTCAGCACTTACAACCGTATCATCTTCATCTCTTAACTCCATCTGAGTATCGGTAGGTGGAGAGTTAGCAGAAACCACCTCCTCATCAGAATCAGGTTGAGTAGTCATCTCGAGATTCTCTTTATCTGAATCACTGTCATCGTTTCTCCATTTCAGTTTCTTCGGACAGACATATTCAGGATTTGCCAGATGTCCGATCAATCTTCTCTCCTTTGGTGTAGACTTTCCCTTGTATGTCAGCATGCGTCCCATCGTACTATCATTCATAACGTCCAGCTTGACGATATCGTCTTCACTCTTCGGCAAGTCATGGATCTTCTCATCTATGATCATTTGCACGAATCTGGCATACATCAAGTACTTGTGCTTGTTCTTGAATTCTACGTTCTCAATCATAAACTGCAGGACCATGGCTGAGAAATTGAACGGAACATTTAGCGCCAGTGCGACGAGTGCACTTTGAAGAGTCTCCCGCATCTCGTCATGTCCCGCCTTTCTAGGACCCAAGCAGTGCTGTATTACGTGACACAGATACTTGTATTGAACGCTGAAACCAGACTTTATGATCACCCCCTTCTTAATATCACCATCATAGTGCATTCTTAATATCGCCCCTCTCACTTTGTACAGATTCAGATTTGTTGGCGATTTTGCTTCATCCCCGAATCCAATGACTTCTCTGATGACTTGCTCGTCAACCATGATATCCTTCCCGAGAACTGTACTGTGAATCTGAACCTTGCCATCTTGACGAACCGCCTTGGCATTGTTCCAGAAATCAGAGATATGAGAAAAGTAGAGCACTTTCTCGGTAGAAATAGCTTTGAAGATTCTAGAACGCTTCAAGAATCTTATAATCCCGACGAACTTCGTGGAGTGCGCTGTTGTTTCGTCGAGAAAAGCACACATATTGTTCTTTGGACCGATTACAAGACCAGTGCTTTGAGAAGATGATGATTCAGCCATTTTCCTGTAAACAGAGACATAAACATCGAGAAACAAACAGTTAGAATTAAAATTCAAACGGTTTAAATATTTCTGTTCTTGTCCATCCGTACGAATGTAGAATTCCATTCGTACGAATCAACATGTATTCGTACGAATGAGACTGTCAAAACAGACGGATTACGTTCAACTCATTCGTACGAACGAAATAGCTATTCGCACGAATGTAAGTCCTATTCGCACGAATGAAAAACTCATTCGTGCGAACGGAGTTCATCAGTTCTGTTAATGTTCCAGAAAACCTAGATTTTCAAACCCGTTGTTTTAGATCACAAAACCTGCACCAAAATACTCGCAAACCCCCGATAAAACAAACCCCTAACCCAATTAATCATAACACATACAAATAAATGATCAATTTGATTCAAGAAGTCTCGGTCTTAAAAATCAATGATTAATACCTAAAACGATCGATGTAACTTACGTTGTTAGTATGGTTCGATTCAGAATTCAAAGTTATGCAATAACAACGGATTCAAAAACTCGTTTTAACAGATTAAAGATTTAGGTAAAAATTCTTCTTTCGGACGAATGAGATTGTGAAAAATGAATGGTTCAAACGAATGTCACGCATATATATACTCATTTCTCATTCGTACGAATGTGCGATACATTCGCAAGAATGAGTTCATATTCGTACGAAGGAGACTTTTGTCTCAAAACGGATTTCCCTCTGATTCGTGCGAATGGCTTGTTCCTGCGTGCGAATGAGCTTCTATTCGTATGAATGTCGCTGAAACAAAATTTATAAACCTCGAGTTTTTCTCTGATCTTCAAAACTCAAACATTCAGTAAACGTTAAACACATGAAAATTATCAATTCAACAAGATAAAACATTTTAGCTCAATTCAGATATCCTAACCAAACACTTTATCAACGATTATGATTTTTCAAATTTATCTCAGTATCACCATTTAGATCTCAAGTCACGACAAGTAACCTTAGAAACTAACAGAAATAAAATTAAAATTAAGAGAAACTAAAACTAAAATTAAAAATCCTTTTGTACTTTTCTGTTTTGATGAATCAAGGAAATTTTAATTATAACAAACTACTGAAATAACAATTAAATAAACTGAAATTTTCACATTCTTTTTGTGTTTTTCGAATAAGGGATCAGACTGATACTGAAACATAGCATTGTCATTCAATTTTGTAGTAACGGTTAACATATCAGTTGACGATTATTGGTATATTTGTCCTCAAACTTAAACAAACATTCACTTGACACTTTTTCTTTCCAAAATGGTTATCTCGCTAAGATCTCCCAATATTTTGAACATAGAAAACAACACACATTTGAATTTTAACAGTCATCAAATTTATATCATAATTAGAATTGCAAGTATGTTTGTGTATTTGTCCTCTTAACTTTTCAGCCTTTTCAAATCTATTTTCACAAACATTAGATGTAATATCATAATATCGATTTCGTATGTCAGTATTACATCAACTACGCATGCAATAAGGGCCAGTGATTCTTGATCGTTGAAACAGAATATCACTCAGAGAATAAGCGCTTCTTCAACCTTTATTTGGAATAGCCGAGTTATGATCTTCTTTCGACCTTATAACTCTGTTCATCCATCAAGATATTTGTGAAGTCTTTAGGTACTTCTTCACCCTTTATTTGGAATAGCCGAAGTATGATCTTCTTTCGACCTTATACTTCTGTTCATCCATCAAGGTATTTTTGAAGTTGTTTCTTATCTCTTATTGCGATATTATTATTATTATTATTTTTTTTTTTTTTTTTTTTTTTTTTTTTTTTTAATTATATAGATCAAAACATTCAAGAATATTATTCCACAATCACTGGAGTGGCCCTTAATTGCGACAAAATATTACTGACATACTGTATTTATTTTCTGATATTACACCCAATATTTATTATTTTCGAATCAATCCAGCGAAAAGCCACAAACACTTCAAGACAAAAGCTAATTAAAATATATTAAACATTTAATTTCGACCGCTTTGTGTTGTTTTCAGTGTTCTCAATTGTTATTGATCTCCAGATATCATTTAGACAGTCTTTGAGACATATCCATAAAGATTTAAATTAGATTTGATATCTGCGACAACCAATTGAAAAATGATTAATTTTCGTCAAGTTTCAGTGAGATAAGTCTACCAATATATCCTACAACCGACATGTTTAAACATTACTTTCAGCATACTTTTGACAATTTACATGTTCAGTTTTAGCTCAGTATTTCCTCACTTCCTCCGTTTTTTTTTTTTTTTTTTTTTTTTTTTTTTAACTAACTAACTATTTCTCCCCCTAAAATGCTAAAAATAAAAATCTTTTTGTATTTTTGAATTTTATAAAAGTAAAAGAAGAAACGAAACTAAAATTAAAAGAACTAAAATTTAACGTAGTATACAAAACGAGGGCGGTTACTTGTCTGACTTTTCGTCCTCTTTGATCACATCACTTTTCTTAACAACACCATTTTCTAATAGTAAAAATCCAAACCGAGATTTATCGAAGGCCTTTGTAAAAATATCTGCTTTTTGAAACATCGTTTCGATATGAATTACGTCAATTAGATGTTTTTCAAAACAATCACGTATAAAATGATATTTTACGCCTATGTATTTGGTTTTAGGATGGTGTACAGGATTCTTAGTGACAGCTATGGCAGCAGAATTATCAACATAAATAGGAGTATTAGAGATAGACAAACCGTAGTCCCGCAATTGTTGTTGAATCCAGATAACCTGAGAACAGCAACTAGCCGCAGCTACGTATTCAGCCTCACACGTGGACAATGCTACAGCGGTCTGTTTTTTGCACTGCCATGTGATGAGTCGTGTTCCGAGAAACTGACACCCTCCTGAAGTTGATTTAGCATCTTTCTTGCAACCTCCATAGTCCGAATCACTGAAAGCAGACAATTCAAAATTATCATCATTAGAATACCAAAGACCTAAATCTGGGGTACCCTTTAGATATTGCATGATTCGCTTCACTGCTTGAAGATGAATAACAGTTGGCGCGGCTTGGTATCGAGAACACAAGCACACCGGGAACATAATATCTGGACGAGATGCGGTGAGGTACATAAGAGAACCGATCATAGAGCGATAAAGTGACTGATCAATTAGCTCCCCCGTAGCTTCTGGTGATATCCCGTGATTCACCGATAAGGGAGTAGAGGCTGACTTTGTCTCCGACATTTCAAACCGTTTCAAAATGTCGTTTACGTATTTTGTCTGATGAATAAAAATGCCCTCTGCAGTTTGATCTACTTGTAGCCCCAAAAAGAATTTAATCGGACCCATAGAACTCATTTCGAACTTGCTTGTCATCACCGTCTCAAACTCTTTACATAATTCCGGATTTGTAGATCCAAAAATAATGTCGTCCACGTATATTTGCACCAACAGAATATCTTCACCTCTTTCTTTGATAAACAATGTACAATCAATGACCCCTCGACGAAAACCATTGTCGGTCAGATGGTTAGCAAGTGTCTCATACCAGGCGCGCGGTGCTTGATGTAGACCATAAAGTGCTTTATCGAGAATGTACACTTTATCCGGATGTAATGGGTCTACAAAGCCTGGTGGTTGATTAACGTACACTGTCTCTCGAATATTCCCATAAATAAACGCGCTCTTAACATCCATTTGATACACAGTGAACTTCTTGTAAGAGGCAAAGGCTAGGAAAATACGAATTGCTTCCAATCTTGCAACTGGAGCAAACACTTCATTATAATCTAAGTCAGGGATTTGTAGAAACTCATCCGTACGAATGAACTAAACTTTAAACTTTTCAATCAAAACTTTGATTCGCACGGACGAATTCCTATTCGTGCGAAGGAGATTTCTATTCGTACGGATGAAACCTGTCAAGAACTTGGTTCGTATGCGCCGTGAAGTTTTAGGGTTTTGCTAAAAACTCGATCTACAGGTCGATTTTCTTAACCAAAACGATTTCTATTTGCCCAGATCTTAATCTTAATGACTCAGAAACGTTCTAAGACAACAAAAACAAGGTTTTTAACGTAAAATTCCAAACTTTAAGAAACAATCAAAAACAAAAAATCTTAAGAATCGCTAGAAGAACGTTGATTTCTACAACCTGGCTCTGATACCACTTTGTTGGTGTTGTATGGATCTTATAGTCAACGTTATATCGAAAAACCTAGCGGAAATAAGCTTACGATTATCTAGCGAATATGAAACCTTCGGAAACGGAATCTAACCAACGATTGTTGATATGATCGGACCTAAGGAAGACTATTCGGATGATTGTTTAGACTCTACTAAACGTTTGGGATCTAAGAAAACACTCCAGCAGCAATTCGGCACGAATGAACAAAACCACCAAAAACCTTACCGATGCAGAAACCCTAGCTGGGTATATATAGGCCCAGCTATTCATTCGTACGAATGAGAATTCATTCGTACGGATGAGTTTCTATTCGTGCGAACCACATCTGGTTCGTACGAATGGACTATATTAATAAACAAACTGTTTAACTTTCCCATTCGTGCGAACGTAACCTTCATTCGCACGGATTCATCCTTATCCGTGCGAATGAGTTTGAATATCATTTAAACATCACAAAACACATATTCGATCAATTCATAACGATGTAAGCATTCAAACTTATAACTAATCAAATATTCAATACCGATATTCAATCACACAATACAAAGACTGATATAAAACGTTAGTTTACATATGAATCTAGTAACTACATAAATGCACCTACAATTTCTTTGGCCCAAAAGTTTGCCACTAAACAAGTACCACTACAAGAAAAAGTGCTTTTAGTGACAAGAGGGTTTCGTCACAAAAAGCACTAATTTCGTCACCAAAAGTGATTAGTGACCAAATAAAAGTGGTCACCAGTCGTCACTAAAGGTCCGTCACTAATTACAATTGGTGACCACAACCAGTTTCGTCACCAAATAGTGACGAAAAAAGTCGTCACTGATTGGACGATGGTAAATACAACTTCAAACAATGGGTGACCAAGTACCCTCGTCACCGATCTGTTAGAGACCAGATGGTCGTCACTATTTATGTTGATTGGTGACGAAAAAGTCGTCACCATCCACAAGTCTCCAACAACCACATTATACCCGGGTTCTTGGCACCTTTTCCTTTTACCAAAACGGAAACTAAAATTCTTGACTTGTTATAATAACGCAATTTAATCCAAACATAAAAGAGAATGTATTCAATGCCATAACATATCAACAATTGTATCCGTTTCTCTACCATGTTATTATTAAAGAAATATAACATCTAACATGAATGAAGACTAAAAACATCATCTTTCTTATAACATACAATCTTTGAATCTTGTTGATACGCCATGGTCCACATTGTTATGAAACTGTTATGTTACTGCCCGCAATGTACGAAAGGGAAAATGACTAGTATTAATACGCCATGGTCCACAATGATAGCAGAATCTTCATGTTCCTCCCTGTATAAAGAGAAACTTGGTATTAATACAAGAACCAGAAAACAACTAAATAAACAAGAGCAATTAAAACACTTGGTATTAATACAAGACATTTGTAGGTGTAGAACTGCTAATTGAAGCTAACAAGTATCCTAATCCTAATACAATTGAGCTGTTCTGTAATTCCGTATCTGTAATCGCCAACCTATATGACTACCCAAATTTCATGTGTACAAACTGAACATAAAACTCTTTATACGCTTTCCCCCTAAATCATACTTACTGAATTTCCAGGGACACCAAATAACACGATGTTGTCCAATCTCTACCTCCTAATTACACAGAGATTAAATCAGAAGTCACACTTATCGCCTAAAACATACAGATTTATTGTTTTATTAGTTCTCATTTTTATCTAGCACCATCTCAGCAAATCCTACCCAAACAAGGCCACTAACAATATTAATATTAAGAAACTAATATGACACATATCGAATACGCGTCTACTCAGTTCATCACTCACTAATCCAAATATGCACATATTTCAACAACAATATAAACCGAAACAATTTAACACTGTCAATGACCTTTATTCGCTCCTAATCATAGCCCTGAAATTTGATTATAATTCTTCTTTTGTATTTTATAAACTGGGTTCAAAGTTCAAACCCGTGCGATGTACGACTTTCTAATATTTAAAACAATTGTACAGTGTCCAAACAATATAGTTACAATATAATATTAATATGTATCTTTAAAATTTAAATATACATTTGAATGGTCTCGCAAAAATGGTATCTTAGGCTATTACAAATTGTCATGAATGTTGATGACTAGGGATAGTTAGATGAGTTGATTAACGGGTCAGAACAGTTTTGAGTAACAAACATTCAAGGAATTTCGGGTGACCTGCTATCATGTTTTAGTCCATTTTGATATGTTTTATGATACCATTACAAAACACTACCTTCAAGTCTAATAAAACTTGTCTGTGTATATTGCATTAGAAAGTAAGTTTCGACAATTAATCCAACCAAAGGACTATTTGTCGGTCATCTATTCTACAACTAAAAACCCATGTAGTACAAGGGTTATAACCTGGTTTCAGCTAAGTGATTATTGGAAGTTGACAGAAAGAGTACCTGTGCTGTATTCTTGGGGTTGCAACTGCTTTGCTCGGGCCTTGTCCACTAATTCTTTCCACTTTCTTGACAACGAATAGATATCAACCTTAAACAAACAACAACATAACATATATAAGTAGCATTGTAGTGATGCTTATACAAGGACCTGAGAAAATGATAGCGTTTCAACAAAGGCTCGATTTCCAGAAGCGATTTCGTAGCAACAGAGAGATCTAATCAATCTGAGGAACTACAAAGAGAAAAGCTCTGGTAATTGATTACCAGCTAACAACGGAGAGAAACATAGTTCATAATATTCCCGATATATGGGTTGAGATTCTTATAAATGACCTTAGTGCATATTTCCCCACATAGGCATTGTGTCATACAGTTTTAGGAAAAGAATAACAGTTTGTAACGGTGTAATCTGAAGCATAGAAGCATTAATAGGATTACTAGTTGCATTTTACTACCTTCGTACCAGAAATGAGTCTGCTTCAGAATTGACCTTTGTAACATCTGATGTAACATCTATTTAGAAACTGAAATTCATTATGCTACTAGTATGTGAAATCTTATATCAGATGCCGAACTATATTTTGTAATTACATTTACTTGCAAAATATTGAAATATACAATTATTGTTCATTTGTTCCTGTAATTTATGTGTCATATACTTTTTCTTGTATCATGAATAGAAATTCGTCATCATATTGGATTATCTAATATGAGACTGAATATAACATATGATTATCACTTCGACATGTAAGTTTAAACATAATAGAAATTACCATTATATGTGATTATATATACAATCTGATACGTTCATAAATATGATAAAAGTTTTTAAAGCTTTAACGTTTAGTAATATCAAACGAGAAATAAATAATTATTATAATTGATATATATTGCAACAAAGAAGTAATCATCAGTAGTTGTCTACTACAAAGAAATACGTATATGTGCTACATTTATGGTCGGAATTGCATAGTCACTAAACCTCAGATCATACTACAAACAGATAAACAAGTATAAATATTCGTTGATTAGTTTAAGTTTTTTACTAACTGTTTGAGTATTATGTGGTGGAAGAAAACGAGAGAGTGATGAAGCTATATACGGAATCCGTAAACAAAATGGCTAATCAGGTGAACTGTTTGTTTGTAGTATGATCTGAGGTTTAGTGACTATGGGAAGGAAATTCTGAATCTCTTGTTTTACCGACCATAAATACAAAGAAATACGTTTCACGTTTTCATAAAACATAACAGATAAACAAGTATAAATAGAAAAAAAGTTATACATGTAAAAACACAACGTTAAGCAAACAACATATCAACATAGCTTATGATATGTTTACATTTACATGAACGGTCACTTACATTCTCTTTCCTGTGATGTTCCTCGTTCACTCGTTTCAGTTCCTCTTTCAAACTACGACAGTTACTCCTACGTTCAAGCTGTTTGATTAAACAAAAACCGCAAAACAAGAGATTCAGAATTTCCGTCCCATAGTCACTAAACCTCAGATCATACTACAAACAAACAGTTCACCTGATTAGCCATTTTGTTTACGGATTCCGTATATAGCTTCATCACTCTCTCGTTTTCTTCCACCACATAATACTCAAACAGTTAGTAAAAAACTTAAACTAATCAACGAATATTAAACACTTTTGTCACATAATTTCAGTTGGAAAGTAAAATCAACAAATTATCATCAGATTGTAATAAACATAGACCTGATTTGAGAGTGTTTGCGGTGAATTCGAGCGATTCTCGTTTCCTGATTTCGGAATTGCATCTGGATTGAAGAGATTGAATTGCAACAATTCCTTGATTGAAATCCTGCAAATATGATTATGAATTTTCTTTTTAGGTTTTTTTGTTTGTTATAAATTGTAACAATTCCTTGATTGAGTAAAATGCTACTAGTATGTGAAATCTTATATCGGAATTGAAACCTGGGATCGATTTGCTTGGACCCGTGGACCATATTTTCTTTGATACTTATGACAGATATGAACCCACTAACCAAGGTGCTGAAGATAACTGTTACATATCTACTGTGAGTATTTTCTATCTCAAGTTACCCTAGAAGCTCGGGAGTCGTTTTCTTTGTTACACTACAGATGTGATAAATTCTAACATAAAAATAATTCGTCTCCCTCAGAGTTATGATGCAACAACACATTTTGAGACTACAGTACAAGATGTGATTGCCATGTACAACCACATAACTGGAAAGGTAAACTTTAGTTTAATACTGAAATTACGTTTCCATGTCAAAGGAAACTAAAAATGATTTATTTATAATGTGACAGACTCTTGACTTAAGCGTGGATCTTAGTGCTGCAAGTGCTGGCGGTGATGAGTAGCAATAACAGGATTCTGGCATAAACTCAAGACAACACAAACAATCTATTGCTCCTATTTTGGACCTTACATTCTAGTGCTTTTTCTATCTTTCTTTATCACGCACAGGATCGGTGACCCTAATTCAAATTAGTTTATTAGTGCTTTTTTTTCCTTCCAAGCATAGTATGTTGGTTGAATACTGATTTTCGTAAAAGTTTATTTAAATCAATAAATATAGGCAATTTCTTTGGCTTCAATTCACACTTCACGCACAGAAACACATACAAGTATATTTAATTCACATTTAAACTGTGACGATAAGTCAACATTACCTATCTATGCAAACTAGTAACACTTGACTTGGAGTCTAACTAGAATTTATAAAATCTGAGATTGACAATCATATCTATCGCCAAACCAAATTAACAAAAAAGCTTAAACAGAAGATCTATTTTGCACAAGTAACTATATAATTAATGAAAATTAGGTCAAATTAGGTCGATTAAATGAATTACTATACAAAATTATATAATCACAAGTAACTATATAATTAATCTTACTGCCTAATCTTACTCATATGATCGTCGGTGTAGTTCGATGGAGTAGATCGATGAAATAGACTGTCAGTGTAATCGCCGTAGTATCGCCGGAATATCGCCGGTGTAGATCGATGTGTAAACTGTGTGTGTGTGTTTGTGTGAGAAAGAGAAATATTTATTTAATAAAACATATTTTCACTGAGGTACTTATACAATAGTTTATTAAAATGTTTTCAAACGATATTGTTTTATTTTATCAGAAATGAAGACGACGATTCAGAATGTTTGCTTTAGTGGTATAAATATGATTGTGATTATATATAGATAGTTAAGTATATATAACAAAAAAATCACTAGATGTAATTTAAAAATTATATATATACAGTGGTGGCCCCTTCAATGAAGTTAAATTATATTTTTAACCCAAAATCCTAACTCTAATCGCCGGTTTAGTAAAACATGTCGACTGATGTTATTTTGGGTATTAGTGGAGTCTGTTTGTAAATTTGATGGATCCACTCTCTTTTTATAAACATGTTATTTTGGGTATTTTGATGGGTTAAAAAAGACACATGGGCCTATCGACTTGGTGGGCTTTATGAAGTACTCCGTATATGTTTTTAACTAACCCAATAAGCTAAACAACATATATTTTGAAAAAATAATAAACTTTGTAGAATATAACATGTGTATGTTTATGTTTTGATAAAATTCTTTTACCATTATAAAAGTTTATCAAAATAATTTTACGATTTGAAGTGCAGTTATTTTACATATTTTGGTGACCAAAAAATTTCGTCACTTATTTTTACTAAACCAAATTAGTGACCAATAATTTCGTCACCCTTATTAAATATAAATATAAATTTGTCTAAATAGTGACCAAATTAAAAGTCGTCACTAAACTTTCGTCACTAAAAGTACTTTTTCTTGTAGTGTACTTTTCTTAACGAATAACCTTCTTTTTCCCACTAAATGAGCATAAACCAATTTAATTTTATTCACAAAATATCTTTGAATTTAATAGGCAAAATAATACCCAACAATTTGAAAACAGGATTCGTTGGTTCAATTTAAATGACTTATTCAGTAGTCTGCTGATAAAGATTCTAAATGTAGTCTTGTGCCTTTTGTGATAGAAAGGAGTAGATACTTCTTCTAGTGATATTCCTTCTTGATAAGTATAAAGTATTGATTGATTAACGTGTTAGTTTCTCTTTAACTACTTACATTTTGTCGTATCTAACACTATTAGCCTTGAAGCAACGCGTAATATAATATAGACGGAATAAAGGCAAGTTAGCATGATCACACTAGTATATGCTTCTTGATAAGTGTCTGAACTACTCCTATATGTTTATGTTTGTGTGTTCTTCATGATCAAACTAACCATTTATAGCTATCTTGTGAAGAATATTAAACAAAAGGTGATTAACAATGGTTGGCGGATACAATAAGCATAACGAGGAAAAAGGTCTATATTCTCATCTTGTTGGTGGTGGACACTATCCTCCACCACAGGTAGCATACCCTTACCCTCATCCTGGAGGGTATCCACATGCTGGTTATCCTTCCCACGGTGGATATCCGCCTGGTGGTTATCCTGCAGCAGGCTATCACGGTTCATCATCTCATTACTATCCAGGTTAGCTTGTTTCATCATTATATATCTTTGATTTTATATTTCAAGATTTTACAATTGGTTTTTAATATTTAATATTCCAAGGTTCTGTTATTTTTGTTTTATTAATTATTGCTCGAAATTCAACAAATATGCGAGTTTTGCATCCATTGTTTCAAGATTATAAACATATCTCGTGCATCCATTGCTTAAGAAATAACTGTAAAAAAAAAGTATGTCTATGCGCATAATCAAACTAAAAAAAAATAGTATCTCAAAAATATTAAGAGATGTGTTTATAAGTTTTTGTACTCTTATGAGTGTATATGGTTTTTACAATTATAAACTCGAAAATTATTCCCTTTTAGTATTTTGTCGCCTTATAAATGCAACGATATATTACATGTTTAATTACAAGTAAGAATAAGTAAGACTAAAATTACACATTTCGCCGGGTGAAGAAATACAAATCGCATAGTAGAAACTGTAATATGTAAGATCTTCTTGAAAAATATTGTTTAGGACATGGAGGCCAGGGACATGGACATGGACACGGACTGGGAACATTTCTTGCTGGAGGTGCAGCAGCGGTGGCAGCTGGATATGGAGCTCACCATGGCTACGGGTCACATGGTTATGGTTACCACGGGCATCACCATCATCATCACCATGGCAAGTTTAAGCACTATAAGTTCAAGCGTGCGAAGTTTGGTAAGCGCTGGAAGCATGGAAGGTTGTATGGGAGGCACAAAATGTGGAAATGATTAATGTATTCACTATCTGTATGGCATACCTAAATAGAACTGCCTTCATCAAACAGATTGTTATGGATTGTTAGTTATCAAGATGGGGCTTCTTTATATTATTGGATGGTTTATGTATGCAGATGGTAAACACTTGGTTTTGTTGTCAGTTTGATATATTGATTGCTCTTGTTTGTGCGCGGTATGGGTTGAAAACATGTGATCCTTAATTACCAGGAGTTGGTCTGGTAGTGAATTCAATATTGGATAAATTAGAGGTCTAATGTTCGATTCACACCTATGTAGTACATTTACGGGCAGTCATTTACCCATCAAAATTTTTTTTTATAATATTAAGAAACAAATTATGAAACTTTTTTTTTATGTAAATGACTAAATATGTCATGTGAATGGTGAAATATATAAAATGGTTTGATTATGTGTTTTTTTTATATACTTATAGTTGTATTATAGGCCAAGTCCTTTTTATATTGGGCTTTTTGAGTATTTGCCAAATGTGATTCTGCTTTATTGGACTCCTTCAGACAGCAGAACCCCATGCACCGTTACCAATGGACTCAAAGAATTAATGAATTTTTCAAATAAAATCACTTATATGTTTTTTTTGTTTTTTTTTATCCGCAAAAATATATTAAAATGTTATCAAGACGCTAGAAAATGCAAACACCAAACAATACAAAAGAAATATTCTCGCAAAACAACCTAAGAGAAACCAAAAGAAACCCAAACATCACCCAAAAACACTTAAAATAGATAAGAAAACCTAATAATACTAAACCTAAATTAAAACCCCCACCAAACAAAAGAACACCTAAGGAGGCACCAGCAAACCACGACTTACTTCAAATTATATATTTCAGTTCCTAATCATAACCTCAAACCACGACTTACTTCAAATTTATTTTCGAAAAAGTTATTCAAACTTGGCTTAAAAGTCTAGATATTTTGTATAAAGATTTTGCAAGATCCTTCACACTTAAAAATGCGTGGATTTAGAAGGGAAAAAATGCCATTAAACTTATTAACTGTATCCCATGCTACGGTTCCCGGCGGTCCGAACCCGGTGCCGCATTAGGTTAGGGAATACACTTTTAAGTGCTAGAATATTAAAAAAAAAATAATAAAAAAAATGTGAAAGTCAATTAATATGTTAGTGTATCCCCATATTGGTTTTTATCCACTGCTAGGCCATTCTTGCAGAATAGCTAGCTTGGTCCTTGAGCTAGTTTAGTTTTTTGTCAATCTATACTATAGTAGTTAATTTGTTTGCATTGCATTACACCTTAGCTTCTTGCAGAATAGTTTTTGTTTTATTTCAAATATGGACGCCATGTTCTCCTAGCAGGACATGGACATGTGCTTAGTAGTCGGTATTGGATTGATAGCCGATGATATATACATCGGTGAATATAAATGTATATTGGTATTTAACTTTAGTATAATTTGGCCTCGACTAAGCTTGTTAAGTTAAATGTCCGTCTTAATTAGGTCTTGATTTCTTTTTTTTCAGCTCCTTGCACCTTGATAAACTGAAATTATTATCATTACAGAGATTTGTATCATTTGCATAAATATATATATCGAAGTTATTTCCGGAATCAATATTCTATCAAACCAACATATGGTACGTCGAAGTAAATTAGTTAAATAGCCACACATACAGATGGGTTCAAGATCTTTTGAGAAATTTGAGGAGTTTATTTGTAATGTAATATAAAAATGTAATTAATAAATATTATGTTTTTATTAACTATATGATAAACATGGTTTTAGGTGATTCTTATTATGATGCAAAACTACTTGCATGCATAAAATAATGTTAAGTCCTCTAGTAGTTAGACCCGTGTCAATTGAAAATTTGATAAATCTCTCATCAAAAATAAGAAATATCAAGTTCGATTCTCAACTGCTGCAATCATTATGATGTTAATCAGAATTGTTTATTTTAGCTTACCTTTTGTATCTAAACAACATCATTTATATATTAATTGGTTTCTCCCCTTAATTATCACCTAAAAAAACAGGATATGTGTTTAAGCAAATCAATATTATACCTAAATAAGCATAGTCAATCTATAGTGAAGCATGTTTGGTTTTATGTCTAACCATGTCTAAGTATTTAGTGAAACATGGTTGGTACCTAGCATGCAACATTTCAGCTTCACAAGTATATTGGCCTTTTTGAAAGATTATCCACCACGAACTGAAACCACTAGAAATAAAACTCGTGAAAACTCTTATCGACCTTTTTATTTCTCACTCATATTTTTACGATATCGACATGGTGGTCTTCATATAAGGTTATTCTCAATAATGACTAATAAAATCATAAATAGATAGATAGAAATCCATGAACATTCAAATCTTGATGAAATTCACTTGTGTCTAATACCAAAACATATCACATGCACAAGAGGGGTTATGTCATAAATTGTTGATATTGTGCAAGTGAGACATATTAGCCTGTTTGATTATGACCAAAGGAACAAGTGGACACAATACTAATTACATTTCAACATGGATATAGGGGTAAACATTAAACCTAGGACCACAATGCATATTTTAGATTGAATGGACCCAACAAGCATCAAATAAGTTGATTTGGGTAACACCACAAATTCAAGATTGTGATTGGCCTTATTGCATGTTATTTTACACCATCAAATTTCGGCAATAAATACTTATTTCAAAGTGACTATAACATCTCCAAACTATACTCTAAAGTCATTTGGCTTATTTCACTTTTGCTATGTTTATAAAGTACACACGTTTGACCCGTTTAGTTTTAATGTATCGGAATCGTCACATTTTTATTCATATTGAAGTATAATCTTTGTAAAAAGGTTTAATACATATTTTTTAAAGGCATACATTTTAAGTCCCTCTCTATACTTTCATCCCCTAGTAACTATTTGATGTATAACTGGGTTTGTGTAAATAAATGTTTGATATTTTATTCAAAGATCTTATTTCAATCCCTAACAAAACATGGTCTAGGATGTCTCTTAAAAAAAATGCAGGGAACGACAGAACGACGGCCGTTGATCCAATTTGAACTTATTAAGAGTTTTTATTAAGTTATACTAGATTCGAAAATCATAATAAAATAGCTTTTTAGATTTTTGTTTGTTCTTTTAATTGTCTTATGTCTTATTATAATAAAAAAAGAAAAATAAAGAAGGAAAATTGATGGTGATAGGATGAAAATTGAACATAAAGTATGTGATAGAGATGTGATAAAACTCATAAAGAAATTCGAAAACAACCAAAAGAAGTCACTATCCAATGGAGTGGATTGGGGGAAGAGAACATGGTCATAGTTTACTTTCTTTAATTGGGGTATATGATTTTGACCATTCAATTTTATGGATTAGGGTTTATGATAATCATATTTAAATTGAGAAATGGTACAATTATAAAATTAAAAAAAAAATTACAAAAATATAGCGTGACATGTCTATGACATCAAGCATGCATCATGTAAGATTACTAATCATTTCTCATACAGTAGAATCTCGATCCGTAAATTAAAGTTATCGTAACCACTTAAATTTATTAATTACAAAAATTATTAATTAATCAAATATAAAAATGTAATGATTTTTCGAATCGGAACCATGAAAATATATTAATTTATCAAGTTTATTAATTAATCGATTATTAATTTATCGAGTTTCTACTGTATATATTTTTTGGATTCCAAATCGTGTCATTATTTTGTAAAAAGAAATTTGCGAAAACAAAAAATTGTGACTATGACATTTCTTATTAAATTAAAATGTAAAAAAGAGTTAGTGAGAATAACCCGTAAAATCAAAGTATGGATTATTAATTTTCACATATAAGTCGTATTTTATTGTTCTCAAATATGGAAGAGTAACGTATGTGTCATGATTATTAACTTTTGTAATGACTTTTAATGTTAGTAGTAATTTCTATATACATATTACAGTATTATATCCTTTCTTCAAGTACATTGTTTTTACCAAGCATAATCATGTAAAAGTTGGAATTGGAACATAAAACAAAATAGAAAAGGTGATTCAAACAGTTTGCTTTACAAACAAAGAGTATTATACTAGAAACTTTTGGATTTTTGGGTGTATAAAGATTGATAATATGGATTTGATTTCTTAATCGTTTTTGGACACTTTCAAATTGAAATATTTCGATTCTATATGTTTGGGTTTCACTAAGTCAACAATCGGATAATGTATAAATTATAATTCGATTATAAGATACTAGATTCAAAGAAGTACAATAAAATGTATGTGCTTTTTGTATTTTGAAAATGAAACCGAATATCCTATGTACATAACCACAAACAAAAATTGAATTGGCCGGTTAACAGTGGTCGAATTGGTTTTCTTTATAACCGACAGATTTGAAGGCAAAACCTATCAAATTCAAATAAAACAAATCTTTAATATATAATAAAAGATGGCCCTTAAATGCCAAATGACAAAGTAATGTCCGTTTGATGGGTTAACTTGATGCCAGCCGTTAGATCAGATTGATGATGTCGTCAAAAATTATTTTTATTCTACACCCTTTTAAAATACAAAGTACATTCTCCTTTTTATTTCATCTCTACTAAAATAAAACACATAACTATAATTTATTTATAAAATGTACTATGATTTACCTTATTATTATTCTAAAATCTCCTAATACAAAATATCAGAACATGTGTATATTATAATTATAAACAATATATGTATAAACGTAAAAATATATATGTATTATACGTATAACATTATTTTCTCATAATAAATAAAAATCTACATAAACATAAAATTTACAATTCAATTTTTATTTTTTTTCGCGATACCGCGGGACAATAATCTAGTTAAAAATAAAGAAAATGTCAGGTGTGCGGCCTCCTTGACCCTATCATGTATAGTCGATACTGAGTTATCATATTCAAGTGTGCATCCCACACCTTTCAAATTCAAAAGCAAACTAAAATCAATAACCCACCTATTTCTAGTATATCATATCATCTAAAATTGTCAATAACAAAATCATCAACAAAACTGAATCCAATGATTATCTAAATACTAATATAACAAAATCCTAAAAACTAATAAGGACCTAAATTCACAACGAGATTAAACTAAACTAATAAAATAGGATTATTAAACTAAGAGGTCAAAGAAAACATTTTAACCTAAAGTGGTCATTTTTCTCGTCAAGTATTGCCACTTGTCCCCTTGTCTTTGGCATTTGGCAATATTAGACATAAGGCCAAGCCTTCCCATCAATTTGAAAGAGCATAAGATGATTCAACTTATGTGTGATTTGTACTTTTTAGAAAATAATGTATGACGTTGAACTTTTTTGTTATATCAAGGGTTAAATTAATGAAACCTAGTCGGTTTTGTTACGTTATTGATATCGAAAGTGTGGGATGTCAAGGGTGCTAAATGTCGTGCCTACAATAGTTTAAAGTTCACTTTCGCTTGATATGTCAAGGGTGCTAAATGTCGTGTGAACTATGTAGTTAACGTATAACTAACATGGAGGCGCCCTTCCAAAACTAGTGAAAATCTAACATGCCACAACATGTGCCTTTCTATTTCGGCTAGAAATATACGAGTGTTTTCAAAACGAGTCACATGGAGATTCCTCATTGATGTGACGGTTTGACGATATGTCTAAATGTTGATCATAGTTGGTTTGCTAGACTATATCCAGAGTGCGAATTGAATCATAAATTCGTGTCGGGTCATCTCAGATGTTCATACATTTATTAATATTGTTCTTGTGATTATGCTATAGTAGCACGTAAAATAGTTTTAAGTTGGTAGTTGTTTTTTTGTTGTTTTTTCCTTTTGTTTTCTTTTTCTTGAAAAATAAATAATAATATCGGATTCCATATGATGATAAAAATGAGTAAAGAGAGACAAAACTCACATGACAACTTGCATTAGATATTTGTTTTTCTTATAACCTTTTAATTATTCATAACTTTTTTTAATTATGGATAACAATGAATTTTGTAAAAAGTTTATATTATTTATATATCTTGATGTTTAAAAATACATCATCATGGTGATCCTAATGACCTAAAGGAAGGGTGAAAGTTATGAATATACATATTCGTATTCATATAAAGAACATTGTTACACCATCTCTACAATTTCTAAAGTTGGTCAAAATCCGCTGAGTTTTCGAATAAAATGAGAAAGCTTTGTAATATAGTTGTCAAGACGGGAATTTAGTTCATATGGAGATATCGTGACGACATAGTGTTTGTTGGTCGTCTTCCTCGGACCTCGATTTGGACCCAAAACTTTTAAATATCGCGGAATAACAAATAGAAGAGTATGTAATGGTGAAACACACTAAATAACTCAATGATTGATATTATTAAGCTAACGAAATGTTGTACAATACAAATAATATCAAATACGTTCGATTACAAAGACTTTGAACCGTCTAAGTGGGTGTTACGCTGGTTGTTTCCCTCTCTAGCGCAACACACATCTTTCTCTCTCTAGACGGATGCATTTATGGCAGATTAGTGGGTTATTTATAGTCTTCACCTAACCCTAACCCTGTTACGCAACTGCAACACCCGAAACGGGTGTTACGTAGCGCAACAGTGGTGTTGCTTGCGTAACAGCTGCCAAAACGCACGAAATACTTTACAACTCGATCTACGTAAATGGTAGACTTCACGACACGTTCCTAGACTAAGGGGGTGTTTGTTTCGGCTTATTAAACGGGCTTATGAGCTTATGTAATTTTTCATAAGCTCATAAGCTCATTTTTTCCGGCTTATGAGCTTATGAAGCTGAGCTTATGGCTTATTGAAAGTCATAAGCTCAACTTGATAAGCTAATAAGCCGAAAAAAATGGGCTTATGAGCTTATGAAAAATTACATAAGCTCATAAGCCGGTTATATAAGCCGAAACAAACACCCCCTAAATAAAGACTACAAACAATGACGGTTATACTCCATCAATGTTTAACTCAATAATTTCTAGAAAACAACTCGTACACGATAATCTTATATTTTTGTCTTTCACAAGCAATTAACACTATAACCTTTTTATTTACTTATAGTAATAATATAATAATAAAATAACTTTATATCTAGAGTTTTAGGTCTAGCATTGACTTTTGTTCAACAAATGTAAAATTATTGATTCGAAACCAGAAAAAAAGATGCTTCAAAATAGTTGACTTCCTTGATTCAAAATAAATAATACTTTAAAAAAAATATATAATCTAATTTTTCGGTAAAATGCTAGAAAATTGTACCAGTTTTAGTAAGAATGAAATAAAAGTTTATGTAAATAATACAGTAACAATTACATACAATAATAATTCGATAATAGTTCGTTAATGATCAATCTTCCTTGTCTTTTTTTTCGCCATTACAATATATTAAAGTATAAAACCTAGAAAAAGTAATTGTTTTTACTGATCTTAAAAATGAACACAAAATATTGAAGAAAAAAAAACTTATAGGGTACATGCACTACAAGATATATGACTTTTACTGACTGAAAAAAAGTGTCACGAAAAGTCCTAATTCAGTCAGAAAAAGTCTTTTTCAAATCTCCTACTAAAGAAAAATAAGTCACTAATAAAGCCATCACTAAATGTCTACTGCTACACAATTCTTAAGTGAGTGATGGTCCTAATGATTTACTGACTAAGAAACTTCAGTCAGTAAATGTTTTCCATTACAAACCAAAATAATGTCAAATAAGCTAATAGTAACTGTATATTTAAGTCACTATAGTTTAGATATATTTTTTTATTATATAATATCTAAAACAAACAAATGATCAAAATATAAAAACAAAATGTCATTTATTTCCCATAAACTGCCAAATGTACAAGTTATGTACCATAATGTACAAGTGTTTAGCATTATAGAGTCGAAACAACATTAATCGCTAAGAAAAAGGCACAATACCAAAACAGGTTCGAATATGTATACTCCAAACAAATTTTGCTAAAAATAGCTCTCCCCAAAACTCCCGCATAACGTCTGCAAACACAAAATAACAATAATAAAAGCTCAAATACTTCTATATGTAGCATATACAATTCTAGCAGGTCACCACCTTAAAAACTCATAAATCTTAAAAACTAAAGAAGATAAAACACTATTTAATTTACTAACTTTGTCTAGGAACTAACTGAATCATGCCATTCTAGTATTCAAAAATTTGACCCGTGTCTTGAAAGTGCTTAAATCTTGCTATTCATATAATACATTATAAATTAATAATAGAAATCAAGATATGTTCATGATTAATTTGTAGTGAGTAATGAGAGAGATAGGGCATACTCTGCATATGTTGTACCATCTTCATGTTTAGCGGCAACAACCTTTTTAGGAAAAATTCCTCCCTGCTTGCACCAGTTTGCAATGGAGTACTTTAATAAATTTAAAGAGGTCGACCAAACTGATGAAAAGATGATAAACATGACATACCAGAATTGTGAGCTTTACTTCCACGATAAGATGTCGATTTTCCGCTTGAACAATGACTATAAGCACCACATGAATCATTAACAACCTGCAGACGTTTAGGAATAGAAACTTATCATGTAAGAAAACACAATCACACATCAAAACATCAATAAACCTCAATAAATGAATTTAAAGCATTAACTATATTACCTGTGTGCTTAAATCACTAAATAGATCAGAAAAATTTGCATTGGGTAATTGATCTTTAACGATAGTCATAAACTGAACCATTGCCTCTTGATGTTTTATCAACTTTTTCATTTCATCCTCTTGCTTTTGTTTCATTTCTTTCATTCCTTTCACTTCAGCCTCTCGTCTTTCTTTCATTACTTTCATTTCCCCTTCAAGATCGTTGATACGAGCCTTCAATACAGGTACTTGAGGATCTTGTGACGAACAAGATGTTTTGTTTTTGGCCATTACAACCTTACCCACACATCGTATTCGACCTCCTCTATCAGGTCCTTTGATTTTGGCCAAGTCGTCATTTCTCCAGTCAAAAGTTGTACTACTAGATTCATCTGTGTTGCTTTTCAGTTTATCCTACATACATTGAAAATTTGTAAAGAAATATATAGAACTGGTTTCAGTTTGGCTAAGTCGTCATTTATTCGGTCAACATAATAATTAAGATTACATACCACAACCTCAGCAGCAGGTCCATTCACGATTGTTCCATCTTTACGTGTGCGACTAATTATGTATATTGATCCACGTGATGGTGGATCACCATTATTCTTTTGTGTCTTCAATATAGTGGGTAATAGATAAATTATTAGTAAACAATAGTTTGACTAAATTTTAAGAGTTACTTAATTTCATATAAATCCAATACATACTCGTAAATACGAAACAAAACATATACAGAAATGTCACCTCCTCGTGAATAAGTCTCGCAAAAGATTTAGTTCCAGTTACATGAGGCTCGTTTGACTTGGACCGATAGTTTTTCTTCTTCACACTAACAACCTGTTCATTTAGTTATTAGTGATAGTTTATTATTTACTGGCCAAAGTTATATTTAGTCAAACAATCGCAAGTA
Source organism: Senecio squalidus (assembly GCA_910822075.1). NCBI lineage: Eukaryota > Viridiplantae > Streptophyta > Magnoliopsida > Asterales > Asteraceae > Senecio > Senecio squalidus. The sequence goes on along the minus strand of CAJVGC010000591.1, from coordinate 10,336,933 downwards.
TCATTAACCTGAGTTTTCTCCTCGAACCAACTGGTTACTAGGTTCTTGAACTGAACTTTGTTAACCCTCGAATCAGTTTGGGCAGCAACAATCTGATCAACTGTTAAGCTTGGATCATATGATTGTCTTTTCAGCTCATACTTCCATGACTTCAGTTTTGATGCCATGTCAGAAATGACCCACTTTCGAATTTCCTCTGTTTCAACAGGAGCAAAAGAAAATTTTCCCTACAAACGAATTTTAGGAAACAAATTAATTATCTATAAATCATGCAATATTATTACGTTATAGAAAATAATTATACATATATTACAGAAATTACCTTCACAATAGTCCATAAATCATCTATTTTATCTTTAGAAAATTTCCTCCAATCTTTGCAATCTATTGCGACATGTTGAGACATTTTCACTAGTGTCCCCAAAAAACTCGTCAGTTGGCTTCCCTCATATCCCACAGGTTGTCCATTCTTATTACAAGTAACCAATATTCCCTCGTTGCTTTCCAAATCCCATATATCTTGTTTCTTGGTGGGACCACGTACCTTCTTTCGTAGAGCTATAATTATGTTCCAAATGAAAATATTAGTTCCAACTAATATAACAAAACTACTAAAATATATGTTCACATATAAAACCATTTAATAAATACAATAATTAATAATATATGTCAAAATTCAAATTTAATAAATCTACTATCAATAAAATACCTTGTTCGGATGAACTTTCTTCACTAAGTGTTTTTCCAATAGAATGCTCCACTTCGGTAGATAGTTGTAATTCACTAACAGAAACTTTCTGCAACCTTTTTCCCATCCTAGTTCGAATATAAAAGAAAATTTAAAAACGTTTACGATCGAGGTAGCTAAAAAGAATTATAATGATAAACAATTTGAATAAGAGGTAACACAAAAACAATTTATTAAAGAAGGTTACAATTACATACCATACAAACTATGAAATCAATAGAGAAAAACTGAATTAACAAAGAAAAGTTATACTAGTTTGGACTAAGGGTAGGTGTTTTAAATCAATGCCAATCCATATGTAACAAAACTATTAATTTGGTGCAATCTATACGATACTTTCACATAAAATTGATGAAAGTATCGCTATAGATTGCACCAACTGATCAGGCATATTCCAGTTCGAGTTATACTTATATAAATTGATTTCTGAACTCTAACTAAATGGGAGAATGTCAATACCTCTGAATTCAACTTTTAAAATCAAGTAGATTACACGAAAACCGGAATGTAATACCTGTGAAGTTGATTTATGAATTAATAAGAAACCAATATATATATATCATTTCAACAAATACATTCAAAACAAAAATATCACATTCTGAACTTTAATCAAACTGTGAATTCAGATCAACTACACAAAATTCATAGCTAGGAATTCAATTTTCAAATAGAAAGGAAATCAAAAACGTAAACCAGTAGTTATCATTTGAACCAAATTGAACCGATAAATTCGATAAGCAATTGCACAAAATTCAAAAGATAGATTTCTGAATCAAAATCAATAGGTAACTACTTGAATTCGATTTCTGAATCAATTTGACTCCTGAATCAATACATAACTACTTCAATAAACATTTCAAATCGTTACGCAACGAATTGAATTCAGTTTTTGAATCACTATGAATCAATACATGAATTTGATTCCTAAATCAATACATAACTGAATTCGTCTTATCAATCAATTTCCGAATGATTAGAATCAACGCGTACCTCTGATTTAGGTTAAGCAGAGCTAACGACGATACGGAAGGTCAGATACAACTCGGATGTCCGGCGAATATTCCGATAGCCGGAGACGACGAAGATGGCCGAAGACGGTGAAGATCGCCGCTGATATGAGGCTGGCCGTTGATTATCGCCGAGAGAGAGACTAGGGTTTTCGTTTTTCAAATTAGGGGAAATGAGAGAGAGAGACTCGCGTTTCAATTTTCCTTTTTTTTTCTTTTTTTTTCATTTAATCTTGACAAGATAGACTAAAAAAAACTTTTATTGACTCTTTAATTTTTCAGTAATAAAATGTATCAGTCACTAAATGGCCATTATCTTGTAGTGATGTTATTATTATTGTTATTGTTAAAATAAAAAAATATTATTTTAAAATATTATTTTAAAATATTATTATCATTGTTATTATTTTGTACACAAAATATTATTATTATTGTTAAAATAAAATTAAGTCAGTACCGTCTAAAGATTTTAGGGAGAAAAATGGTCGTAGTTTGATTCGGATGAATGGAGTAGAATAGAAGCATTGACATGAGAATTAAATTATTACGTAAGATGTATACAAAATCTCTTGATTACTGTGTGAGATCTCACAATATTTATATGATTATATGTATACTCTTATTATAAATTATTATTAATTTATCAGTGTGTGCTATTAATGATGATTTATATATATTACATCATGTTTAACATTTCATTTTTTGAAACCATTTCTAAGATTGATATAATGCAAAGAGTGTAAGACATGCATTTCATGATAAACTTTCTAGAAAGTATTTAGAAATAGTCATGAAAAATACCGGTTAAGTCTCAAGATCAAAAAATAAATAAATCTAATCTTCGTTCACCGTTTAACATGTTTGAATGGAGGGGATTGGCACGTCTTTTTTGAACAACTTAAATGAAACAAAGTGTTGCATATTTTTCTTTTTTATCCTAAAACAAATGGATCCGACCCCGGTCTCCAATGAGTGGTCACACACTCACGTCCACCCGTGTTGTTGTGTACATCTATTTTGATTACATTGAGATTAGAATGATCGAGTAGTATCCAAGCAACTTTAGCATGGTAAGGACCAAAAAGATCAAAAGCTATACCAGACTTAAGTTTGTGTTAATAACGTTTCGAGTTTATGAAATAACAAAATGAGTTAAACTGTTTTGAATCCGGTTCAAAACCCGAAATGAACGACATATTTTGTATTTCGTACACTCTAAACGAGTTTGATTTATGTTTATACTTTTCAAACTAAAAAAAAAGCAAGTTGAAGAGGGGCTAGTGTATGATAAATTAATGATCATTTAGCACCAAATTCGTTTTGTAAACTTAATGACCTTATAATTAAAGGATTTTTATAATCATATAGCAAAGTCATCAACAAGATATAGGTATTAAAAATGCGAATCATAAGATTTAATGAGGATTGATTATTTTATTTAAATGTGAGTAAAATGATTGGAGGTCAAGTGACAACTCCTTCACCTACTTCTTATGCCTTTTATGTATTTTATCTCTACCTTACGCAAAGGTCAATGAGAAATAGAAATAAAAATAGATATAAATATATAAACATATTATTTTTAATTATTATTTATTCTGCCTCTTCTAAAAAAATATAGATATATAAATATATTATTTTTAGTTACTGTTTATTAATAGTAGAGTTAATTACATAAATCGTTCTTATAGTTTATCTAAAATTATGGATTTCGTCCCTAAATTTAAAACGTTGCATAAATTATCCATTTTTGGAAACTAATTACTTTTTTCGTCCCTAATTTCTAACGGATGTCCATTTTAGGGACGAAATGTGTAATTAGTTAACGAAAATTTTAACGGAAAATTTTAACAGACATCCATTTTAGGGACGAAAAACGTAATTAGTTTCCAGAATTGGACGATTTATGCAACCTTTTAAACTTAAGGACGAAATCCATAATTTTGAATAAACCATAAGGACGATATGTGTAATTAACTCTTAATAGTATTAGGTTCTAAATTTTTGATTATTTATAACTTTTATTAATTCACTAATAATTGAATTTAAGAGCTATTCTCCCACAGATTGTAATGAACTTATTGACATGAATTGTTGACTTAATTACTAATTAAAAGCATAAATGGGCATGGTTTAAGTTGCTAAGCACAAGTGATCCACAATAACATTTATTTAATACAATCAAATCAATAGTAATTATAATTTAAGTGTTGAAAATGTTGCAATTTCAAAATATAAAGGCATTGGCTTTATGTCCAAATTCAAGAAAAATACCAATTAGGTCTAAATTAAACATCTACAAGCTAGTACAAGATCAATGACACGTTTCGATCAAGTGATGTTTTTCGCTTTGTTTTGTACGAAAAGGAATTCTCATTCCCTCTTCTCTTCGGGTGCTAAGATAATGTGAAGCATAAACGAATAAAGGTAAAAGAAACATAATTGAGTGTAGATTTCAAGCATTTCGGTTTCCAAAAATGGAATGAAACATTCAAACATGTGTATAAAGAAAAGAAAGTGTTTATTGCTCAACATAAAACATAGAACTTTATAATCTCAACTATTATTGTGAATATCATGTGATGAAAAGAATATATTTACCATCTATATATCAACATTATTTTGCCAATGATAGTTTTCAAAACAAAATGACTAAAAGTTTGAAACACCCCTTTTTATTTACCATCTATAAGCTATAAGCTATATATGTCATAAACTTTTCCGAAAGTATACGAGTATGCAGTGCAATAAATCTTATCAAAACAATGGAATTGTGATTCATTGATTTTATCATAAGGAAGTTATTTCAATAGGTCTACATACATAAGATGGAGCTTAAATTATATGTATCACGAAAACTGACTAAGACAGACGTTGTGCGTATGCAGATAAACGTTGAAGGTGAATTCAGTGGCTGAGCCAGACCAAAAATTGACCGATATCCCAAAAAATGAAAGGAGGAAAAAAAATAAAAATAAAAAAAATAGATAGGTGTTAAGGTTTGAACCTTAATCGTCACAATAAAAGCATTTTCTCCTTACCACTACTCTAAATGTCAATATTTCGAAATTCTAATGGGTATCCACTACTTAAAAGACTAGTATTCAAATTAAAAAAATTGAGATTTTCGACTTTTTTAACATTAAGCGGAATAAATCCACCGATATCCGGGGATATCCCGGATACCCCCCTGAATCCGCCAATGAAGGTGATTGCCAATAGACAATACTTACGGGTGATCCAAAGTTCCAACTAAACCAAAACATAAATGGAGTTTGAAAATATGATTTCTAATACTATAGTATATGCAACTTAACTTTGATAAAACACGCCTTAAAACCAATTTGATAACTCGCTTAATTATAATCGGACATTGAATTATATTTTTAAAATAATCTAATTTCAACGACCTATCAATGATATAGAAACATCCTTAATCAGTTGGATGTTTTTGCCATTTGTTAATATATTTTTATTTATTTGATATATGATTCTACAACATATTTGTGAGTTGTAACCATACCTATTAGGTTTCAAATATAAAAAATTATTTTTTTTAATGCTTTGAATTTGGATCATATTTTGGAACAACAAAATTGTATGTATGTATGCACTCGATTGGCCGCAAAAAAGAATGAAATTATTGGCATAAAATCAAACTAATATTAATATTAATATATTTAATATAAGTTTGTGCACGTATGCATTGAGATATCTAGCCAAATATTGTAATATTCTTGTTTAACTGTAAATTTGGCAGGAAAAATTAGAACTACAATAATAAAATAAGCTATATTACGTACAGCTGCTTTAACTTAGATATAAACTATATTTTTATTAATCTATTTGGGGTCAAACAATCAAATTATCTTTGCATCTTAGCAATGGAAGGTATTCATCTTTGATCGACGGGATAAACAATAAACTTATGAACGGATTAAGGTTTCTATTCATGTTTTTTTTTTAAACGGCTCTTTTCATTCATATGTATCAGTGAATGTTTAATTACATACCTTTGTTAAACAATCAATATCTAAATTATAACGGTCTAATCGCTGCTATATCTTAATGATTCCGTTTTCATAAGTGCACGCCTTCACTATGCAACATGTCTAACGTTAACCGATTTTTGGTATTTTTTAAGAGTTTTTCTCGTGAATTCACGATCTCAAAATTAGGTTTCTTACTTCAAAAAATTTCATTCCTACGACTTAAATAAGAGTAACATGTGTTTCACCAATTTGTAACATGTTTTTCATGAAAAAAAAAAAACAATTCACTCATAAAGTGATCACCAAGTATTATTTTTTTCAAAAAATAAGTTATTTTAAGTAGTTTATTTAAAACAAAATAGCTTAATTACTTATAAATTGTTTATTTAGTGAATATAGAAACCTATTTACAATTTAGGGGTGTGTTTCGGCTTATATAATCTGCTTATAAGCTTATGAAATTTTTTATAAACTCATAATCTCATTTTTTCCGGCCTATGAGCTAATTAATTTGAGCTTATAAATTTAAATAAGCTATAAGCTCAACTTCATAAACTTATAAGGCGGAAAAAATAAAATTATAAACTTATAAAAAATTATATAAACTCATAAGTCCGTTTAATAAGCCAAAACAAACACCCAAAATGTAAAAAATGGAAAATATTGTATTAAGAAAAACGGTTAGAGTGATGTGATGAGCCACATGCGTGTCTGAAAACGATTCTCCTTTTTTTTCTAATTTTTTTTTTAAGTTTTTGGGTGTCAACAACTGATGCGTTGTTTACAGCTGTACCCGATTCAGGCCTATGCTACACTATGCTTATTATTTTACTATCCTACCCATATTTTCTATTTCTGTCACTTATAACCCTACAGTTTTGCCTTTGTAACATTCTACGTCTTTCTTTCTATACTAACCATAGGCTTGTTGAAAACATATTGGTAATTTTATTTTAAATATTCTATTTACCATCAGACCGATGGGCAAGTCGGAATATTTCTTCACAAGGGTTCTCAAGTTTGAAACTGTGTAGACGATCAGCTTGAAGTGACTACGAAAAGGGTTCAAAAATAGTAACGAAATACCATGAATAGGCAACATATATCTAAATTAGAAAAGGTTCGCTTTCGTTGGTTAACATGAAACATATAAAACTCATCCGTATAAAGATAGACTATATTGATATTCTATATTTGCTAAATTTGCTTTAATCATGTTAGAACTTTTAGTGCTCCATATATATAATGTAGAGAGTTAAAAGTCTTATCTCACATCAACCCATTCATTATAATATATGATATAGAATTCATCAATATACAAACTTTTTAGTTAGCCTTTGTGCCATGTGAACTTTAAAAATAAATGAATAGATTTTAATGAGTCAATATTCTAAACCTAACTCCTTAATTGTTTTCTCTATCTTTCGATTTTCTTATTTACATACGTTCACATCTTTTAAGTCGACTTTACTTCTACCCTGAATTATAAAACACCTTGTCATCATCCGGATCAAAATAGCAATTAAATCAAAATTGGAAAGTTTAATCCTCTATCGTCTCCAATATACTAACCCTAATTATTCTAGCTAATACTACAATTTACATTATGTCTCTTTGTTATTTTACTTTACTTTAACAGTACAATAAACACTCTCTACCCATATACGAGAAATCCATGTTATTTAATTCATCAACAATTCAACAAGTATACATTCAAAAAACAGACTCCAATCTATTTTAAATTTCAGACACAAACATAACGAACACAAGTTATTGATCATACATACATATCAAACATACAAGAAACACTCCCTATCAAAAGGCCTTCCGCCTCACGACATCTTCCTTTTTCAGATTGCATATTCAAGTATCGTTTAAGATACAAACCTTGTAGGTGTAATCTAAACAACACATACTAAAAGGACCAAACTAGAAACAACCTTAAAGTCGACACATCTTTAACATAAATACATTTTTCTCCCCTTTTCTCTCTCATTTTGTTAATGCTTATAGGGTTTGTGTTTAGTATAAACAGCAAAAAGAGTAACAAATTTTATAAATTTCTCACTTTCTCCATCATCTATTTTTCTCTCTCTTTCACACACAAACACATGTTCATTCGGTGAATATAATCTATAGATACATTCATCAAGACATATATCCGATACTTTTTGAATATATTTTAATTTAATTTTTCTCGCGATTTGTGCTAAGTCTACGTGACTTTCTTGGTGGGTTTGGTGTTTACTTCAATTATTGATCATACCCATATTTCAAGATCGATTTTCACATTATAAAAATTTCATCTTTAATTCTAAGAGTGTGTTTCAAGAACTTAGGATATAAAGTTTTCTAGACTGTGAATTTTAGTATTTTGCAGGGTTAAAAGCTGCTGTTTTTTCTGCTAACTTTTTTGGGTTTTTTTTATATTTATCTTTTTTGAAGAAAGAGAAGAATTTGAGATAGTAAAGGTGAGTCCTTTTTAGTAAATTCCTCTTTTTTTGAGAAAGTTTATCCCTCAATTTTTGTCTTAATTGTAGTCTCTTTAATGCTTAATTTGTAGGTTAATTTTTGATATAATTTTTGTGTGTGTAACAATTGTTAGGTGTGTGTTTGTCGTGCCGTATGTGGGAATCGAACCTTAGACCCTCATCGTAACATTAAAATCGAAAGTTAAAAAAGAAATGGTTTTTGGGTTTTGCTTGTTTGTTAATATTTGACTATATTTTGCAAAGAAGTTTGAAACTTTTTGTTGTTGGGTGTTCTGATTTTGTTATCTTTTTATATGTTTTTGTTATTGTTTAAAAAAAAAAAAAAATTAAAATTTGATTTTGTGTTCCTGTTATATTAATTAATTACTACTTCCGTGTTCACAATCTGATTTTGAGGTCTTGTTTTACAACTTTGACTTTATTTATTGGTATAATTTTTATTGTCTATTCTATAACACAAATAAAAATATTTTTGGTTAAAGTTGAAAAAAAAGACTTCAAAACCCGAAAGTAGATACTTATTATGGAACGGAGTAGGTAGTTTTTATGAGGGTTCAATAAAAGGAAGACATTTGAGCAGAGGTGTACTCTGTTTATGTTTTATGAATGCCTAAATGTGGATACTGTTTCTTGAACTTGAAGTAATAATGCCCTGATACCTAGTCCCCCTTTTTAGGTTTTTTTCCAAAAGTTTCTGGGTACTAACTGCCATTACAAAAACAAAAGATATATGTTTTTTTGTTTGCTAAATAAAAAAATAAATATTTTAAAGAAACGCTAGAATAATTTTTTTTTTTTTTAAACTTTTGTTTAGCTCATTTTTTTTGTTTATAAACTTATTTGTTTTCGGTTTATTGTTCATAAACCCGTTTTTCCTTGTTTTTCTTATAGCTTATGGGCTTATTATGATTTTAGAACGATAATAAGCTCATAAACTACAAATTAAGCTGGAAAAAAATGGGCTTATGAAAGATAAACCCTAAGATTATAAGCTAAAAAAATAAACACCCCTAAAAAAAACACTACTAATCTTTATTATTATTATTATTTTTTATGTAAATGTTGAATATAAACTGTTTAAATGCATATTCAAACACTTTGTGATTATTCAAATTGAGAGAATGAAGAATAGGAAGCTCACTCACCTAAATCTTTACAGGTTTTGACCTTGTAATTTGTTAGCGAATCGATGGGGAAATATTTGTGACAAGAATGGATCCCCAAGCTTTTATCAGGTTGTCAATAGGTTCACTTGGATTAAGATATCCTGAAAAACCTGGAAATCATGCTTTCTCCTCTCCTTGCACATGTGACATTCGTCTTCGAGGTTTCCCAGCTCAAATAGCATCGATTCCGCTCTTATCATCACCTGAAGCTACACCAGATGTTCATAGCATTGCCTCAAGTTTTTACCTTGAAAAATCCGATTTAAAAGCATTACTCACACCCGGGTGTTTCTATAATCCCCAGGCATGTTTAGAAATCGCTGTGTTTATGGGCCGTAAGGGATCCCACTGTGGGGTTGGTGCGAAACGGCAACAGGTTGGAACGTTTAAATTGGATGTGGGTCCCGAATGGGGTGAAGGTAAGCCGGTGATTCTTTTCAGTGGGTGGATAGGAATTGGGAAGATGAAACAAGACACGAAAAAATTTGTAGCTGAACTTCATTTACGAGTCAAATTGGACCCTGACCCGAGATATGTTTTTCAGTTTGAAGATGAAACGAAATTGAGTCCTCAGATTGTTCAGATTCAAGGGAATATTAAGCAGCCGATTTTCAGTTGCAAGTTTAGTCAAGACAGGTAAAGTTACTTGCTCCAACACAATATAATGTCCGTTTTTAACTAGTATGAAATGGAGTTGTCATTGTTTAATAACGGATCAAAAAGGTTAAATATAAGTAGGCTAAAACAGGTCAAATGGGTTAAATATTGGTAACTTATTCTAATCATATTCAACTCATAACTATCTATTAGTATTCTTAAAAAGTGTTTGTTGGTATGCCCGACCATGTTTGGCGCGAGCTAAAAAATGATTCTTTTGACCAATTGATTTTACCTCTTTTTTTTAGTTTCAACCAAGTCCTGAATTTTTGTGGTGAATTATGCAGGGTGTCTCAAGTAGACCCGTTGAACAACTACTGGTCAGGTTCAGGTGATGGTTCTGACCAAGAAAACGAGAGAAGAGAAAGAAAGGGTTGGAAAGTGAAAATACACGATTTATCAGGTTCCGCTGTGGCAGCAGCTTTCATGACCACACCTTTTGTACCTTCATCAGGTTGTGATTGGGTAGCCCGTTCAAACCCGGGATCATGGTTAATCGTCCGGCCAGACGCCTTCCGTCCCGAAAGCTGGCTTCCTTGGGGTAAACTCGAGGCATGGCGTGAACGTGGTGGCACTAAAGACTCCATTTTCATCCGTTTCCATCTTTTATCAGATGGGCAAGACGGAGGAGAGCTTTTGATGTCGGAAATACTCATAAATGCCGAAAGAGGTGGTGAGTTTTTCATAGATACCGACCGTCAGGCGAGTAGCAACTCTAACATCCCCAGCCCGCAAAGCAGTGGTGACTTTGCTGGCCTAAGCCCGTCTGCAAGCGGGTTTGTTATGAGCTGTAGGGTTCAAGGAGAAGGGAAAAGAGGGAAACCAATGGTTCAATTAGCAATGAGACATGTGACATGCGTGGAAGATGCAGCTATCTTTATGGCATTAGCGGTTGCGGTTGATCTAAGTATCGAGGCTTGCCGGCCATTTAGAAGACGGATTAGGAGGGGAAGCCGCCATTCTTGGTGAAGATTTTTCAGCTATAAAAGTTGAAATTTATGTGACAATGGGACTAAGGAATCTCACTATTGTGTTTCTTGTGTTTTATCCTCCTGATTGTTGTATTATCTGACCTATTTGTACATAATTTTTCTTGTTTCTACTTTGAAAATTTATCTCTTGATAAAATCCAAGTATGCAAACAAGTAGAGTTTTTCGTTTTTTATAACACACTCTTATCCGTGTGGTTCCTTCTCACACGGTTAGGATTAGATATTGTGCTATGCCCATTGTTAGAGACAACCACCCTAGTACCATTATGGTTGTGACTTGTGATACAGGTGTTAAGAAATCACAAGAATACTAATAGATAGTTATGAGTTGAATATGATTGTATATCATATATGATTTTATTATATATGTAAATTTCGAAAAATCATAAGGCAAAAATACATATGATTTAAACTTCCATTGTGAATTTTAAAACACAACAATGGTCACGAGTGTCGGATGCCGGAATACGAGGGCCAACAATGAGTGCAAGATACCGGGTCGTAACTCGTAACTCGTAAGTGCCAGACTGTTAGGCCACGTTTGTGGGGTATATGGAGCTCTTGGGTCATGTAAATATGTGGGCTGGGTTTTCACTTTTCAAGCTTTCAGGTTTGTGTTAGGTTGTGGGGTTTATTGAGCCCAAGTCTACTAAAATTATAAGTTCCAAAATTTTCCTCTTTCACAAAAAGTAACCCCAAATAAATTACAAAAAGAAACACAATAATGTTTTTTCATAAGTTGCATTTTATGAATTTGTGATAAGAGTTATCGATTAATCTTTTAAAATACATTTTGATTTATAAGTCTTTATAATAGTTGACACATTAAAAGAAATTAATATATGAGGAGTACGGACTATAATAAAGAAATAAAAGCGTAAAAAGTTAGAACAAATAAAGTAAAGTGTCACAAGGCACAACGTTTTCGAACTTTATTTATTATGGTTCTAAAAACCATTTATTTAAACTTTTAGATTACATCTTTCACATACAACTCATCCGATTCTTGGGACCTCAACCACAACACCGTCAAGTTTATCGACGAATACCCATACCCTATTGACACAAAAGTCATGTTGGTAGTACGAACCATCGGGGAGAGCTACAGCTTTAAGATTCGAATTCGATTTTTCAATCGCAGCACAAGCTAACTTCGCAGGCATTCCAAGCAAATCTGGCCATGCTTTGTTTTCACTATAAGAATCATTATAACTCTGACACGGTGGATACTTGCCCATGCTTTCTAGTTTTTAAACTCGATATGATTGTTGGTAGAATTGTTTTCAACTGATCCTTATTTATAGCTGAAATTGTTAATTATTTATTAAAGTTTAGTAATGAATATTTAAAAATAGTATTTGTCAAAGTTATTAGAATATCTTCGTAATAATATAATAATAAGAATAATTAAACAACATATATATTTTAAATGTTATGTTATGTTATATTATATTATATTATATTATATGATATGATATGATATGATATTATATTATATTATATTATATTATATTATATTAAATTATATTATATTATATTATATTATATTATATTATATTACATTAATAATTATAGTATAGTATATATCAACAATTATATTATATTATATATCAACAATTATATCATATTATATTATATTATATTATATTATATTATATTATATTACGTTATTTTTTGTTTTTTTCTTGAAATAAAATAAAACTAAATAACAACATATAGCTTCAAAGAAAAAAAAAGACAAATAAATTTGAAATTTATTACAAAAAAAAACAGTTATATAATTGTTTTTGGATTTCTATTCTACATTCTACACTTTTTTTTTTAATCTTTATATAGACAATATCAACTAATTTTATTTATAACTCATAGTTTACACACAAAAGAAAAATGTATTATTTGTTAACCCACATCATTATGAATTTGTATGTGAAGTTAAAGTCAACTACATGTATATAAACTTTTATTTATAAGTCATAATTCACAAAAGAAATATTGTATTCTTTTATAACAAACATCAATACAAATTTGTAGGTGAAGTTGGTATTTAACCACATGGATACAAACGAAATTACGTTATATTTAATAACACATTTTTCTATACATTTGTTAATAAAAAACATTCTTATAAACGAAATGACGTAATATTTGACAATATATTTCATGTTATCTTCATTGTTAATGATTTTCTTTATAAGCAATGTTCTATTTATTTTCTATTTGTTAAAATTCTATAGTATTAGATAAAGTTCTCTACGAATACGAATTTAAAAGTAACCCCGAAAAACGCGTACATATAAACAAAATTACAAATACTTGGCATCACAACTCATGTTATTTTCTATTTGTTATAATTGTATTATATTCGATAAAGTTCTCTATGTATACGAATTTAGAAATTGACCTGAAAAACAAGTAAATATAAACGAAACGATAAATATTTGGCATCACAACTCATGTTGTGTTACATTGTTAATGATACATACATGTTCGATATGGTTATCCGTATTTAGAAGGAGAATATATTTATATATTATATTAATTATATATATATAAAACATAGAATTTAATACCATGGAGAGAGAGAGAGAGTGTCAAAATTTGCCAAAAACACCTTTGAACTATATATTCATAGATAAATATGTATACACAAATGAATACACTTCTATTTACTGGTGTATTAACTAGTTCGTGACTTACATTCTAATCATATATACACCACAACATATATATATGTATACACAAGTGTATACGATGATATCAGTGTATATAGACAATTTTTGAAAAAATCAAACTTTGTAGTGTATATACAAAAAAAAAATCGTCAAAATTTAAAAAGTTTATATTTTTCTAAAAGAGAATTAAATATCCGTCCTACATTTTGTATTTTGTAAAAATTTATAATTCAAAAGATATTTATTTTGAAATAAAGTCAGTTTGTTAAATAAATGATTAAAAAGTGGTTCAAATGGTTAATAAATATTTAGCTGTTTATCATTTGAAACTAACTCTCTTTCTCTAATACTTGTCAAAAAAAAATTTCTTTTATTTTCTTTTTCTTTCGAGGCAACATGACATATCATAATATACCAATAGTAGTTTCCACATAACAATAGTAGTTTCCACCCCTCAACATATAAGGATTAAAGTACTCGCCACCTAATATCATAAATACTATTATTTTTTATTTAATCTAACATTTAATTATATAACTTTTTAAATTTCAAACAATGCATCAATTAAACATGAATTTGTGGCATATATCATTTTCCCATTTCATATAAAATTATAAATGTAACGAGCTTTAATAATGCAAATTTCCATTTCCAAAGTTCTAAATTTCTCTATTTTAAGTAACTCAAAAACTTAGCATGGGCATACTCAACATCCCAAAGTAGAAAAAATTAAAAGCCAATTACATAAATTATGAATAACATTTAAGTTGATTTTAAAGTTCTGTACTTTTTAAGAAAGATAAAAAAAATTAACATTACTCTAAATAGAAGGTTAGTTCGTTACGCGTTTTATCATTTCATATTTTATTTTCATCATTTAAAAACGATCTAGTTCGAAAAAATAAACTCATTGATGTATAAACAATACAGGGACTATATTGTTTTTTTTTCGGTTAACCGAGGACTAAAAGTGAGCAAATCCTATTTCATAATCCCCCCGCCAAGTATAAACCATTCAAAATATTTAACATAATATGCAAAGGTTGTTGAAGACATTGATTTCAAACCCTTCTTTCTCACCCGACTGTTTGTTCAACCGGAAAACATCTCCGGGGGGATCGAAATATGAACGTAGAGTATCGGAAATGGATGGTATTGGTGGCGGTGATATGGATACAGGCGTTTACGGGTACAAATTTCGACTTTCCATCTTATTCAACAGAAATGAAATATTTATTGAAATTAAACCAGGTGCATTTGAATTATTTGGCTATGGCTTCGGACATTGGTAAGTTGTTCGGGTGGTGTTCGGGTGTTCTTCTGTTGTATTTTCCGACATGGGTTGTGCTTTTTATGGCTGCATTTCTTGGTTTGTTTGGTTATGGTCTTCAATGGCTTATTATTCAGAGACAATTCTCTTTGCCTTATTACATGGTTCGTAATTTGTTTTTCGACTTTTTTCCCTAATTACTTTGATTTTAAGGGTTTTATGTTGTTATTTGTTGCTTCAAGAATGACATTAAATTAAGAAAAGGTTATAATTTTAGGGTTTTATATTGTTGTTTAAATTTGTGGGTTTTTAGATAATTCCTACACAATGAAAATGAATATATATGAAGAACTATTAATAATGTTTAAATCAATATGCTTTTGGTCTAACGATATTTCCAAATTCCCTATAATCTTTTCGTTATGGGTTCAAACCTTGTTGTAGACATAGTTTTATTTTTATTCGTGACCGTTTTTAGAAAGAAAGAAAGAAAAAAAAAAATGTTTTTTAGGGTTATGTGATCAATAATGAAAATTAACCCTCCTTTTTGATCCAATGTTCTCCCCTAAAATTATGCTTTCATTTTTGTCTCTTTTTATCCTTGATCAATGATGGAATACATAAAAGCTATTTAGTTTGATTTGTTATGTAAATTGGGTGACAATTTTTGACCCAAACGAAACCAACAAGAAAATAAATGGGTTAGTATCGAGCATTTTTGGGTTGGCGTGATAAGCGGGTTCAACCCACCCATCAAATAATTTTTCGTATCGTGTTCAAATTGGAGGTTATCGTGTCGTGGCAACTCACCAACACGCTTAACCCATGGTAGAAGTTTGTTTTCTTTTTCCAAAACCTACCAACACGAATATTGACCCGCAAACCTGTTT
The DNA here is from genome assembly GCA_910822075.1 of Senecio squalidus. Classification (NCBI taxonomy): domain Eukaryota; kingdom Viridiplantae; phylum Streptophyta; class Magnoliopsida; order Asterales; family Asteraceae; genus Senecio; species Senecio squalidus. The sequence goes on along the minus strand of CAJVGC010000591.1, from coordinate 10,321,047 downwards.
GACTCGACAACCCAAAATTTTGACACGCCAATCTGAAATTATGGCACGCGTCACGAAATTGACTCGCCAACCCGTTTATTTAACGGGTTAGCGTGTCGTTTTTTGGTTATATGTGTCCGGGTTAGTGTTGAAGTTTTCGACATGAATAACTATTCATGGAGTGTTCGGGTTATTCGCCAACCCGAACACGACCTGAATTGCCACCCGGAATGAAATTGGTTTCATTTTGGTAAACCGAATGTTAGTTATTGTGACATGAAGAAAACCAAAAGGTACCTTAATTTGGTGTTATCATACACATTAATTAGTATTCGGAATTCATTAATTAGTAGTTGGAGAGTGGAAGTAGTTATGATATAACTTGGATGGCAAAGAAAGAAAACTTGTTTGGTAGGTTGCTTTGTAGTAGGTGATAGAGAGTCACCTAACTAAACTCAACCGGTCCCATTTCAACCTAAACCAGCCTTGACTCGTTACTCAACATGTCCCATTCAAACCCAAACCAGTCTTGATCCGTTACTCAACCCACCCAAGCAGTCTATCGTGCCACCTCTAGTGTTGTTAAGAATTATACGCACATAACTATCTTTGTCAATATCTTTATTTTTTTTTATACTTAGTTTCGAGCTACCATAGCTTGTTAGGATTGCAAAAAAAAACTCATTGTTAAATGGTGTGTTGTAATACTTGACTTTCTAAAAAAATTCAGTGTTAGCTTGTGAGAACGGCCATTTTTTTAGCTAGACGTACCTTATTACAAGTTGCATTTTTTCGCGATTCATTTTATGATGTTTTTAACATGATTATCACTTTGCTAAACTTAACCAAAATGTTTATATTTAGGTGTTTATTTTGTCTTTATCGGCCGGTGGCAGCATCCCTTGGTTCAACACAGTCTGTTTCGTTTCAAACATAAACAACTTCCCAGAAAACTGGCCACTTGCCGTATCACTAAGTGTTAGTTTCAACGGAGTAACAGCAGCTTTATACAACCTAATTGTCACTAATATAAGCCCGGAAAATAATAGCACATCTTACCTTCTTCTAAATGCCCTTATCCCTTTCATTGTAGCTCTTGCAGCACTAGGACCGATTATCCAACAACCCACCTCTCAAAAAGACCGTCAAATAGACGATACAGTCATCAAAGATGACGCACATATCTTCGTCTGCATGTACATATTAGCAGCCATTACAGCCCTTTATCTTTTCTTTTTAAATCCAAAATCTCAAAATGTATTCATCGTCACAGTCTTGTTAATAGTCCTTCCATTCATCTTCCCAAATATTATTTATCTTCTTAAAAAAGGCCACCGGGTTTATTTTTCCAATGGGCGACCTGTTGACAAAGGCTCGAGTTACAAGTTGGTTGAACACAAACATCATGAAGCATTCCCAGAAGAATGTTTTTCTCCTGCGGCAAATAAGAATCCGCGCGGATGTTGCTTTTCTGATAATATTATTAAGAAAGATCAGTTAATGGTTCTCGGTGAAGAACACAGTGCTACATTTCTTGTGACTCGGTTTGATTTTTGGCTATACTATTTTGCGTATTTTTGTGGGGGTACTATAGGACTTGCTTACAGTAATAATTTAGGACAAATTGCTGAATCACTTGGGTATATTTCTGAGACAAAAGCACTGGTCACAATTTATTCTACATGCTCTTTTTTTGGTCGTCTTCTTTCAGCTGCTACGGATTTGGTTGCCTGCTTTTATCACCAGAGTTATACGAGTGAGTGTAAGACTAACCACAAATTATTTTATGTACATATATAATGGGGCTTATTAGGCTTAAGTTTGGGAAAATAAATATGCACCGAAAATTCATTTCTGAATCTTCACACTTTTTGCTATAGACTAGACTTGGCAGAATGGGTGGGTCGGGTTGGATAATTGGTCAAAAACATGTAGCTTTCACACTTTTTGCTATAGACTAGACTTGGCAGAATGGGTGGGTCGGGTTGGATAATTGGTCAAAAACATGTAGCTTTTATAGAACAAATGAAAATTGGTCGGATTGAGTTGACCAGTAAATACCGCCTTTTGTTTGTTTTTTTTGGAGTTTTATAAACTATACCATTACAACGGAGGTCAAAACGAGGTTTTTATTTTGAATACACTTTGAGTGAGTTTCACTCTGTTTTCCATTTTAGCTAAAAAAAGAATTTACCCATTTAATCCGTTAAAAGGGTTCTAAATTAGCGTGTTTACCCGTAAATAGGTTGAAACTGCCACCTCTATTGTGGAGAAATAGGCTTAAATCCAAGTGTGGAGAAATAAATATATAGAGTTTCGACCCATTTACCCGTGAATGTGTGATTTGGGTTATGTTTAAAAACTAAAACAGAGAAAACAATACAGGTTATACGGGTATAAAATCACTCAAAATGTACAGCATACAGTCTCCAAATTCGCTGTGTAAACAGATAATGCATCTAATTATTTATTCATTATACGTGTATGCAGGAATGTATTCGACTAGGACCGGGAGATTATCACTGGCACTCGTGCCAATGCCTATTGCTTTTCTTCTGCTAGCAATATCAATCAACAAAACTGTTTTAAGCGTAGCCACAGGTCTAATAGGAATCTGCTCCGGATTCTTAGTTTCAACAGCCATATCAATTACTTCCGAGCTTTTTGGCCCTAAAAGCTCTGGGATCAATCATAACATCATCATTACCAACATCCCATTAGGATCATTACTTTATGGTGTTATTGCAGCCCTAATTTATGACGAGAACATCGCAACTCCAAAAGAGGTGGATCTTAATAAAGAATCAACGGTATGCATTGGTGGAAAATGCTTCTACAAGACATTTCTCGTGTGGGGTTGTATTTCTTTAATAGGTTTGGCTTCTAGTTTTCTGCTTTTCCTAAGAACGATACCGGCTTATGAAAAGCATTATAAGAAGAGAAAACATAGAGAGATTGCAGTCTCTGATGACTTCTAATGTATGTATACTAATAATTTTGACTTTTGAAGTCAAAATTTGAATCTACCAAGATGCATATAAGGCGTTGACCAGACTGTTTATGTTGTCCAATTACCAAACGCGGCCGTTTTGTTTAAGAAACATTTTATGGTTTGAAAACCATGCATTCTATATCAGCTTATATAACAATGTACCCAAATTTATTTTGAAAAACGACTTCAACAATTGTAATTCGCCAAACAAATTTGATAAGAAAAGTCACGCTCATTCAAGATTCAGAATACCTAAAACACAATGGGATTATCTCTACTTCCTTGTGCTTTCTCCAGCAATTCTGCCGGAAAATCGTTTCTGAGGATCTGCACTTTGAACTTAATACAACTTGCAGAAGTGTCTTCCATCAACTCGAAAACACATGCATCGTCAGCCACAAGTTTGTTTTCTGTAAAGAACTTTGCCCATCCTTCAGTCGCGAACCTTTTTATAGGCTGATCACCACGGTAAAGTAGGTCCCACACCTTTCCTCGATGAACAATTTTAACTGGGACCTCAGATTTCGGTAGCATCTCAGATATTTTCAGTGGCTACAATTGCATCACACAAAATTAGAGGTGGTCGTGATCAATTCTAATAGTGCATTTTCAACGACTTTTGACATTTTTCCTTTTTAACTACTTTTATTGTTTGACCCCGTTACAGATAAAACCAGAACCATAATCAATCCATTCATAATAAGTAAACGCGTTAAATGAACTCGCCACCTCAAGATAAAAGTAGCTTGAAGGCAGTTTAGTTGCGAGTTTTGTATTGCATCCATCAAATTAATAAGCAAGTACAGAAACAATTAGCATGAATCTTAAAATGTAAATTACCATTTGGAAATACTTTTTTTTGCCAATAACAACATGGAAATAAGGTTTTCCTGTTAATGGCCAAAACTCCGCATCACTTTGAGGTTCACCGGTTCGAAAATCCATCTAAAAAAATACAAAACTCGCGATATCAAACAAAAACTCATTTCATTGATTTTGCATTCAACAATGTGTAAAACTGTCTAAGTAAAAGGATTAACAGTTTTGCTACATCTAGTTACTTGAAAACCAAATTAGCAATTTATATAATAGGTGCATAAATTAAACAATAAAAATTGAAAGTAAGATAACAAATATTAACCTAAAAGTAGGGATTAATTGAAATGATTGATGAAAGCAGAGAACGAACCCGGAAGATGATACAAAGGAAAGGACACTTACATCCACCGTACAAGGGTTTCCTCTTAGGCGAGCATGGGGGTGGCCGGTAATGGTGGCACGATGATACTCCATTACTGGCCGAGAATTGCCGTTCCAAAAAAAAAAAAAAAAAAAAAAAAAAAAAAAAAAAAAAAAAAAAAAAGTAAATGATTAGAAGGTAAAGTTTTCGGTCATATTCGTAAAGTAAAATAAATTCTTTTTTTTATTTTACTTTTTTTTACATTACCTTTTTTTTCTTTAATTTTAGACTCGAGAACAGGACGTGACAGAGTCTATATTTTCATGCTTAAACTCGTGGTTAGTTATTTAATACTTTTAAACTCAACTTGATTATAAAGGGTGTTTGTTTCGACATATGTAATGAACTTATGGGTTTATGCAAATTTTTATAAGTTTATAAGCCTAATTTTCTCGTATTATGAGTTTATCAACTTGAACTTATGACTTTAAATAAGTTATAATTTAAATTTGATAAACTCATAAACCGAAAAAATTAGACTTATGAGTTTACAAAAACTTACATAAACTCATAAATCCGTTACATAAAGCGAAACAAACAACCCTGCTCGATACCTTAAAAACAACCTCTTTTTTGTTCTTGTGACTAAAAGAGTAAATTATTCAATAGTGCTAATTTTATACTACCATTCTTATTTACTACCACTTGAGTATATTTAATTATTTATTATATTTTCTTTTTTCCATTTCTACCTTTTTCAACATTCCCGCACCAGTAGTCCACCACCGGCGCGTGTCTTCCACCCGCCGCCTTCTCTCTTCCATTTCTAGAATCTCCGGCCTCTTTCTCAAACAGATTCATATTATGGGCACACAGGTATCATATTTTTCCAATTCCCCAAAATAATTCAAACCAAACCCTAAATTAAAAATATATATATATATATATATATATATATATATATATATATATATATATATATATATATATATATATATATATATTACTAACAGTTTGAACAATTTTTTTTTAATTTAATATTGTTTTTGTTTGATTAAATAGATGATAACAGTAGACTCATTAAGTCAAGTGATCGAAAAGGAACAAATTTACCTGACTACTTGTACATTCGAATCGTGTGATGAGTTACTCGAAAGTGTTCGTGCATTTTATTTCACTAAAGGATACGGTATATCTATTCGTAATTCAAAAAGAGACCGGTCTGTTACTTTGCAATGTGACCGAGGTGGTTCGTATAGAGATGTACGGTGTAATGGAGATAAACGCAAAAGGAGTAGTGAATCTCGTTTGATTAATTGCCCGTTTAGAATTGTAGGTAATAAGAGACGTGATGGTGTTTGGGTGTTAAAGGCGAAAGACTTGAAACATAATCATGAGCCGTGTACAGATGGTAGTAGGCGTCCTTCGTTTCGTGGATTGCCACCTGAGAATGTAGAAAGTGTTAAAAAGATGACGTTGTCTGGAGTACCTCCTCGAGAAATTCTTTCGTCTTTACAACAACAGATACCAAATTTTTCGGCCACGTCTAGAACTATTTACAACTTGAAGGCGAAAATTCGTAGAAATAATCGAGAAAATCGGTTAATGGTTAGTGCCTTATTTGAGGAGCTTAAAAAATGTGGTTTTTTGTACGATGTTTCACATAATGCAAAGGGGCATATAACTCGTTTGTTCGTTGCACACCCTTTGTCTATTAAGTTAGCCAAAGTCTTCTCCGATATATTTGTGATGGATTGCACTTACAAATCCGATAAATATAACATGTATCTCCTTGATATAATTGGAGTTTCATGTTTTAATACCTCTTTTTACTCCGGGTTTGCTTTTTTGGAAAAGGATGATGAAGAAAGTTATATTTGGGCATTAAATGCGTTTAAGAAGATTCTTGGACTCGGGGTTTTTCCTTTTGTGGTTATGTCGAATATGGAGTTAGCACTAATGAATGGGATAAAAAATGTATTTCCGAGAGCAACAAGTCTTTTGTGTCTTTGGGATATTCATAAGAATGTGTTGGCAAATTGCGAGAAGGATTTTGCATGTGCCGAGGAGTTCAATATATTTATGTCGAGTTGGAAAAATGTGGTGTGTTCAACAACAGAAGCTCTCTTTATGAAAAATTGGGGTGAATTCGAGTTGTTTTATAACGACAAGAAAGATGCGATTGAGTACATAAAGAATATATTGCTACCATGGAAAGAAAAAATTGTGAGTGTTTGGACCGAAAAGTATTTACATTTTGGTAATCGAACTTCATCAGGAACTGAAGATGCTCATGCCAAATTCATATCGTATTTAGAAGTTTCTGCTGGTGGTTTAGAAGAAGTGCAAAAGAATATTTGTCTCGCAATTGAGCATGAATTTAATGAGATTAAAGGGAAACTCGTTAGTGAGAGAATTCAAGTTCCTCCCAGTTGCAATATGCCACTTTTTAGAGACCTTCTGTCCTATGTATCTCCGTTTGCACTGAAGGAAATATATAAGCAATATGAAAAAATAAAAGACGGTAATAACTGCAAAATGATATCTTTACATTGTCATACAATTATGAATTACTTTAGTTTTTATTATTTATCTGTTTTTTTTTAGGTACAGCGACTCCGTGTATAGGTCATTTTATGGCAACTATGGGTCTACCATGTGCTCACAAGATTGAACATTGGCACGAAACGACACTTTCTTTGGAGCTTATTCATCCACATTGGAGAATTGATGCATCATCCCTAAATTTGGAAGATGGTTCGAATAATGATGGCGCTAACGGATTTATTAAGTTGCTTAATGAGTTGCATTCAAAATATCAATCGTGGCCCCCTGAAAAGAAAGAGTTTACTACCTTGATGATTAGTAAACTTATTAACGAATCTGATTCATATAGTTGAGTAGTAGATAGTTGCTCTGTTAATTGCTTGTGCAGAATTTAAGTAGAGAATTGCATTTTTCGAGGGAAACTTAGGAAGTAATTTGATCAGAAGCATGTGTAGTTTTTCTGTTATTACAGATTGTGTTGTGATTGACTTTAAGCAGGCATTTTTTTATTGCATGACGTGCTGTTAATTTACAGTTGGGTTGTCTAATGTGAATTATTGCTATATATGTTGTTCTCTGTATATGTTTCTCTTTTTGCTTCGGTATGTATTTTTTGTTATTTGTGTATTGCTGCCCGTCTTGGTGTTCAGTTCTTGCTATTAGTTACTGTTTCTGTCCCTGTCCTGGTGTAAGTCTGCGATCTGCATTTGAGCTTGGGCATTTCCAGTTTGCTGATAATGTTTTTTTTTTTGATTGGGACATTACGGGGCTGTTGTGCTGATCTCTAAATTATGATTAATGTTGTTATGCTTAGTTATTTTGATGTGCTGTTGCCGAGTTTTGTTGCTTTGTCTTGGCGCTGTTTTAGGTCATTACTCATTAGGACATTTTGTGCAGTCTTTTTCTGCTGCGTCTTTGTTTTCTTTTGGTTTGTAAGTGGTATTTCTTGGTCATAGGTTTAAACAGATTGTTCAAAATAAATATAGTGGTGGTGAACACTGTAAAATAGGCGATGAACAAATCATCTCCATATGAAAAATTTGCTGTTAATATAAACAGGTATGATTAAGTTATCCGTTTGATATGTTCCAATAGTAATCAACCCTCACTGCCTACACTTCCTTGCTGATAGTAGTAAGGGAAGATAAAACTTGATTTATGTCTGGTCGGTCATCTGGATCCATTCTGGTGCAAGATAAAGCCAACTTAAGAATATCTGCAGATCAGGATCAACAATATCAATCAGCTCGTTACAATTTAAAATCCTTACTATTTCAATTACGTAGTAATTTGTGTATTAGTTAACTTATCATCAATGAAACAAAATTAGATACCAATAATGAATATATTACTATAAAAAAAATTCCATATCAATGATGAATATTAACAAGTTACTTGTTGAGGCCTTTCATCAAATACTTATGGTCTATGTCTGTTAACATATAAATCATAAATCACATGTTGAAAACCACTCTAATCGAATGTTACGAAAATTGTTTGTTCCAAAGTGATACGAGACATCACTTTGTCTCATCGTCATATATGATATACTGAAAAAGAATAATTTACTTATGAATATGTACGTAATCATAAATATAATTCTTAGTTCAACTTGTATACTAAATGATGAGTTTATAATACATGATATAATTAGTGGGTTAACTAATAAGATAATTAACTAGTGTTATTAAACTATCATGAGGTTCCAGAATAATATCTATATCATACGTCATGATGACACAAACTAGTTTAATTAATTCAAATCGACAAAACAAAGTTGTTCATTTCTTGGTCCATTCTCAACCTAGGAGTTTTACTTACGAGTCTATGTCCACATGACCAAATTAGAGCGTGATTAATTACTATGAGCATAAATGATAATCGTAACTCTATACATATTTTGTTTATGTTTATCATTTTTACGAAAACTTATTATTGCTAAGATATATAACAAATCATACCATCTCTTTTTACTTAATTACTTTTAACATTTAACATTTTATCTTGTAACTCAATAAATTAAAATAGTTAAATTATTGTGTTTCTTTTATTTATTTTTCTTCTAAGTGCTTTCTCTAAATGATTACATAATGTAAAATAGACATACAATCTATCATATAGTCACCATATGTCTATAACTCCGACCATTACTAACACCAACAACTGTATTCCGTAATAAAATAATATTTATTTATTTAGTAAGAGATTTAGAGAAAATTACGAAAATACTTTAATATTTCATAAATAACCATCAAATTTACGAAAAGTTTTTACGCCCATACCTTTTGTAGCGAGAATTAAATTTATGTCACAAATTTTCTCACGACACATTCAAAAAGACGCGAATACATGACGCAATAACTTGAAAAAATTTAAACCTTTTATCTTAGCCTGAATAAATGGCGCTATATCGGACGTTCAATACGACACGATTACATGATGCATCGACGTGCCATAATTCACACCATTTATTTTAAAATATAAGTTATCGTATCTTAAAGGAAAAAGACATAAAGAGAAAAAAGAAAAAGTAATTAAAAGAAGAATATATTCAGGTTTCACGGGTGGGTTAATATCAAGTCCGTGGTGTTTTGCTTATGTCTTTTTGTGACAACTTGTATAATGAATTTGGATTTAGTATTACATTCTATGCATGCATGTTTTTATATATCAGTTATGTGTACTGAGTTTTCCATACCATAAAATAGGTGTTTTTCGGATCGTCATCTTGTGTGGTTGCGGGTATGGGTATTTTTTAGGTTTTGTGGTTTCATAGTTTACTAGATATTCTTGTTAATGGGGTGTTTCTATGTGAATGTTTAGCGTTTGTTTCGTCTTCTTGCTTCTAAAAGTAGTATAACTAAATTTGAGAAGATATTTTCTCCGTCCTAAATTAAGTGTAACTTTTAACATAAGAAAGTGCAAATTTCATAACTTTGAAAACGTTTTAATTGGTTGAAATATGAAGATTGAGACTTATTTTTGAACAAACTAAAATAAAAAGACAGAAGTTTTACAATTTATGAGATGATATATGGGAATTATTTACTTGTAAGTGGGAAGTCAATATGAATCTTTGGAAGCGTGTGATAGCAATATGATCACGATTGACTACAAGATATCATAATTTCTTTTCTCTAGTCGTTTACAAATGATATATTTGGACCCCCTTGATAACACAAGCCATGATAATGATAAGGTCTCTAAAGTTAGTGTGCCGTGAAGACTTGTTTTCATACATTAAACATTTGACCCAACAAAATTATTCTAGTCAACCTTAAGATTCTGCAAATGACATATATATATATATATATATATATATATATATATATATATATATATATATATATATATATATATATATATATATAAACAGCTTCTTGAGTTTACATTAGTAATATCACAACTTAAGTTTAAAATATAAACAATGGTGTTCAAAAGCCTTGTGCTTTTACCTCTCTTTGTTCTTGTTGTTCTATCTGCTGATTCGAGCTTGGACGATGAAGCGGATGCTTTAATACATTTCAAGAAGTCGATAACAGATGACCCAACTGGTGCACTTCTGGACTGGGTTTCTGATTCTACCCATCATTGCAACTGGACTGGAATTCAGTGTGATGATGTTTCGGGTCGTGTGGTTTCAATTTCTATTCAACAAACACAGCTCAAAGGCCAAATTTCACCGTTTCTTGGAAACCTTTCCCGTCTCCAGGTTCTTGATTTATCTTATAACTTATTCACTGGCAACATTCCATTCCAGTTGGGATACTGTAGTCAGCTTTCTGGGGTTTCACTTTACACGAATTCTCTTTCTGGGACGATTCCGTCAGAACTGGGAGAACTTCGGAATCTAGAGTTACTAGACCTGGGAAACAATTCTATTACTGGAATCATTCCGGAAAGCTTGTTTAATTGCACTTCATTGATGCAACTTGGCCTTGATGAAAACAAACTTAATGGTACAATCCCTGATAGAATCAGTGATTTGATTAATCTCCAGCTTCTTGGAGCTTCTAATAACCTTTTCCAAGGTTCTATTCCAACTTCCATTGGGGATTTGAAAGATTTACAATCTTTAGACTTGAGCGAAAACCAAATAAATGGTATCATTCCTACTTCGCTTGGTGATTTGAAAAAGTTACAGCTTTTAGATTTGAGCGGAAACCAGATAACTGGTATCATTCCTACTTCGTTTGGTGATTTGAAAGAGTTACGAGGTTTTGACTTGAGCCAAAACCAGATAACTGGTATCATCCCTGCTTCAATTGGTCTTTTGAAAAAGTTACAAGTTGTCGCCTTGAACGAAAACAAGATAACTGGTATCATTCCCAAAGAGATTGGGAACTTGTCAAGTTTACAAATTCTTCATTTGTTTGAAAATTCACTCTCTGGGGATATACCATCGGAACTTGGGAGTTGCAAAAATCTTTCTCATGTCCAGTTAAACAGCAACAAGCTCAGTGGAAGCATTCCTAGTGAGATTGGAAATCTTGTAAGCTTACAGGAATTGAAGTTATATGAAAATCAGTTAAACTCCTCGATCCCGAGCTCACTTTTCAGGTTGAAATCACTGCTAGATTTACAACTATCAAGGAATAATCTAACTGGAAATATTTCTTCCGAGATATCTTCATTGGAATCGCTACAATTCCTAACACTTCATGAGAACAAATTCACTGGTGAAATCCCTGAATCCATAACCAGGTTGGTGAATTTGACATATTTGAGCATTAGTTTAAACTCTCTCACTGGACCAATCCCTTCAAGCATTGGGTCTCTTTATAATCTAAGAAATTTGTCTCTTAGCAATAATCGTCTTGATGGATCTATTCCAGTTAGCATCACAAACTGCACACATATCCGTTCGATCGATTTGTCTAATAATTTTAATATGGTCGGAGATATACCTCACGGGTTTGGGAAGTTGTCAAATCTTAGTTTTTTAAGTCTTGGTGACAACAGATTATCTGGGGAAATCCCAGATGATCTCTTTAACTGTTCAAGTATTGTTATATTAGATATAGCACGTAACAATTTCACCGGATTGCTGAAACCGGGCATTGGAAGACTTTCTAATCTCCAAATATTTCAAATTCATGGTAATTCCTTTTCCGGTTCAGTCCCCAAAGAGATAGGGAATCTAACTAGCTTGACGATTTTAAACCTTGGTCAAAACAGTTTTTCAGGCACCATTCCTGCAGAAATTTCTAATATTTCTCAACTTGGAAGCTTTTTGGTTGGTAACAATAATCTAGAAGGCCGGGTTCCAGATGAATTCTTTGAGCTTAAACAGCTGACTGAACTCTACATGATGAACAACAAGTTTGTAGGTTCTGTACTGAATTCTGTTTCAAAGCTTGAGATGCTTTCTCAGTTGGATCTAAGTGGAAACAGGTTTAACGGGTCAATTCCGGAAAGTATTACAAAACTTAATCAGTTGATTTGGATAGACCTCTCACACAATCTTTTTACGGGATCAATTTCTGGGCCCGTGATTGCAGGTATGAAGAATATGCAATTATATCTTAATTTCTCAAACAATTTTCTAACAGGAAAGATTCCAAATGAGTTTGGAAACCTGGAGATGGTAGAAGCGATTGATATCTCAAACAATAATCTGTCAGGAGGTATTCCGCTAACACTTCAAAGTTGTAGAAATCTGCGCAGACTTGATTTGTCAGGAAATCAGCTTTCTGGTATCGTTTTGGACAGAATATTCCCGCCTCTTGACGTTCTTACTTACATAAATTTCTCAAGAAATCTGTTGGAAGGAGAGATTCCGAAAAGTATGGCAAACTTGACCAGTCTTACCTCCGTTGACCTTTCACAAAACAGATTCAATGGCACGATTCCTGAAACTTTTGGCAACATTTCCACATTGAAACACCTCAATCTCTCTTTCAATCAGTTACAAGGACGTGTTCCTGACACCGGTATCTTTAGAAACATGAGTTCAGTTGGAATACTTGGAAATCCATCTCTATGTGTTACCAACGACACTGAAACATGCGTCTCCACAAGTCGATCAAATCGTGCACATCAACTATCCAAGAAGGCGGTATTGATTCTTGCGATACTTGGATCTTTAGCTTTCTTTCTTGTCTTATTTTTGGTTGTAATATGTTATCGGCATGTTAGAAAACAGAAAGTTAAAGAAACTGAGAATCCAGAAACGGTGAACACCCCGGGATTCACTCTGAAAAGATTTGATAGAAAAGAACTTGAAGATGCTACCAACAACTTCAATGAAGCCAACATTCTTGGTACAAGCAGTTTAAGCACAGTGTACAAGGGTACACTGGAAGATGGAAAAATGATAGCAGTGAAGAACTTGAACATCACACAGTTCTCAGCGGAATCCGATAAGAGCTTCAATAAGGAAATGAAGACGATAGCAAGATTAAGGCACAGAAATCTAGTGAAGGTTATTGGTTATGCATGGGAGAGTGGAAAGTTAAAGGCTCTGGTTCTTGAGTACATGGAAAATGGTAATCTGGATAGAGTTATACACGATCCTGAAATTGATCGATCAAGATGGGATCTTTCTGAGAGAGTAGATGTTTTGGTTTCTGTTTCAAGAGGATTGGTTTATTTGCATTCGGGATATGATTTCCCGATAGTTCACTGTGATTTAAAGCCTTCAAATATTCTTCTGGACGGAAAATGGGATGCTCATGTAAGCGATTTTGGGACGGCTCGAATTCTTGGAGTTCATCAACAAGATGGAAGCAGCATCTCTTCTCAATCCACATTTCAAGGCACTATTGGTTACTTGGCTCCAGGTAAATATGCATATCCAACTCTTCTTTTATTCATCATACAAAAACTAGCATAAAGTAAAAATCTATGAGTTTTGACCTTATAAGTCAACCTAATGCATTTCTGTTTTCGACCAGAGTTTGCATATATGAGAAAAGTGACAACGAAAGTAGATGTATTCAGCTTTGGAATAATAGTGATGGAATTCATCACTAGAAAAAGGCCAACAGGACTTACCGAAGAGGAGGGGATCCAATTCACTTTGCCACAACTAGTAGATCGAGCACTTTCAAATGGAGTGAACGAGCTGACTGAAATTGTGGATCCTGATTTGTCGTCCAATTTTTCCACGAAGAAGGGTGTAATAGAAGAGCTTATGAAGTTGGCATTATCTTGCACCAGAACGGATCCAGATGACCGCCCAGACATGAATCAAATCTTATCTTCCCTTACAAACATCAGCAAGAAAGTCTAAATGGTGAAGTTTACAAATTGGAACGAATAAGTAAACCAATTACTTGTATCTATTAGTGTTTTTAGAAAATCGGTAGTATCATTTAATTTCAAGATTCTAACCAGTTTGTAGTTGTTTGAGACTGTATTACCTCCATTTTAATAACGAAATACTGCACACATCAGCGGGTTTTGAGCTTTTTAAGCCGTCTTCTTATTAATTTGTTGAATTTTCTGTAGGAGTGATTCAATGGTTGGTTAACGAGTGGTAAGGGATAATAAAGGTCATCTGCGAATGTTAGTCATCGAATAAAGCAGCAATCTGCGAATAAGCTTTTAATGTGATCATGATCATCTTTTTGTCCAAAAAATTGACTTAAATCGTTGTTGATTAGTTTGGCTAAGGTTAACAAGTCAGACAATTTGGTTGCACAAATGTCAAACAAAGGTTAATGATTTGGCCTTACCTTGTAGTAAAAAAATATAAATATTTGGAAAATTCTTGAACCATGAGTATGATCATACCTCTCGAAATTCATCGAATAACGCCGCAATCTGCATATGCTTGCCATTTCCTTCTAAAAACGAAATGATGTGAAGATCAGGCGCCATATATTTTTTTTAAATCTTGCATTATGACAAACAGTTGGCGTGCAAAATAAAGGAAATTGATATTTGGAGATTAAAGGGGGTGTTTGTTTGAATTCGGCTTATGTTTTATAACTCCTGATTATTAGCTTATTTTATTTAGTCATAATAAACAGTAATAAGCCAATAATCTCTTACATAAGCCATAAAATTTGGGGTTATGAAATATAACCCAAAACTCAATAAGCTCAACACTTATATAAACACTTAGGTGCTGTTCTTTTTTCAAAAAAAAGTCTTAATAGGCTCTGAACTCTGACCCGGTCAGAGGTTTTAAAAATTTTGTTGTTCTTTTTTTTTTTTCAACCAGAGACAAAAAACCTCTTTTTATCTCTGATCCAACCCTACATGAAAAACCTCTTTTTACCACTGATTACCTCTTTCTCTTCACCGGTAAGTTTTCCATCCTTAAATTCAAATAATTTTTGATTTTTTTCAATGGTTTGTCACTTGATTTCGTTATATAAATTGATATTGATGATTGTTTGTTAGATTTAGGTGATATAATTTTTTTTTAATATGTATTTGTTTTCGATTGCCTATAAACTCCTACTATTACATTGACTTTTATGTGAATTTTTCTTTTGTTAATTATTTTTATATCTTGAAATTGATGTTAGACAATTAGTTTATTAATTTGTTCAATCACGCTCACGCTAAACTTAGAAACGTGATTGAGGGTGCTTTTGGTGTTTTGAAAGCACGTTTTCCCATCTTGAAGAGAATGACTCCGTATTCTTTGGTGAAACAAAGAGATATTACTATTGCATGCTTTGCTATTCATATTTTTATACGAAAAGAAGGATTAAGTGATGATTTTTTCTCCGAATATGATCGAGGTGAAGTACATGCTAACGAGAATGTACAAGATGGAGACGAGTATGATGAGGACGAGGTTCAACCACATGAAAATACAACATATCAACAATATATGATCAATTGTCGAGATCAACTTGCGGCACAATTAATGCAAAAATGTTGAAAATGTTGTTTGAATATTATCTTTATTTGAAAAATGTTGCCACTATGTTTGAACGTTTTATGAATGTTTTTATTTAAGACGTTTTATAAATGAAACAGTTTAGTACTAATATAGTAAAACAGATGTTACGAAGGAAAAAAGAACATAGTATATTGATTCAGATTCAGAGTTTTGGACCACCTCTGATTATTCAGAGCTGGTATTCAGATTCAGAGGAAAAACATTTGGTTCAAAAGAACAGCACCTTATATAAGCTCAAACAAACACACGTAACTGATGGAGAAGTTTATATTTATTGGCATTGGGTAGCTTTTGATATCATATTAGTTTACAGGGAAAAACCCAAAAATAAGTCCTTTGACTTAGATATACACGACCTAACCCAATTAACCGCCAAAAAAGGTTAAAACATTATAGCGTAATTGGCATAAATTGTAACGTTGTATCAAATATACCCAATTATTTCATTTTCTAAAAGTCGTGACCCTTATTCTTTAAAAATAAAATTTTAAAGTCCTTAATCCCATTAAAAAAAATAGCAAAATTCAAAATAAATTTTTGACAACAACAATCATTTAAATTGTTTTTAGAGAGTAAATATATGTCTAATTTGATTACCCATTTGTAATATATTTGTGATTTTCGAAATGCATAAGGTACTCTTATTTTATTAATATATAAAAAAATCAAGTATGTAACTGTTTATTAAAAACAACTCATATGAACAAAATCCAAAACCTTATGCCAACACACCCTAACACTATTTAATAAGATTTTCTATAACTATAACCCTGCCGATTGCGTGTTGTGGTTTATAATATTACATTCATCACATTTTGTACATTGAATAACACCGCCCATCCCCCGCATTTGTGGATGGCATCTCCTTCAATCACGAAATACAAACTTTTATATGTGTCTTTACGTTTTAGTCACAGCCTCCCGTGGTTATTTAATTATGGAGTACATTACAAAAATCTTGATATAACTAAATATAACCAAAACAAAGACATATATGGTGCCTAGTTTTTCTATGTTCGTTGTGTGAACTCTAGTTAAGAATCCAATGGTCACAATCTCATTGTCGACATAGAGACCTAACTTCATTGTATGATTAATTCTCGACCAATCAATTGACATCTTTCCTTTTTCGACTTCAACCTTAAGTAGAAACACTTGCCCTTCTTAAGTTATATGCAACTAAAACATAAAAGTAGAAATTAACATACGCATGAAATAACATATATATTACATCATAAGCAAAGCTATCTGCGCGGTCTTTGTCACGGTTTCATGACGGTTTATATATACGTACTGAATCCCGCTACGTCAAATGCTTGTTGGTTGTATTCGACTATTTTCACACGTAAAATGAAAGTATATCTAGGGTGGGAGGCAGTATGAACTCAACTAAAGATAAGACTAATGTCTCGAAAGTCAGTGGACCTTTGAAGATTTTGTTCTCACATTTTAATGTTTGACAAAATAAAAAAATTCTGAAGTATAAAGTCAGCTTGTTTCTCATATAATCATCACCAGCTCAAATTCAACAATGGTGTTCAAAAGCCTTATACTTTTACCCTTCTTTGTACTTGTTGTTCTATCGGCTGGTTCGAGTTTGGAAGATGAAGCGGATGCTTTGAAACATTTCAAGAAGTCGATAACAGATGACCCAACTGGTGCACTACTGAACTGGAATCCAAATTCCACCCATCATTGCAACTGGACCGGAATCCAATGTGATGATGTATCAGGTCGTGTAGTTTCGATTTCTATTCAACAAACAAACCTCAAAGGCCACATTTCGCCGCTTCTTGGAAACCTTTCCGGTCTCCAGCTTCTTGATTTATCGTATAACTTATTAACTGGAAACATTCCATTCCAGTTGGGATACTGCTCACAACTAACTACACTTGCTTTTTACACGAATTCTCTCTCTGGACCAATTCCGTCCGAACTAGGAAAACTCCCGAATCTGGAGTTACTAGACCTGGGAAACAATTCCATTACTGGAATCATTCCGGAAAGCTTGTTTAATTGCACTTCATTAATGCAAGTTAGCTTTGATGCCAACAAACTTAATGGTACAATCCCTGATAGGATAGGCGATTTGGTCAATCTTCGGTATCTTTCAGCTTTAAATAACCTTTTGGAAGGTCCGATTCCTACTTCAATTGGTGAATTAAAAGTTTTAGAATCTTTAGACTTGAGCGTAAACCAAATATCTGGTATCATTCCTGGAGAGATTGGGAACTTGTCAAGTTTACAAGTTCTTCAGTTGGGTGAGAATTCTCTCTCTGGGAATATACCAGCTGAAATCGCCCGTTGCATAAATCTTTATTCTCTCAATATATACATAAACAAGCTCACTGGTAGCATTCCTACGGAGCTTGGAAATCTTGTCAACTTACAGGAGTTGCGGTTATATGGTAATCAATTGAACTCCACAATCCCAACCTCATTGTTCCGGTCAAAATCACTAGTGAATTTGCAACTATCAAGGAATAATCTAACAGGGAATGTTTCTTCGGAAATTTCTTCACTGGAGTCGCTACAATTCCTGACACTTCATGAGAACAAGTTTACCGGTGAAATCCCTGAATCCATAACAAGGTTGGTAAATTTGACATATTTGACAATTGGTTTAAACGCTCTCACTGGATCCATTCCTTCGAGCATTGGGTCTCTTTATAATTTAAGAAACCTGTCTCTTAGTAATAATCATCTTGAGGGAATTATTCCAACTAGCATCACAAACTGCACAAATATACGTGTCCTAGATTTGTCTAATAATTATAAGATGGTCGGAAAAATACCTCACGGGTTTGGGAAGTTATCAAATCTTACATTTTTAAGTCTTGGCAACAATAGAATGTCCGGGGAAATTCCGGATGATCTCTTCAATTGTTCCAGTCTTGAGATTTTCGATATAGCACGTAATAATTTCACCGGATTGTTGAAACCAGGCATTGGAAGCCTTTCTAATCTCCAAATACTTCAAGTTCATTATAATTCTTTTTCCGGTCCAATCCCAAGAGAGATCGGGAAGCTGACTAGTTTATCAGTTTTAAATCTTGGTCAAAATCAATTCGCAGGCACTATTCCTGTAGAAATGTGTAATATCACTCTCCTTGGAAGACTTTTGCTCGGTAATAATCATCTTGAAGGCCGGATTCCAGAGGAATTCTTTAAACTTACACAACTAACTGATCTCTACTTGATGAACAACAAATTCGAGGGTTCGGTTTTGAATTCTGTTTCAAAACTTAAACAGCTAGCTGAGCTGGATCTAAGTGGAAACAGGTTTAACGGGACAATTCCAAACAATATGACAGAACTTACGCGCTTGATTCAGATAGACCTCTCACACAACTTCTTTACGGGATCAATTCCAGGGCCGGTGATTGCAAGTATGAAGAGTATACAGGTGTATCTCATATTCTCAAACAATTATCTTACAGGAAAGATTCCAAATGAAATTGGTAAGATGGAGATGTTAGAAGCCATTGATTTCTCAAACAATAATCTGTCAGGAGGTATTCCGCTAACACTTCAAAGTTGTAGAAATCTGCGCAGACTTGATTTGTCAGGAAATCAGCTTTCCGGTATCGTTTTGGACAGAATATTCCCGCCTCTTGACGTTCTTACTTACATAAATTTTTCAAGTAATCTGTTGGAAGGAGAGATTCCGGAAAGTATGGCAAACTTGACCAGTCTTACCTCCGTTGACCTTTCACAAAACAGATTCAATGGCACGATTCCTGAAACTTTTGGCAACATTTCCACATTGAAACACCTCAATCTCTCTTTCAATCAGCTACAAGGACTTGTTCCTGATACTGGTATCTTCAGAAACACGAGTTCAGTTGGCTTACTTGGAAATCCATCTCTGTGTGTTCCCAACGACACTGAAACATGCGTCTCCACAAGTCGATCAAATCGTTCGCGTCAGCTATCCAAAAAGGTGGTACTGATTCTTGCAATAGTTGGATCTTTTGCTTTATTTATTGTGTTACTTTTGGTTGTATTATGTTCCCGGCATGTGAGAAAACAGAAAAGAACTAAGAATCCAGAACCAGAATACATCCCGGGATTCACTCTGAAAAGATTTGATAGAAAAGAACTTGAAGATGCTACCAACAACTTCAACAAAGCCAACATTCTTGGTACAAGCAGTTTAAGCACAGTTTACAAGGGTATGTTACAAGATGAAAAGATGATAGCAGTGAAAAATTTGAACTTCACAGAGTTCTCAGCGGAATCCGATAAGAGCTTCAATAAGGAAATGAAGACGATAGCAAAACTGAGACACAGAAATCTAGTGAAGGTTCTTGGTTATGCATGGGAGAGTGGGAGGTTAAAGGCGTTGGTTCTAGAATACATGGAAAATGGTAACTTGGATAGAGTTATACACGATTCTGAAATTGATAGATCGAGATGGGATCTTTCTGAGAGATTGGATGTTTTGGTTTCTGTTTCTAGAGGGTTGGTTTATTTGCATTCGGGTTATGATTTCCCGATAGTTCACTGTGATTTGAAGCCTTCAAATATTCTTCTGGATGGAAAATGGGATGCTCATGTTAGCGATTTTGGGACGGCTCGAATTCTTGGAGTTCATCAACAAGATGGAAGCAGCATCTCTTCTGCATCCACGTTTCAAGGCACCATTGGTTACTTGGCACCAGGTAAACGCATCACTATATTGATACTAAAATCTATGTTTTTTGCCATGAAGGTCAAACTAATACATTTTTGTTTTCCGACAGAGTTTGCATATATGAGAAAAGTGACAACGAAAGTAGACGTATATAGCTTTGGAGTAGTAGTGATGGAATTAATCACTAGAAAAAGGCCAACGGGACTCACCGAAGAAGAGGGAGTCCAAATCACTTTGTCACAACTAGTAGATCAAGCACTATCAAATGGAAACAACGACCTGATTGAAATTTCGGATCCTGATTTGGCGTCCAATTTCTCCATGAAGAGGGGTGTTATAGAAGAACTTCTTAAGTTGGCCGTAACTTGCACCAAAATGGATCCAGACGACCGACCGGACATGAATCAAGTCTTGTCTTCCCTTACAAAGATCAGAAAGAAAGTCTAACAATGAGTGATAACTCATAATCATAAGTATGTTTGACAGAACCTAGAGTATCATTTCATTTCAAGATTGTAGACTTGTAACTTATTCTCATTGGGTCACCAGTTTGTAGTTTTCGTTACTGCATTTACAAACGATTATGATCATGCCTCTGATAGGTCTCTGTTCATAGAATGAAGCAGCAATACTTCTGCAAATTCCATCCAAAAATCCTTATTTGTTCATGGACAATGCCATAATGTTCGCACTCAAAGATTCTCTATATATGATCAGAATGAAGGAGGGCAGTGGAAGGATTAATCGTAGTTATATTTAGGTTCATGATCACATACGACGCTCTTGATGGGATTGGGTATCGTTGTTGTATTTTTAGGTTCATTGTCATTCTCTAAACAAAGTTCTATGAGGAATTATGACAAACAGTTGGTGTGCAAAATGTTCGCACTCAAGAATCTAAATGATCAGGATGAAGGAGGGCACTCGAAGGATTGATCATTGTTATATTTTTAAGTTCATGGGTCATTCTTGAAAAAAATTCAATGAGGCAGTATGACAAACAGTTGGTGTGCGAAATGAAAATAGTTTGTTTCTTCAGGATGCAACCTTATATATTGATCAAACCAAATCAAAGGAAGACTCGTGTTTTATTGATATATGTAATAAAACACGCCGTTATTTTGGGTTGTTGATCAATTGATTATAGTTTGCTACCTCAGGATGCAACCTAACAAATTGTTTTTTTCCAACGCTGGACGCAGAGCGCGGGCAAAAAACAATTGTTGCAGTCAAGAGAATATAATTGGCTAATTTGATGCCTATTGACTAAGGTAACACTTGGGATACTTTAAAAGAGGTCTCGTGTTTTACTTTTACCAACTTCAACTCCTTAGTATTTGTCTTTTTTCGAAATAATAAAAAATACTCATATTATTATACTAAATGAGTCTAACAAGACACTTTCTTATTTCGGTTTTTCTTTTTTGTTAATATATAAACAATCTCCTTCATGCCATACTTCTATGTTCTCGAGTTTGTACCAAGTACAAAAACATCAAACATAAACAAAATATGCATATAGTTACGATTATTGATATATGTTCACATCTTATTGGAATTAAGTACGCATCGAGGGTCAAAATGCCCTTGTTTTTTCATTGTTCTCTAGTAAAAAAAAGGACGTTTCTTAAAACCAGACATTGAACGACTTTCTAATTAATGATAATTCGTCTTTTGGTGAGCCAGTTGATCAAAAGCTCGAGATGAGCCAAACATTTTGGCTAACTGTCATTTTTGGCCAAAATGCTTCACTTGGGTGCTGTGTTTGATGCTTTCCGTTCATGTGATAACGCATTAGATTTATATCTATTTAATAACCAAATCAATAAACATTTTGGTATCTTTGAAGCGACTGAAGAATATTAGTATCATTTTCTTAAACAGTTTTTGTGTTCATACTATCATTACTACTAAAGTAGTATACAAGTTGAGTTAAGAATGGACTACATTTTTTTAAGTTTGTGAGCTGCGAAAACTTTATTCTCACTCTTGGTTCTGCAACTTTAAGAACAGCTTCTTGTTCTACATTAAAATTATAATCGCAGCTTACCTTCAAAATCAACAAACCATGGTGTTCAAACGCTTTTTACTTTTGGGTTTCTTTGTACTCATTCTACATGCTGATTCCCGTTTGGAAGATGAAGAAGCTTATGCCTTGAACCAGTTCAAGAAGTCGGTCTCAGATGACCCAACTGGTGCATTCCTGGACTGGAATCCCGATTCCACCCATCATTGCAACTGGACGGGAATCCAATGTGATGATGTGTCAGGCGGTGTGGTTTCGATTTCCATTCAGGAAACACAGCTTAAAGGCCAAATCTCCCCTTTTCTTGGAAACCTTTCTGGTCTCCGGGTTCTTGATTTATCTTATAACTTATTCACTGGCAACATTCCATTCCAGTTGGGATACTGTAGTCAGCTTTCTACGCTTTCACTTTACACGAATTCTCTTTCTGGACCGATTCCGTGGGAACTAGGAAAACTCCAGAATCTGGAGATACTAGACCTGGGAAACAACTCCATCACTGGAATCATCCCGGAGAGCTTGTGTAATTGCACTTCATTGATGCAAGTTACTTTTGATAACAACAAACTCAATGGTACAATCCCGGATAGAATCAGTGATATGGTCAATCTTCAGTATCTTGCAGCTGCAGATAACCTTTTGGAAGGTCTAATTCCTACTTCAATTGGTGAACTGAAAAAGTTACAATTTTTAGACGTGGGCATAAACGAGATAACTGGTACCATTCCCAGAGAGATTGGGAACTTATCAAGTTTACGAGTTCTTGGGTTAGATCAGAATTCTCTCTCTGGGAATATACCAACTGAAATCTCACAATGCACAAATCTATATTCTCTAAATATATATAGAAACAATCTCACAGGAAGCATTCCTCCGGAGCTTGGAAATCTTGTCAACTTAAAGGAGTTACGGTTATATGGTAATCAATTGAACTCCACAATCCCGACCTCATTGTTGCGGTTGAAATCACTGGTGAGTTTGCAACTATCAAGAAATAATTTAACTGGGAATGTTTCTTCGGAGATTTCTTCACTGGAATCGCTACAATACTTGACACTTCATGAGAACAAGCTTACTGGTGAAATCCCTGAATCAATAACCAGGTTGGTGAATTTGACATATTTAAGTATTAGTTTAAACTCTCTCACAGGATCAATTCCTTCGAGCATTGGGTCTCTTTATAATCTCAGAAATCTGTCTCTTAGCTATAATCATCTTGGGGGAACTATTCCAATTAGCATTACAAACTGCACAAATATCCGCTTCATAGATTTGGCCAAAAATTATAAGATGGTTGGAGAAATACCTCACGGGTTCGGGAAGTTGTCGAATCTTACATTTTTAAGTCTTGGCAACAACAGACTGTCAGGGGAAATCCCAGATGATCTCTTCAATTGTTCGAGTCTTGTGACTTTAGATATAGCACGTAACAGTTTCATCGGATTTTTGAAACCGAGCATCAAAAGACTTTCTAATCTCCAGACACTTCAAATTCACTATAACTCTTTTTCCGGACCAATCCCAAGAGAGATCGGGAAGCTGACTAGTTTATCGATTTTAAATCTTGGTCAAAATCATTTCTCAGGCACCATTCCCGTAGAAATTTCTAATCTCTCTCTCCTTGGAAGACTTTTGGTCGGCAATAATAATCTAGAAGGCCGGATTCCAGAGGAATTCTTTGAGCTTAAACAGCTGACTGAACTCTACTTGATGAACAACAAATTTGAGGGTTCTGTTCTAAATTCTGTTTCAAAGCTTGAACAACTTTCTGAGTTGAATCTAAGTGGAAACAGGTTTAACGGGTCAGTTCCAAATAATATGTCAAAATTGACGCACTTGATTTGGATAGACCTCTCACACAACTCTTTCACCGGAGCGATTCCAGGGCCAGTGATTGCAAGTATGAAGAATATACAGGTGTATCTCAACTTCTCAAACAATTATCTTTCAGGAAAAATCCCAAATGAAATCGGCAATTTGGAGATGGTAGAAGCCATTGATATCTCAAACAATAATCTTTCAGGAGGTATTCCGCTAACACTTCAAAGTTGTAGGAACCTGCGCAGTCTTGATTTGTCGAAAAATCAGCTTTCCGGTAACGTTTTGGATGGAATATTCCCTCCTCTTGACATTCTTACTTACATAAATTTTTCAAGAAATCAGTTGGAAGGGGAGATCCCAGACAGTATGGCGAACTTGAGCAGCATTTCCTCCGTAGACCTTTCACAAAACAGATTCAATGGCACAATTCCCAGGAGTTTTGGCAACAATTTGGCATTAAAACATCTCAATCTTTCTTTCAATCGGCTACAAGGACGTGTCCCAGATGCCGGTATTTTCAGAAACTCTAGTGCAATCGGATTACTTGAAAACCCGTCTCTTTGTATTACTAACGGAACCGAATCATGCGTCTCCACAAGTCGATCAGATCGTGACAAAAAGATGGTACTGATTTTTGCAATAGTCGGATCTTTAGCTTCTTTGCTTGTGTTAACTTTGGCGGCATTATGTTATCGGTATGTTATAAAACGGAAAGTTAGAGTAAGTGAACCAGAATACACCCCTGGGTTCACTCTGAAAAGATTTGATAGAAAAGAACTTGAAGATGCAACAGACGGCTTCAATGAAGGGAACATTCTTGGTACGAACAGTTTAAGCACGGTGTACAAGGGTACATTACAAGATGGAACAATGATAGCAGTGAAGAATTTGAATTTCAAGCAATTCTCAGCAGAATCGGATAAAAGCTTTGATAAAGAAATGAAGACTATAGCAAAACTGAGGCATAAAAATTTGGTCAAGGTTCTTGGATATGCATGGGAAAGCGGGAAACTGAAGGCTCTGGTTCTTGAATACATGGAAAACGGTACTTTGGATAGAGTTATACACGATTCTGGAACTGATAGATCGAGATGGGATCTTTCTGAGAGAGTAGATGTTTTGGTTTCGGTTTCGAGAGGATTGGTTTATCTGCATTCAGGATATGATTTCCCAATAGTTCACTGTGACTTGAAGCCTTCTAATATTCTTCTGAATGGACAATGGGATGCTCATGTTAGCGATTTTGGAACGGCTAAAATTCTTGGAATTAATCAGCAGAATGGAAGCAGCATTTCTTCTACAGCGGCTTTTCAAGGCACCATTGGTTACTTGGCTCCAGGTAAATGCATAACAAACCCGTGTTTTATTCAACCTACATAAATTAACATAAAAATGATTATAACACATGCGTACGTATGTTTGTCAATTATGATGTTAAAAGCTATTTATAATGACCTTGAAGGTCAAACTAACGTTTTTCTTTTTTCAACAGAGTATGCATATATGAAAAGGGTGACAACCAAAGTAGACATATTTAGCTTTGGAATAATAGTGATGGAAATCATCACCAGAAAAAGACCAACAGGACTCACCGAACAGGATGGGATCCAAATCACATTACCACAGCTTGTAGATCGAGCACTCTCAAATGGAATCAACGAGCTGATTGAGATCCTGGATCCTGATTTGGCATCCATTTTTTACCGGAAACAGGGCATTATAGAAGAGCTTCTTAAATTGGCCTTACATTGCACCAGAATGGATCCAGATGACCGACCAGACA
This sequence comes from Senecio squalidus, assembly GCA_910822075.1. Taxonomy (NCBI): domain Eukaryota; kingdom Viridiplantae; phylum Streptophyta; class Magnoliopsida; order Asterales; family Asteraceae; genus Senecio; species Senecio squalidus. Next base: position 10,295,220 of record CAJVGC010000591.1, on the reverse strand, counting down.
TGAATCAAGTCTTATCTTCCCTTACAAAGATCAGCAAGAAATTCTAAACAGGGAGTGTCACAAATTGGAACATAATCTTAAGTATATTTGAGAGAATCGGGAGTATCATCATTTCAACATTCTGTTAGCTTTGTAATTGTTTGACAAATTGAACATTCGTGGTTGGCCGGAATATTACTCTTGAAACTAACATAAACGGGTTCTAATTTAAAAATTAACGCCTTAACGTGGATTGTACGGCATTTAATGTTTATGCCTCTACTGCATAAACTAACATAATTGCTCATCACCAATTTCATTTGTAACTCTTTCTCACTGATTTTAAATTTTGTGTCACTAATGTGTATTTGGTTAAAGACCCATTTTATGAGCTGGTAAAATGTCCTCGCAAGAAAGCACACCAATGTGTACTTTTCGTAACCACATTTATCAAATGATTATGAATATACCTCATAGAATGAAGCCGCAAGACTTCTACAAGTTCCATTCAAAAATGGATAAAGAATCTCTGTATATGTTTGATCATGCGTGTCATTCTTTAAAAAAAGTTCTCTGAGGCATTACGACAAACAGTGAGTGTGCGAAATGAAATAGTTTGCGCATACATGATGCAAACTAATCAATTGATGGATCCCAGCTTTAATTGAGTCTCTCGAGCATATTTTAAAAATGCGTTTAAAATAAGCATCAAATTTTTGTATCTTTTCTTTTGAAAATAAGTCCAAACGCAATTTAACAAACTTCGTTTTAGCCGACTAAATCAACTTCTCGACCTCTTCAGCTTGCACTACACTTCGCTTGGACCCCCATTAGGGGCACGACCCCCTTACCACGCCATTTAGGTCCCTAACGTATCAATTTACTAAAGTCAATAACTTTGATTCGTTTAGAGTCTTAGACCTATGGGGCAGCAACATATGCACAAAAGCTCGAGATGAGCAAAGACATTGTGGCAAACTGTCGTTTTTGGCCAAAATCCTTCACCGGCATTTTTCATGTGATAACAGATTATATTTACTTTTGCTCAGTAAGCATGGCATATATAATCATCCTTTCTGTATTTCCGCGACTTTATCAGAAAAATACGCTTTCTTTTTAATAGTTGATTTTTGAATTATGAATTTTTAAAGACCATTTGACAGTGTTCATACTATCTGTGAAACTGTGCTTCTTAATGAACCCACTTGCAACAAATATACTAATTATTCCTGTTAAAGTATTATACAAGTTAAGAATGGACTATATTTTTAGTAAGTTTGTGAGCTGCGAAAACTTCATTTACACTAGTTAACGTTTGACCCAAAAATCATTCGAGTCAACCTCTTAGTTCAGCAAGTTGGGAAAAAACAGCTTATTGTTCATACATTATCAGAAATTCCATTTAAAATCAATAAACCATGATGTTCAAAAGCTTTCTACTTTTACCTTTGTTTGTACTTGTTGTTCTATCGGCCGATTCGGGCTTGGACGATGAAGCTTATGCCTTGAAACAGTTCAAGAAGTGGATCACGGATGACCCAACTGGTGCACTCCTGGATTGGATTCTGGATTCCACCCATCATTGCAACTGGACCGGAATACAATGCGATGATGTGTCAGGTCGTGTAGTTTCGATTTCTATTCAGGAAACAAACCTCAAAGGCCAAATTTCACCATTTCTTGGAAACCTTTCCGGTCTCCGGGTTCTTGATCTATCTTATAACCTATTTAGTGGCAATATTCCATTCCAGTTGGGATACTGCACACGCCTTTCTAAACTTTCCCTTTATACAAACTCTCTCTCTGGACCGATTCCGTTGGAACTGGGGAAGCTTCAGAGTTTGGAGTTACTAGACCTGGGAAACAATTCCATTACTGGAGTCATTCCAGAGAGCTTGTGTAATTGCACTTCATTGTTGAAACTTAGCCTTGATGACAACAAACTCAATGGTACAATCCCTAATAGAATCGGGGAGTTGTACCATCTTCAGCTTCTTAGAGCTTTTAATAACCATATCCAAGGTTCGATTCCAACTTCAATTGGAGCTTTGAAAGAGTTACAATCGTTAATCATGAACCAAAACCAGATAACCGGTATTCTTCCTACTTCTATTCGAGATTTACAAGAGTTACGATCTTTAGACTTGAGCGAAAACCAGGTAACTGGTATCATTCCCACTTACATTGGTGATTTGAAAGAGTTAAAAGTTTTTGACTTGAGCGTAAACCGGATATCTGGTATCATTCCTAAAGAGATTGGAAACATGTCAAGTTTACAACTTCTTCTGTTGGGTGATAATTCTCTTTCTGGAAATATACCAACCGAACTTGGGCGATGCACAAATTTATCTTCTCTCAATATATACAGAAACAGGCTCACCGGAAGCATTCCTAATGAAATTGGAAATCTAATGAAATTAAAGGAGTTGCGGTTATATGGTAATCAATTAAACTCCACAATCCCAACCTCATTGTTCAGGTTGAAAAAGTTGATGAATTTGCAACTCTCAAGGAATAATCTAACCGGGAAGATTTCTTTCGCGATTTCTTCACTGGAATCGCTTCAATTCCTGGCACTTCATGAGAACAAGCTTACCGGTGAAATACCTGAATCCATAACCAGGTTGGTGAATTTAACAGATTTGACTATTAGTCTAAACTCTCTCACTGGATCAATTCCTTCAAGCATTGGGTCTCTTCGTAATCTTTGGAATTTGTCTCTTAGCAATAATTATCTTGAGGGAAATATTCCAACTAGCATCACGAACTGCACGAATCTCCGTTTGATAGATTTGGCTAAAAACTATATGGTCGGAGAAATACCTCACGGGTTTGGGAAGTTGTCAAATCTTACTTATTTAAGTCTTGGTGACAACAGATTATCTGGAGAAATCCCAGATGATCTCTTTAACTGTTCGAGTATTGTGATATTAGATATAGCACGTAACAATTTCACCGGATTGCTGAAACCGGGCATTGGAAGACTTTCTAATCTCCAAATATTTCAAAGTCATGGTAATTCCTTTTCAGGTCCAATCCCCAAAGAGATAGGGAATTTAACTAGCTTGACGATTTTAAACCTTGGTCAAAACAGTTTTTCAGGCACCTTTTCTGTAGAGATTTCGAATATTTCTCGCCTTCAAAGCCTTTTGGTCGGTAATAACAATCTAGAAGGCAAGATTCCAGATGAGTTTGGAAACCTGGAGATGGTCGAAGCGATTGATATCTCAAACAATAATCTGTCAGGAGGTATTCCGCTAACACTTCGAAGTTGTAGAAATCTGCGCAGACTTAATTTGTCAGGAAATCAGCTTTCCGGTATCGTTTTGGACAGAATATTCCCGCCTCTTGACGTTCTTACTTACATAAATTTCTCAAGAAATCAGTTGGAAGGAGAGATTCCAGAAAGTATGGCGAACTTGACCAGCATTACCTCCATTGACCTTTCACAAAACAGGTTCAATGGCACAATTCCTTGGAGTTTTGGCAACAATTTGGCATTAAAACATCTCAATCTTTCTTTCAATCGGCTACAAGGACGTGTCCCAGATGCCGGTATTTTCAGAAACTCTAGTGCAATCGGATTACTTGAAAACCCGTCTCTTTGTATTACTAACGAAACCGAATCATGCGTCTCCACAAGTCGATCAGATCGTGCCAAAAAGATGGTATTGATTTGTGCAATAGTCGGATCTTTAGCTTTTTTGCTTGTGTTAACTTTAAACCGAATGTCTGATATTATTAAGATTACGTAATGTATGGACCCAAATGTTCAAAAGTTGCGGAATAACTAAAAAGCAAATATGTAATGGTGAAACACACAATATAACCGAATGTTTGATATTATTAAGCTTACGTAATGTTATACAATACGAATAATATCAAAGATAAGCGATTACAAAGACTTTGAACCGTGTACGAGTGTGTTACGCAAACTTTCTCTCTCTAGCGCAACGCGTGTTTCTCTCTCTAAAAACGGATACATTTATGGCAGGTTGGTGGGGTATTTATAGTCCTCACCTAACCTTAAGTCTGTTACGCAACCGCAACACCCGAAAAGGGTGTTACGCATCACAACACCTTGTTACGCAGCGCAACACCTTGTTGCGCCACTGGTATTGCGCAACAGAGGTGTTGTCTGCGCAACACCTTCCGTAACAGCCATAAATCGTTTCGAAACGCTTTACAACTCGATTTATATACATGTTGTAACATCCTAAATTTGAGTTAAGACTCTTTTTGTAACGAGTTTGGTCCATGGGGACCATATGTGGTTTAGTCTCAAATTTGAGGGTAAAGTTTGGAAATATATAATTATATATATGGTTGAGTTAGTGGGAATGCAGATTTTCTGCATTTTGGTTTGTGTGTGTGCGACGGAGAAAACAAGAAAGAGAAGAAAATATAAAATAAACTTCCATCAACCAAAAATCAAGCCTAGAGAGTTCATTAGTAGACCGTTTTAAAAACCGAAAGCACCATCGTGCTCCTGGAAGCATAAGGAACGTTTTGGTGTAAGCAAAAGTGGGTTTTGTGGTTGTTCGTTTCGGGTATTCGATACCCGGTTTTAAAAAGTTAAGGTATAACTTATAACCTTTGCATGTTATGGTTTTCCTAGTCTAATTGATTGAGGTTGCGTATCGTTGAATTTAGATGGTTGATTTATATAGTAATTAAGTCATAGAAATGATTGTAAGAACCCAAAATTCGAGTTGTATGTTTTGGATTACGAACGGGTCGGTTTGGGTTGAAATTTTAATAAAACAGAAAACAGCAAGTGGCTGTTTTGTGAGGGCTGTAGAAGTCTCATCGTATATCCTATGGAGGTGTACGATATATCGTTTTAAAGGTGGCATGTGTACTTTAACTCGTCTTTAGAATGTTTAAGCTCAATTGACTCACAAACAGGTCAAAAATGCGAGTCAAAACAGCAACTTGGTGCTGATTTGTGCAGAATTTATGTTAGAAAAATGAGTTTCTATTGTGTAAAAAGTTTATTAGTGAATCGTAGTCCTTCAAACTGTAGATATATATTTTAGAGGTGTTATATAGTCTATACGAGTATGTTGAGAAGGTTAAGAGGTCGGCTCTATGGTTAAATGAGCGTTTGGCTAAATAAGCCTAAATCGGTAATAATGAGTTTTTACGATCTTATTAACGGGTATGTTATGATCAGGTTGAACGTGTTTGCATCGCTCGGGCGATTCCGTTTTTCGAGGACTGAGGTGAGTACAATATCGTTTTAAAAACCGAGCTTTAAGACAAAAGATGTTTTTAAAGATGAGTTAACGTTTTAAAAGATGTAAAACGTTTTGGAAAGATGTACATACGTTTTAAAATATGAGAAGACGTATGATCGATTTAAGATGAACTATTTTAACATGATAACGTAATCGTACTTTGATCGAGTAGTTGTAGCTACTCGTGTTTTATTGGTGTATAATGTGATGACATACATTTATAATATTTATTATTATTGTTGTACATTGAGATGACGTACATATTTGATTGTGGCCTTTGTTTTGTCTTAGCAATTGCTTATTGTTATTGTTTTATGCACTATATGTAGTATGACATAGTTATGCATAAGAGGCCTGGGTTACGGGTGGTAGGTAGCTGCTCGTAGATAGATTGACCTAGTTTGACCGACTAGGTAGAAAAGTGCTAGCCTAAGAAAGTTGGTTACGGGGAATTCTAGACCTCCCTTGTAACACGTGGTACTGAGATGTAATCTCATACTGGAGTGATGTATGACCATTGAGATGAGGGTCAGCCGGATACATCACGTGGGAGTGGGGAGGTGTATAAGTTGACACACCGTGGAACCCTCCTTAACGACAACGCATCGTATGCAACGTCGGAGTAGTGAAAGCCTACATTTCGGGTTATTATAGAGATTGGGAGTCGCGCCCCAATGCTTATAATAACATGCAGGAATGTGCGAGTAGCGAACGGGATTGTAGTCTCATGGGGCAAGAGATGGACCCCGCTTTAGAAAGATGATTATTGGGCATAAGATGGACCCAATTATGATAGATGACGTTTGGACAAGAGATGGATCCAAAACGTAAGATATTGACTTTAGTGCGTAATTTGATTATGAGATGAGAATCATTTACCTGCTCACTTTATTATTGTTTATTTATTGAATTGTAACATATCCGTCTGCGATGGGTGCGGGTATGGTTTGGGACATTGAAGTTAAATATTTTATGAAATGTTTTATAGTCTTTACTAAGTTTATTGTCTCGCCAGCAAAGTTGATACTCTTTTCAAATGTGTCTTTTGCTCGTAGGGTGCTAGACGCTAGCCTGGTGAGGCGGGATTGCTTGGGGTAGACGTTGTCCCCATTCGTATAGTTTTGTTATATGCTTTTGGCAAGCTTTTGATGTTGTAACTAAGTAACGTATGGTTTGTATGAAGATGTTTAGGAACCACTTTATTATGTTTTATTATGTTTCCGCTGTGTAAGAGTCTTATAACTTAAAAAGTTTTTGTAAAACGTGATTTTTGAAAACCATGACGTTACAAGTGGTACTTCACGACACATTTCTATACTAAATACAAACTACAAACAATGACGGTTATGTTCCAACAGAAACATCTCAATCTTTCTTTCAATCGGCTACAAGGACGTGTTCCAGATACCGGTATTTTCAGAAACCCTGATGCAATCGGATTACTTGGTGTAACATCCGTCCCACATCGGTTGGAGAGGAGAACGAATCCTTCCTTATAAGGGGGTTGATACCTCTTCTAGCATGACGCGTTTTGGCACGAGCTTCGTGTCAGAAACAAATCCGTGCGCCGGTGAGCAAAGCGGACAATATCACGCTACGGGTGTGCTTGGGCTGTTACAAATGGTATCAGAGCCGGGGCCCGGACCGATGTACACAGCGAGGACGCTGTGTCCTGTAAGGGGGGAGGATTGTAACATCCGTCCCACATCGGTTGGAGAGGAGAACGAATCCTTCCTTATAAGGGGGTTGATACCTCTTCTAGCATGACGCGTTTTGGCACGAGCTTCGTGTCAGAAACAAATCCGTGCGCCGGTGAGCAAAGCGGACAATATCACGCTACGGGTGTGCTTGGGCTGTTACACTTGGAAATCCGTCTTTGTGTGTTACCAACGATACCAAATCATGCGTCTCCAAAAGTCGATCAGATCGTGCCAAAAAGGTGGTATTGATTCTTCCAATTGTCGGATCTTTGGCTTTTTTGCTTGTGTTATTTTTGGAGGCATTATGTTATCGGTATTTTAGAAAACAGAAAGTTAGAGAAACTGAGAATACAAAACAAGAATACACCCTAGGATTCCCTCTGAAAAGATTTGATAGAAAAGAACTTGAAGATGCTACCGAGAACTTCAATGAAGACAACATTCTTGGTACAAGCAGTTTAAGCACATTGTACAATGGTAATTTATAAGATGGAAAGATGATAGTAGTAAGAAACTTAAATTTCAAACAGTTCTCAACAGAATCCGATAAGAGCTTTGATAAAGAAATGATGACGATAGCAAAAATGTGGCATAGAAATCTAGTGAAGGTACTTGGTTACGCATGGGAGAGTGGGAGGTTAAAGGCGTTGGTTCTACAATACATGGAAAATGGTAACTTGGATAGAGTTATACACGATTTTGAAGTTGATAGATCGAGATGGGATCTTTCTGAGAGATTGGACGTTTTGGTTTCTGTTTCTAGAGGGTTGGTTTATTTGCATTCGGGATATGATTTCCTGATAGTTCACTGTGATTTGAAGCTTTCAAATATTCTTCGGGATGGAAAAAGGGATGCTCATGTTAGCGATTTTGGGACAGCTCGAATTCTTGGAATTCATCAACAAGATGGAAGCAGCATCTCTTCTCAATCCACATTTCAAGGCACTATTGGTTACTTGGCTCCACGTAAAATTATGCATAACAAACTATTCTCATATTCAACCTAGAAAAAATAACATAAAATGTGATAACATATACTAATGCATTCCTGTTTTGTACCAGAGTTTGCATATATGAGAAAAGTGACAACGAAAGTAGACGTTCATAGCTTTGGAATAATAGTGATGGAATTTATGACTAGAAAAAGGCCAACAGGACTAACCGGAGAGGAGGGGATCCAAAACACATTACCTCAACTTGTGGATCAAGCACTGGCATATGGAGTGAACGAGCTGACTGAGGTCGTGGATACTGATTCGGCTTCCAATTTCTCCACGAAGCAGGGGATTATAGAAGAGCTTCTTAAGTTGGCTTTATATTGCACCAGAACTGATCCAGATGACCGACCAGACATGAATCAAGTCTTATCTTCCCTTACGAACATCAGCAAGAAAGTCTAAATAGTGATATCCTACATTTATCAGTGTGTTTAAGAGAACATTTCATTTCGACAGTTTTTTATATTCATAAAATTTGTACATTTCGTTACCACATTTATCATATGATTAAAACCTCTGAAATGTCTGCAAGTTCCTTCCATAAACCCTAATTTGTTCATCGCATAGTTTCCGCACTCAAGAATCTGTGGATGTGATCATGATGAATGGACCAAAAGTAGTTGTATTTTGCTGATAGTGTTAGTAGGGAATAGGCTCGATACATATAACCTATAAGCCCTAAAAAGCTAACACAACACAGGATAAAGGCTAAGTCCTTTCTACATCAAGGAAAGGCTCTTAGTCCCTTCCACATTATGCAGGCTCTCAGTCCTTGCCCGAACATCCGACACTTAGGCCCTGGTACCCGACACTCGTGCTCCGGCGCCGGCACTCAGGCCTCAGCTCCCGGCTCCAGGATCCAACTGGCCGGCTCCCGGCTCCGGCTCCCGGCTCCGGCCTCCGGCTCCGGCCTCCCGGCTCCCGGCCTTCCGGCTCCCGGCTCCGGCTCCCGGCTTCCGGCTCCCGGCTCCCGGCTCCCGGCTCCCGGCTCCCGGCCTTCCGGACTCCCGGCTCCAGCTTCCGGCCTCTCGGCTCCCGATGTCCCGGGTCCGATCTCCTGACTCTCGGGTTCCTGGTCCTTGACTTCATTGGTGTTCCCTCTAAGCACTTGTCCAGGCGGTCTTAAGCTCCTGCCCTAGGATTCAGACCGTTAGCATCATTATGAACAAAGGCGTTACCCTTTGTTCTCCCATAATGATAACAATAATGTCACGAACGTTGGAACCCCATGAATAGCATTCAAGAGCCATGATAAGCCTTTATGGCCAACCGTTTCCCATGTTTGGGATTGTTGGGTATAAATACCCTACCCTGATGGGGTTCAAGCAGGGGCCAACACTCCATACATCTCTCACACAGATATCTTCATCACTTACATACTTACCGGAATACTTACTCACCGCAGTAACCACATTCCGATCACCTTCTTCAACCAACCACTTGACCACCTTAGGCTCGCCAAGAGCTTGATAGGTTTGCACTGCTTAGCAGGAGGTCAAGAGGTGGAACCCCAAACACCCAAGTTACTGAGCCTGTCAATCCTTGCTCTAACATTGGCGCCATCCGTGGGACACGTTTTAGCAACGGTGTCTCATTTCATTTCATTTCTTAGTTTCACCACCATTTTTTCTTCTCCATGGAAGGCAATTCCTCATCACAAATCGGTTCACTTAAGCCAAAGATAACCACCAATACCCCATCCACCACCCCACCTAATTACATATACATGGCGCAGGAAGAAACTAAATCTCGCAAAAGGAAGGCATCAGTCCTTCAGGATTGGGTGATGGAACCTATTTGCTTCCCACCAATTGAAACTCCTTCCATCAACCCTGTAGTAATATAAATCCGGTTAGCCAACTATGGAGTGACGAATGAAGAGGTACATCTGCCAATTCTATGGCTGCTATCCTAGAAGGAAAAACACTCAAAACGATACAACACAATCTCCTTTGGTCAGCTTCTCAGGTGAGACACATTGATCAGTAGGAAAAATAAGCATGTAGTTAATGTTGGGAGAATACCCTTACTGCTGGGTCAAAATGATAAAATTAGCAAGAATTAGTTCATCATCGGCCTACAATGTCCTACTGGGCAGGCCCTCAACAGTTTGGACCAATTCCATCTACCATCCATGACATGGTCGAATTCCCTATCCTAGTTGGCATAGCCACACTTAGGGACAGGATGCCATGTCCAAAATACTAACCCGTCTAAAAAATGTCATAGGCAACCATTGATGTTGGCCAGACACGAAAAAGGTTTAACTTAGTCAGATCTTTGTATCCCACAAAGATATTGAATGCCATGAGACTTTCGGCCTACAAAGTCCTACTGGGTAGGCTCTCAAAAAATTTGGATCAATTCCATCTACCATCCATGACGTGGCACAATGTCATACCCTAGGTGGCATAACCACAAGGATGCACTGGCCCGGATATAGATCTAAAAGTGTAATGAACACAATATGGATCTAAACGTATCATGGAAATAATCCGGATGAGAAAGTGTCATGGATATAGTATGCATCTAAATAATGTCATGGACACAATACAGATCTAAAAGTCTCAGGGACACAAGACTGATCTGAAAGTGTCAGGGGAACAATAAAAACCTAAAAGTGCCATGGGCACAATAAAGAGTAACAAACTTGATTTACACATTACTAATCCGGATGGAAGAAACTTTGCTAGAATATTATCCATCCTTACATGATACCCATCCTGACATGATAGTTATCCCGGCATTGATAGTCGTCCTGGAAAGATAGCCATCATGGCGTAATAGCCATCTTGGCATGATAACCGTCCTGGAATGGTAGTCATTTCATTTCCATTCATCCAGTTACTAGTGGTACATCTTTCCCATGAAGGAGGTAACTTATCTCGAGTCATTTCACCAACACCAGAAATTGCCACCACAATCTCAAATGCCTACTCAATGTCATAAGGATGATATATTCGACCTCTTTAAACAAAGGTTTGCATCTCATTTCCACAAACCAGGATCATTGATCCGGACAAAAATAAATAAATAAATAAATAAATTCGGCCAGATCCTGAGAGCCGGCCAGTTAGGCCAAATCCGGGCAGCCAGCCATTTTAGCCAGATCCGGAAGGCCAACCATTTCGGCCAGATCCTGACAGTCGGCCAATTAAGCCAGATCCGGACAGCCGACCATTTCGGCCAGCTCCGGACAGTCGGCCAGTTATGCCAGAGCCATTTTAGCCATTTCCGGACAGCCGACCATTTCGGCCAGGTCCTGACAGCCGGCCAATTAGGCCAGCTCCGGACACTCGACCAGGTCGGCCAAATCCGGACAGTCGGCTAGTTAAGCCGACCTTGATATTCGGCCAGCTTGGACAGCCGGCCAATTTGGCAAAAAATTGATATTTTTGTGCGGACTTGATATTTCTCGTCCGGACTTGATATTTTCGTCCAACACACTTGATATTTAGTGTCGGACCTTAATATTCGGCGCTTGGACAGCCGGCAAAAAAAAAAAAAAAAAAAAAGTGAGGAAAGGATTCCATTTCTCCCAAGAGAGAATGATTCCATCTTCCTAAGAGAGAAGAATCCCCCTCCCAATATGAAACGATTTCACATTATCCCAAGTGGGAAGGATTTCACTTCCCATAAGAGAGAAGGGTTTCACTTCTTCCAGGGAATGATTTCACCCTCTCCCAGCAGAGAAGGGTTTCACCTCCTTCCAATACATAAAGATTTCAAGGAAAAATCCTACCTTTCCCAAAAGAAGAAGGATTTCATCACCTCTCACCCCTCCAAAGGGAGGCGGCCAAGGCTGAGTGCCGGCCTAGGCAATGTGCCGGCCAAGGGGAACGAGTACTGGCCAAGGCATAAGTGCCAGCCAGGTAAGGCGTCGGCCAAGGCACGAGTGCCGGCCACGGTGGGGTATCACCTCTCATCCCTCCCACGGGCAAAAGGGTTACCATCACCTCCCACCTCTCCCAAGGGGGAAGGGTTTCATCACATCCCACCCTCTCAAGAGGGGGAAGGGTTCCAAGTGGGGGAAGGATTTCAGCTCCTCACAAAAATGAAAGGTTTTACCAACTCTCACCCCTCCCAAGTCCCAAGGGGGAAGGGTTTCACCGACACGGGATACGAGTGCCAGACCAAGGCAAGAGTGCCGGACCAAGACACTACTGCCGGACCAAGGCACAAGTGTTGGACCAAGGCACGAGTGCCGTCTTGCCAAGGCACGAGTGCCATACCACGAATGTCTGCCCACAAGTGCTCAGGAAGGATTTCAACTTCCCTAAGATGAAAGGATTTCACATCCACCAGGAAGGATTTCACCTCCTCCCAACAGGAAGAATTTCACCTCCTCTCCCAAGAGAGAGGGATTTCACATCCACCAGGAAGGATTTCACCTCCTCCCAACAGGAAGAATTTCACCTCCTCTCCCAAGAGAGAGGGATTTCACATCCTCCAGGGAATGATTCCATCTCCCCCAAGAGGGAAGGATCTCACCCCTACCAGCAGGGAATGCTTTCACCTCCTCCCAACAGAAAAAAGCTTTCAGCTCCTACCAGCAGGAAAGATCGAACACCTTATCCCAGGAGCTAGACCATAGGTGAACAAATCCCCAACTAACAAGGATTGTGGAAGAAGGAGGACGACATAGATTACCTTAGACGGCCACATATTCACCACCAATGATGGACTTGGTATCAACATGAGAAAACATTCTTCAAGGTAATTACTCTCATATTTTATTTCAATTAATAAATACTTTTTTGTCAAAATCATGGAATGTCATGTTCAAGAATAACACGTGGTCCGATCTATGTATCCCGCAAAGTCTTGGAAGGCCATGAGCCTAAATAAAATAATATTTTTCTGATCATAATACCAAATGAAGCAATACCTTTTATTACAAGGTTAGGACATTGCACACACGTGCGTACACAATCACATAATTCTGAACAACGTTCAGACCAAGTACATTGGGGCAAGATGGATATTTAAATCCAAGCCACACATGCACATCATCATATACATAACTCTGAACAACGTTCAGACCAAGTGCCTAGGCTAAGATGGACATTTTTGTCTAGGCCAAACATGCATATCATCATTTTCGTCTTTTCACCTACTTGGGGAAAGGCAAGCACTTCTCATTGGGAAGCGACAATCCTCGCGAGTAACAAATAAATAAAGGTTAACCAACAAAAAGTGTCATATGCACAGTGCCACGAGCAAAATATAAACTTTAAAAGATGCTACATGCATCTGAAAAATGTCATAGGCATATAAGAACTTGTCACTGCCATCCAGTTGTCATAGTCACTGTATGTAATAAGCCATGGGCATAACACATGCAACGGGCACACAAGAAAGAGTCATAAGCACAATGATATTGTAATATTCAAAAGGTGTCATAGACACCAACATAAAATTCAAAAATGTCTCGGACATCTATATGTAACATAGACATCTGACAAAGCTATGAAGCCACATAAATGTTATTGGTCTAATCATCCAATAATACATTATTTTTTCATTTCAAGGTTATATAATGTAAAACCATCACATACAAAATTTATAGCAACATACACAAATAGAAAAAACTACAAATGGTAGTCCAAACATATCATATGATAGAAAAAGGCTAAGTCATACAAATGAAATTGTGTTACAAACACAAAGAGAAAGTACTAAGGCTTTCGTGAAATGAGAGTAAGGATGTCTGGCGCAGACATATCAAAACCTTCCACGAGTCAGCTCCTGATTGGAAAAGCTCGAGTCTTCAACATACCATTGTCACACAACATATCCCCGTGACCCAATGGATCGGAATAAGGCAGCACTGCAATCCCAACACCAGGGTAAAGAGTCTGCAAGATGTCTCTCATGCATAAGAAATGACTATTGGCATCCCAAGGCACATATATCACGTTAGGGTGATTAAGTACGTGATTAAGCACAATCGCGAAGACATCTAATAAATCCCTTTTAGAAGGAATGGCAGAATCCATACATGCCAACCACATTTTGTCTTCCTTACATCGAGTGAGATGGGCATTCTTCTTAGTCAATCTACCTTTGACCATCCAAGTGTGATGCACACAATACAAATCTAAATGTGTCATGGGCACAATAGATAGTCAAAAGTGTCATAGACACATTACTTATCCAAATGTCGTAGTACAATGGAAAGAATACTTGTGATGGACACACTCTGAAGGTTCAAATCCCAATCAGTTTGAAGTCCATATGTATGCACTTAGCAATCTGGCACCATCCTCCTTCATCCACTTCATGAAAGAGCTACTTGTGCAGATACTAAAAAATATCATAGACAATAACTAGGCGAAGACATGCCAAGCGTGGAAAAGGCAAGGTCAAACCCAAAGCAAAGCCATTAAATGCATGAAGTTAGGCTTCAAAACTTTATTTTTTAAAACCTAACTGGGGGCATGATAGTGTTAGTAGGGAATAGGCTCGATACATATAACCTATAAGCCCTAAAAAGCTAACACAACACAGGATAAAGGCTAAGTCCCTTCTACATCAAGGAAAGGCTCTTAGTCCCTTCCACATTATGCAGGCTCTCAGTCCTTGCCCGAACATCCGACACTTAGGCCCTGGTACCCGACACTCGTGCTCCGGCGCCGGCACTCAGGCCTCAGCTCCCGGCTCCAGGATCCAACTGGCCGGCTCCCGGCCTCCCGGCTCCCGGCTCCGGCTCCCGGCTCCCGGCCTCCGGCTCCGGCCTCCCGGCTCCCGGCCTTCCGGCTCCCGGCTCCGGCTCCCGGCTTCCGGCTCCCGGCTCCGACCTTCCGGCTCCCGGCCTTCCGGACTCCCGGCTCCAGCTTCCGGCCTCTCGGCTCCCGATGTCCCGGGTCCGATCTCCTGACTCTCGGGTTCCTGGTCCTTGACTTCATTGGTGTTCCCTCTAAGCACTTGTCCAGGCGGTCTTAAGCTCCTGCCCTAGGATTCAGACCGCTAGCATCATTATGAACAAAGGCGTTACCCTTTGTTCTCCCATAATGATAACAATAATGTCACGAACGTTGGAACCCCATGAATAGCATTCAAGAGCCATGATAAGCCTTTATGGCCAACCGTTTCCCATGTTTGGGATTGTTGGGTATAAATACCCTACCCTGATGGGGTTCAAGCAGGGGCCAACACTCCATACATCTCTCACACAGATATCTTCATCACTTACATACTTACCGGAATACTTACTCACCGCAGTAACCACATTCCGATCACCTTCTTCAACCAACCACTTGACCACCTTAGGCTCGCCAAGAGCTTGATAGGTTTGCACTGCTTAGCAGGAGGTCAAGAGGTGGAACCCCAAACACCCAAGTTACTGAGCCTGTCAATCCTTGCTCTAACATTTGCCGTTTTTGAAAAAAATAAAGAAAGAAAAATCTCTGGGGAATTATGACAAACAGTTGGTGTGCAGAAAAGAAAATTAGTTTCAAGATTGAAATACGAAAAAATCAATTGAGAGAACAAGTCTGAGTTGGGAGATGAAACCATTTGGTTGTAGATAAATAGCGCCAAATGTTATAAACAAATTACATGTGGCTTTAAACCGAGTTTTTTTCCGAGTCGATCCGTTTTCCCCGCCGGTTCATCCATCCGAGCTGTTGGACCGGACGGATAAACCGGAAGAAAAAAGTTCAAACCAGTCGAAACAGTCTGGTCCATATTTAAAACTTCGATCACAACATGATACATGTTTTCATTTCTCTATTCTAACATTTTTGTATATGTCTATTCAAGTATTCATAATTACAACATTATAAAATACTAAATATTGAGGTTCTTTTAATTATCCTTAAACGGTGAATTAATAATTAATGTACAAGTCTCTAAAACTAGGTGGTAGCTTTTTTTGCGATTATCTCCTAAAGATTAAAATAACTTTAGATAGAGTCGGTAAATGAATTTCGGTGGCCTTGTACGGTAATCGGATAAGAGGTCCTTAAAAACGGAAATATTTTCTAAAATAAACGTGAAAAAGTAAATTAACATTACAAAAGTTAGAGATCGGCCGATGATGCTATTTAGAGCCGATTTTAATGTGGTTAAATAAGTATTGAGTCTTGTTATTTCTGGACAAAGATTTTTATAGTAAAATTTTTAAGACAAAATTGAAGAATGACTATTTTTAAGACTTTATTTAACATATGTAATTTATAATCAAAGTTATTATTGTAAGACACCTTTGAAATCGAAAGCCAAAATTCTATGGCGTACATGTACCTCATCTTAAGATTCTCCATTGACTTTTAGACATAAAATTTGTTTTTTAACTAATTGTTAGAGAAACAGAAACATGGTAGTTATTCCGACAGTATGACCCATGAAAAAATTCAAACCTCAACTAGCCAACCACCCAAAACCACCACCATCTCCGTCATCACTCGCCACCAAATCACACAACGCCATCATCAACCGTCACTCAACCGCCGGCGCTCACCGCAATGTCCTCCATCTCTACTTCACCATGCTCAAATCCAACATTTCCCCAGACCCATACACATACCCAAGTATGCTCAAAGCTTGTACTTCCTTAAACCTCTTTTCGCACGGTCTTTCGTTCCATCAACACGCTGTCGTAAACGGGTTTTCCCCGGACCCCTACATTGCTGCCTCGTTGATCAACTTTTACGCGAAATTTGGGTTTAATGAAGTTGCGTACAAAGTGTTTGATGTAATGCCTGAAAGAAATGTTGTTCCTTGGACCGCGGTGATTGGGTGTTATATACGGTCAGGGGGTGTCGGTACTGCGTTTGAGATGTATAAACGGATGCAATGTGAAGGAATTAGACCAAGTTCGGTTACTATATTAACGATGTTGTCTGGTGTCTTAGAGGATTTGTATTTGAAATGTTTTCATGCTTGTGCTATTCGATATGGGTTTGAATATGACTTGGCTTTAGCGAATTGTTTGATGAGTTTGTACGGGAAATGTGGAAGAGTAGCGGATGCTAGGAACTTGTTTGAATCGATGGATAAACGAGATATTGTTTCTTGGAATTCCTTAATCTCTGCTTATGTTTCAATTGGTAATGTTAGAGAAATCTCCCTACTTTTGACTAGGATGTTAATAACTGAATTAGAGCCCGATCAGCAGACATTTGGATCGTTAATCTCTGCTGCTACAAAACACGGGAATCCCCAAATTGGAGAGTTGGTACATGCTAAAATAGTCAGCAGTGGTTTTGAAGTGGATATTCAAGTAAAAACGTTACTTATAACCATGTATCTTAAGTTTAAAGATCTAACAACTGCTTATCGAATATTTGAATCAACTCAAAATAAGGACATGATCTTATGGACTGCAATGATATCGGGCCTATTACAGAACGAATGTCCAGATAAAGCGTTAACATTACTCCATAAAATGTTAATTTCTAAGGTGACGCCATCTACGACAACCATAGCTTGTGCTCTTGCAGCGTGTGCCCATTTAGGTTCCTTTCTTATGGGTGCCTCGATTCATGGTTACATCTTAAGACAAAAAATAATTCCAGATGTTCCTACTCAAAACTCTTTAATAACAATGTATGCAAAATGTGGCCGATTAAGTCAAAGTTTATCTCTTTTTGAAACGATGAACCATAAAGACGTTGTTACATGGAACGCCATGGTAGCTGGGCATGCACAAAACGGTCAATTATCCAACGCTTTGTATATATTCAATGAAATGAGAAAATCTTTTGAAAGACCGGATTGTGTAACAGTAGTATCCCTTCTTCAGTCGTGTGCATCCATTGGAGCTCATCATCAAGGAAAGTGGATACACAATTTTATCCTTAGGAGTTGTCTTGAATCTTCGCTTTTAATCGACACTGCTTTAGTTGATATGTATTTTAAATGCGGAAATATAGATAGTGCTAAAAAATGTTTTGACCAAATGTCAAAGCACGATGTGGTGTCATGGGGCACCGTGATCGGTGGATATGGTAGTCATGGTAAAGGGGAGGATGCTTTGAAACTTTTCTCGGATTTCTTGCAATCAAGGATCAAACCTAATCATGTTATTTTCTTATCGGTTCTATATTCTTGTAGTCACAGTGGGCTTGTTGATGAAGGTGTTACCATTTTTGAAACTATGATAAATCGTTTCAAAATTGAGCCAAAACTTGAGCATTGTGCATGCATTGTGGATCTCTTGTGTCGAGCTGGTAGGATAGAACACGCATACGACTTCTACAAGAAAATGTTTTTTGAGCCAAATGTTGACGTTTTAGGGATTCTTCTAGATGCTTGTAGGAATAAAGGTAATAAAGAACTTGGAGACATTATTTCCTGTGAAATACATAGAATAAAACCTGAAGATGCTGGAAATTTGGTGCAACTGGTTCATAACTACGCTTCATCTGCTAGTTGGGACGGCGTGGGTGAGGCGTGGATCCAAATGAGGTCTCTTGGCTTGAAAAAGACTCCTGCTTGGAGTTTTATTGAATTAAACGGGAATATTTCTACCTTTTTTAAAGACCATAGTTCACATCCCGAATACAATGACATAGTGATGTGTTTGAAATCACTAACAACGCATCTTAAACCAAGAAAACTGACCACAGATTCTTTAGAATGTGAGAATCATGTCGTATAAATATGAAAGACCGACTTCTAAATGATCAATGCAGTTTAAAATGAACGGCATGGTGCAAGCATATATATGCATATAAGTAATATATGTATCTGTTTCATTATTTGTATTATGTATGCCTCTTATAGTTGATAGTAGCAAAAGTCGTGGTTTTAATTGTTCGTGTTATGGAAGTAGGAGCTTGATGAAAGTAAGAGATGTTGTGAATGAATCTCTCGTATATTATATGGATATTTACCTATTTGTCGATATGCAATGATACATTATGCACGTTTCTTTAACCTAAACAATAACTTTTACATGCTATTGTTGGTCTTGTTCTGTTTACTTCCCTAATTGCTACAATGAGTCGATGCTCGATGATACAAAACCCTATTCTCATCAGGTTGCATATCATTCTCATCAGGTCCATGTTGTAACCTTTTTAAGTATAAGTCTTATATTTTGTAAAGGTATCTCAAGTTTATACCGTGAAATTGTAATCTTTACGTAGGTGAAAGGTAAAGATCTGATCGGGAGGTTAAACGCCTTTACTAAATAGATTAATGAAGAAAGATCGAAAAGCTATGACATGAGGGGAAATGTATGTTTTCATTCGTAACAAATATATATTATTGAAGAATCAAAATACCGTTCTAGTTTTGATAAATAATTTGCTTGGGTGAGTGGAGATAAACGAAATTAGTTAAAATGGATTATAATTGATAAATGTATTAAGAACCAAATTTTAAATGAATCGAACCTAAATACGTATCAATTCATTTAAATTATTTGGATGTGAATCGACCTAAGATCCAACTAGATAGATGTATTTATATTATTGTAATAATAGAGTAGAGATGAATTTCAGTCGTGGATAGGGGTGTTCAAAAGACACGGACCGGACCGAACCGGTAAAAACCGGACCGGACCGAGACAAAAAAAATCAAGAAACGGTGGACCGAGGAACGGACCGCTTTTTCCGTGTCATTTCCGGTTCGGTTCCTAGTCGGTTCTTCGGTTTTTCGGTTCATTTCGGTTTTAATACCTCACACAATACACAACATAGTAATAAAAAAGGTTATTCAATTTAAAAAGGAAAAAATAGTCATGCAAAGATTAAGAAAAAAATAGGTTAAACGATAAGCAAACACAAAAAATAATCGTATCGAATTGCTAATCATAAACGTAAATACGTAATAGGCATAGTAAAAAACTAAAACGAAACCAAATGATAAAGGATTTTTTAATTACCTTTGATGAGTTCGTAAAGAATGAAACTAGTATGTTTATTAAATAACTCTTTTTTCACGTCAGATTCTATATACACATAAAATAAAATAAAAGTAACCAAAATTTAAAAGTTAAGAAACGATGGAAAAAAAAACTATATAGATTAACAGTTGAAAGTCAATAAAACTATATGATAGGAAGACATAACATTATCTTTACGTGAGATCGCCTTTACAACTTTAAATTTGCAGAGTTAATAAAAATAATAGGTGTATACACATATGTGTTCAAATGGCCCCGATATTAAAAAAATTAGGATATGTATTAAAAAAAAAAGTTAACTTTTCGGTTCGAACCGGTGAACCGCCGGTTTAACCATGGACCGGACCGGACCGGACCGGATTTATTTTTTGAGTACTTTTGAGAACCGAGAACCGGACCATCATAGCCGGTCCAGTTCGGTTCCGGTCCAAATGCGGGCCGTTTTTTCGGTTCTAGCCGGTTCTCGGTTTTTTTGGTCACCCCTAGTCGTGGATGAAGCACAGAGTGTTAAACAATAGGCCGAAAACCCACAATAAACTATTGTTGTATAATATTAACTATATCATAACTTGTAAGTATTGAAAATTAATTGTAACATACATAAATCAAAACAAGCTTTAAAGGATATAACTATTTAGTAACAAACTATATTCTATATTTATTTTTGTGAAATTTTTATATTTGTTATTTATCGTGTGTAATAAAAACTTAGGTTTATAAAGTATATATTTTATATTTCGAACAATTCCTCTGAATTGTTTTGACCGTTCTTTAAGAGAAAACTGGAACGGTCTTTAAAACAAAGTTCAAAACATTGCAAGTTTCTTGTCCCCTCTAGAAATTGTTGCAATGACAATTTAAAATTTGATAAAACTCTTATCAAATGTAAGTTGGAATCTTGTTGGAAACATTTACCAATTTAATGAGTCATTATCCAAAGAAATATTGTGATCTACATTGTCATGTGATAGTACGAAATCTATTGCCACAAACAAAACAAAACATGGATTTAATAATTTAGAAACCTAAGCCCGTAGTAAACACTATTAGAGTATTATTATAGTCCATCTCATGTTTAGCATTCGCATTTAGCGCTATCTACGTGGCACCATTGATCAGGGTCTTCAGCTTTATGTCTCTCCGACTACACAGTTCACTGCTTACTCTGATGCTGATTGGGGAGGTTGTCCATCTACACGTTGCTCTACCTCAAGGTTACTGTGTTTTTCTGGGATCCAACCTTCTTTCCTGGTCTTCTAAACGTCAACACATGGTTTCTCGCTCCAGTACTGAATTTGAATACCGTGGTGTTGCGAATGTTGTTGCTGAAACCTCTTGGCTTCGTAATTTACTTCGGGAACTTCATAATTCTCTCCACTCTTCTACAATTGTTTTTTGTGATAATGTGAGTGCGGTCTATATGTCCTCCAATCCGGTCCAACATCAACGCACCAAACATATTGAGATTGATATGCATTTTGTTCGGTACAAAGTGGCCGCTGGTCATATTCGCGTTCTTCATGTTCCCTCGAGATACCAGTTTGCTGACATTTTCACCAAAGGTCTTCCGCTTCCTCTGTTTGCTGATTTTCGCTCCAGCTTGAGCGCTCGTCCTCCTCCCGCTCAATCTGCGGGGGCATATTAGAGTATTATTATAGTCCATCTTATGTTTAGTCCATTAGCGTTATTAAGGCTCAGTCCGTCATGTGTATTTGGTTATTTATTGGTTTCTCTGATTGTATCGTAAACACACACATTTATCAATACCATAATAAACACGACACAATTTTTGAAACTGTGTAGAAATTCATATCAACTAACATGTAAAAAATTGACAATTTTCTGAGATGTTGAAACTCATAATTTATGAAGGTAATATGTCCAGCCTTATTATTTGTGGCCTTGATTGTAGACCAACATATGTTTGTGTACGATAATACGTATTTATTGTTGGACACTCGTAACACGTAAACACTATTCATGTTATAAGCACAAAAACTATAACAATGTATTGAGGGCATGGCTTGTTCTTAAGCATTTTGAACCAACAAGCTTTAAAGCACGAAACCGACATCAATAAAACCGGAAATGTAACAATGATACAATAAAATAACACCAAAAAGAAGTTTTCATAAACGATACATTACATAGGGAAAAAAAAAAGCAATTCAAAATACCCTTCCGCCCAGCTAGGCTACTACCGAAGAAAAGGCCACAACATCTTTACCAGAACGGGCAGTATCGTCTTTTGCACCAACCTTTATCTACAACATGCCGCATTGTAGAGTTCAACCTGACCAATTTCCATGACCCATTTTCTGTGCTTCAACTTTAAGAGACTTGAGGTATTTAACAGCTTCATCGAGAACATCAGCTGTATTCATTTGTGGGTTACCACCAGGGACGATTCCTCTAAGTGACTTCACCATCTTTCTCATCTTTTCACGTTTTACTTCACTGCCTCTTGACTCGTTACGCGATGTCGACCCAAGTCTACTGTTTCTTTGTCTCGAAGAACAAGAATCATAAGTATCACTTGTGTCATTTCCGTCTGTTCGTGCTGTGCTAACTTCTTCTTCTTCGTTTTCATATTCTTCCTCTTCATCCTCGTCTTCAAAGCTTAACAACGCATCAATATCTGCAGAATCTTCTTTCATAACCCTATGGGAGTTTATGTCCTTTTGCCTCTCGGGGAAGTAAGGCGCACCCATGTTTAGACTAGGGTTGTACATGATCTGGCTATGATTATCTGTTCTGTCAAAGATAATGTAATTTCTTGGGCAATCTTGTGATGGTTGAAAGTCAACGTTTTGACCAAAAAAGGATGAAATATAAGGATCCGGCGGACACCCATTACCGGTTTGGTCTCGATTTTGGGAGTAATTATGTTGGTCTCCCTGCATTACTAGTCTTTTGACCAAATGTGTTTCAGCTAGTGCCTTTTCAATATGTAATTTCAGTTCTTGGGCTTGATTTGATACGGAAAAAAAAATAAGAAAAAAAAAAATCTTAATGAGAAGTGCAAATGATGCACTTTCAAGTTATTTCCATCTCTTACCGAGAGCTTTATATCCAACTTAATAATCACCAAAACTAACCAACCAATATCTTTACCGTCTTCTAATATGAAATTAAACCAAACGGGCAAACCTTGCCAATGTCTCAAAGCTTTGACTACGAAAATTCTACGTAACGGGCTTAAGCAATTGACGAAAGTATTCAGCCTGTAATAAAAAACAAGTCACCTACTCGTTTAGAAATATAAAGGTTGACTTTTGAGGCTAAACGGGTACACTTTTAAGTTAGTTTTCAGTTCAACACGAGTATAACTTTGACTTTTGAGGACAAATAAGTCAAAAGGTACACCTTTTGATCTAATAATAGCAAAATCGACATTGGTCTATGCTATAGTTTAAGAATTTATTTGTAGTAAGAAATGGTGAGAATAGAATGTAGATTCTATTCGAGATAAATTATATCTTTTATCAGTCTTATACCATTAAAATACCTAGGTTCAACAAAAAAAGTCGGGTGTGGTGCGATAAAGATAACAAAGAACACTTACTTGACAAACTTGCATCAAATTGTAATAAGCAATAACCCCAACACTCATTTTAATTTTCCCAACTTCTTTCACAGATCGAATTCTCTTTTGTGCAACACCAATGAACATTCTCAGTCCTCCAACCAGTATGTGATAATAAAAATAATACGAAATCACACAAATAACAAAAACACGCCTGCAAAAAAGGCGAAAGCCGCAGTTATTAGCAGTCCACATTCATAAGGCGGTGATAAATGCTCAATATGTCAATATATCAAAAGAAAAGTACACAATAAACAAAATCAGATGCATTTCACCTTAGAAAATCAAATTACAGAATGAAACGAAAGAACACTGCCAAGCGAGAAGACTTGTTGCAATAATTCGCTCCCAAAGAGGTCCACGGCATGTTGAATTGTTGATCACTTCTTAATATTCTAATTTCTTGCTATGATAACCCCCCCTACAAAGAAACATACATGACATGATTAAAATCCAGAAGTAAATAGTAATTCAAGAATAAACGTAAATCAACATTCGTTAAATACACTTTGACCTAACATAATCACTACGATAAATCGTAGTCTGCGGTTATTTTAAACTCTAAAAATGATAAGACTAAACTAGCTTAATCGCGGATCTAAAGCTTTAAACATTTAAGGAGAGTAACACACTGTTTCAACAACAGACACCATGAATTTAAAACAATTAATCGTAGAACTCGACTACTTGAGCTATAAACAAAGGGAACAAAACTATTTAACCAAATTGCTCAAAGATAATAACTTTCTAGATTTAATTCCCAATCTATTATGCATTAATAACAAAAAAAAAATTATATCAATTTTATTTAGATTAACACTCCAAATATCTACTTGATCTCTTTCAAAATTAAACTCATAAAAGTAAAAAACAAATACACAAAATAATTAAAGTAAAATAATCAAATTGACATCAAACAGAAAAGAAAGTTATTTCTAAATTAACTAATTAAAACAGGTAAAAAAAAATATACCCAAATTCAGATTCTTGCAAAAAGATGATATTTTTATAAAAAAAAAACTGCAAATATTTTTTGATTTCTTGTAAAATTACTAATTAAAACAGTTAACTGCAATTATTGATTTCTTGAACTATTAAACTCCCAACTAAAATTTAACAAATTAAAAAAGTTAAAAAAATATATATATACCCTAATTCAGATTTTTGAATAAAGATTAAAACTTTATGAAAAAAGATCAAACTTTTTTTTAAAAGAAAACAGCAAATATATCTTTATTTCGTGTCAATTAACTAATTTAAACAGTTAAAATATATACCCAAATTCAGATTATTGAATAAAGATTGAAACTTTATGAAAAAAGATCAAACTTTTTCAAAGAAAACAGCAAATATATCTTGATTTCTTACACAATTCTAATAAAAACAGTTAAAAAAATATACCCATATTCAGATTCCTAAAAAAATCAAATTTTTAAAAGAAAAGAGCAAAAATATCTTAATTTTTATACAAATAACTAATTACCGAAAATTGAGATTCTTGAATAAAGATTGAAAGTTTTAGAAAGAAAGAAAGAGAGAATATGGTGATGTTGTTGATGAAATAATGTGTTGAGGGACAACTAAAAATGGAGGAAAAGTGGAGTGGGTGGTGTTGGGGACAGTGTGTGTGCAGGTGAGAGTCAAAGTAGGATGAATGTGGAGCGTTGGATCAAGATTTAGGATGAAACATGAGTGGTCGGATTGGATATGGTGAGCACGCGTGATCTTCTTGTCTCTATGTCACAAATCTAATCTCTTGGAATTTGGTTTAATTATAATTACACCAACATCACTTCCACTTTCTATTATCATTATAACTTATGTGTTTCATACTTGTATTTTTAAACAATTATGTTCTACTTTTGCATCCATCTTCAAAATCATAACGTTATTGGCAGTGACCACCGTTAGGGGTGTTTAAGGGACGGGTAGGTGCGGATAATAAGAAAATTTTGTCTGTTCTTGTGGGCGGATATTTCATTTTCATTATCATAATTTGCCATGTAATAGGCGGGTACATGGACCGCAGGTATCCTTGACAAGACGGGTTATCCGCAATTCGAGTCGCGTGTTTTCTAAATTAAGATGTTTTAATGTTCTTATAGAGGTCTTAGGTTTGAATCTCCTTAAGTAAATATTTTTCGATGCCTAGAGAAATGTTTTCAAAACATAAATATTTTGATTAGGTCATATATATCTGAATTAAAAACTTCCCTTCCACATTTAACCCGAGGAGAAAAAAAAACTTATCCCTTTATTTAGTACCAGCAATACGCTTTCAAAAATATATAAATGAGTCATTAACGTTGTTTACTTTTGTATTTTTATAGATTTTGGATAATTTGCACATGTTACAAATTACTTTATACACAACATATGTAATGTTATTTGTTATGTCCAATTGATATTTTTATATCCTACTTTATGATGTGATGTTTGAAATACCTTTTTGTGATGTATAAATGAGCTATATACTATTTATATTTATATTTATTTATATGAGTGGCTAGTTTTCTAGGGTTTATATATTAATATATACTATTAGACACGCTTTGTACATGGTTGAGGTTTTGTCTTATGAAATTAAATTTACTAATCTACTAGCTTAGTGCCCGTGTGATACACGGATGTTGTATAAGAAAATTACGTTAAATTTTTGGTGGAAAAAATATTTATATAATCGGTGATGTTTCGTATCTTTAGTTTAGAAAATGTTAACTTAAATTGATTAATCTTATTATGAGTTTTTAATGTAATTTAAAATAGTTATTAAAAAAAAACCAAATATATCTTCAAATTTGATAAATGAAAATAAATTCAATTTATAATAGGTTGACAACAAAAAATATTAAATAAAAATTAATTACATACATCATAAATGATTATATAGCAGTCATACAAGAATTGTAAGTACTTCAAGTATAAAAAGCTGAATCGTTCATTAATACAAGTTTAGAACAAATGTTTCCAAATATGTGTTAAATTAGGATGAAACGGTAAGTTAATATTTGAGCAAAATAGACATATTTTGCCGAAAGTTTAGAGTTCTTAGAAAAAAAACATCTCCAACATACTTGGCATGAAAAAATGAATTTCGATGCATTTCAACAAACATTAAACAACAACATACTTGGCAAGGAAATATTGTGCTACCTCAAGCACTAAGCTGATATTATAATTTGATAAGTTGCTAATAAGGAGTCTAAAAGTGTCCAATAAGTAGTCCAAAATCCAAATAGCAAGCATAAACACCGTAACGTCTTTTGTAAATTTAAACACGGCCAAATTTAAGCACACAATTTATAGATGTAAACGAATATCCATAACCTCACTTGACAACGATCATCTATTTAAGACCGGAAAAAACAAATAATTAAAAATCAAATTTCTAGAATATTATGTACTTCATGGAAATCTATGACCGCTTAAAGTCGATATAGGCTATTGAATATGACCCACTTCACGCTGGTAAAGAAAGAAAATAGAAAAACAATTCTCTTAATAGATAATCAGCAAATTAAATATTAGTACACAACCAATATTATTATAGTAAGAATAGAACTTTTTGAATACAATAACTTGAAATATTGTGTTCTTTCTTAGATTATTACTCTACTTCTAGTTTACCAGTTTGATTTGTGAAAGGTAAATCCTAACGGAATTGGCCACTTAATTAGTAAATGGTTTACAAATCAAACTAAGTCAATATAATCATTTTACTTTATACCTTGAGTTATCCTTTTTGACCCGCCTATTATACAACATCAACTATTTGTTATTGTTCCTTGTTCTTCTGTTCAACAATTTTACCTGCACATAGTTAGTAACTTGTTAGTTTCTCATATATCTAACTGCTGGCATCTTCTTGCATGAAACTATAAATTTAATCGATAATTTTACATAAACGTTGTTATAAAATCATCTTATTCATTTTTATATCAAACGAAAACATGCACAAAGATTTGGAGAGAGATAAAATAATCGTTACTTATCAAAGCACTTGGTTTAAAATCAAAGTTCTCACCACTTTGAAATATGGGGGGATATAACACATATCAAAATTATTGGCTTTCAACTTCACCTTAATATCAGTTGCATTGAAATTACAAATAACAAAAATAAGCACATTATAGAATCAATTAAGCAGAGAATTTAGTTAAAAATATAGATGAATGGGTGTAAGAAAAACTACATTCACCTGTAGAGAGAGTTTCTCCTTGGGTTCCACAGTTCTTGTTGACCAGCTTTAACACAAATATAAAATCATAGTATAAATATGCTAACAATTAGAGAAAAGATATAGACATATTAATGAAAACTGAAACAGACTTTGCTCATCTGAAAAAGAAAAAGCAATTTATGTTTCAGATACTGAAAAAGACGAACGACCATTGTTCAGTAACATTGGCTCAATGGATGACCTTCCATGTTATGAAAATGATATGTTCAAATATGAAAATAACTCATGGGAAGAAGAACCCGGAAAAACTTACGGGTCCCACAGTTTTGAAGTACAAAATGAAGAAGCAGCAGTTTGTGTTTCAGATACTGGAAGTCATAAAAGATCATTATACGTTAATATACCCGACAGATCGCTTATGGACTTGGATAACGACATTAGTGGTATATCTCCGTTGATGGAAAATGTTACTAAAGTAGAGTTTTTGTACATAAATCCTAAGTGTGCTGCACATAAGTTCATAAATCGCTATTAAAAAAAAGTTAGATTATATTTGTACTCCGTAATTATTTAGTTTTCAATAACATATACACATTTATCACTTACAAAGTTAAAAAACAATGTCAAAAAAGTGTTCGCACGAAAAATATAACCGTTCGACCCGTTCATTTGCTCTACTGTAATATGGGAATTTGCAATTGCTAACTTCTTTGCTGTGTGATTTTAATCAGCTTGAACCTGACTGTAAACTTCTTTTCAACAAAATACACGAAGCATTATGCTGGGTGCCCTAGCCTACCCAAATATAAAACCATTGTTCAGTAACATTGGTTTTTCTACTTGTTCGATACATAGCTGAAAAATTAAATATAAAAAAATTAAAATTTAACAATGCATAATCGACTAAAAAAACCAGCAAAATCCAAAATCCAAAATCAAAACCCAAAATTGAAAACTCTAGACTACCTGAAGTAGAGACGAAGAAGGCTCATGCCCTTCAAAACTCAAAAATGAGAAATTGAATAGAAAATATGATTCTAAATACGTGCTCAAAAGGAGAAACAAACCTTTGAAATTGTAGATTTTGGTTTGAAGATTGCATCTGCGACACTCTTGATTCAAATTCAAAAATAAATTAAGAACCTGGAAAGAATTTAAGGAATGATACATTGACGTTTGATTTTCGGAATAACACAACCAATAGGAAAGATTGCATATGTGACACGCAATACACTGCCCAAAGCATACTAACCAATTAGGGCTTTAGTTTTCTTTTTAAAAATCGTGGTTTAATTAATAAAATATTCCTTTTAAAAGTTGTTTATTTTATGAAAAGAAAACAAATTAATGACATCACTATTTTAAATTTTATCAAAGGTGGACACCTTTATATCTCGCCACGTCAGCTGTATGACGTCATACGTAAGTCCCATTTATTAGTATAGATTTATTAGTATAGAAGATATCTATATTTACTTATAATAGAGAGTCGTCGGATAGCTAATGTTTGAGATATTCCAAATAGTGGAATGGTATGCATTTGAAACTCCTGACTCTTTAGTTGCCCTGTGTTTTAATTACCATAATGAGAGGTATAATGATACGTAAACTGTTCAGTTACCCTAAGTTAATAACACATTTGAAACTTCTGACTCTTTAGTTACCCTGTGTTTTAATTACCATAATGTGAGGTATAATGATATTCCTGACTCTTTGGTTGCCCTGTGTTTTAATTACCATAATGTGAGATATAATGATTTTTTAGACTGTTTAGTTACCCTAAGTTAATAACACGAAACTCCTGACTCTTTGGTTGCCCTGTGTTTTAATTACCATAATGTGAGGTATAATTACTTATAATAGAGAGTCGTCGGATAGCTAATGTTTGAGATATTCCAAATAGTGGAATGGTATGCATTTGAAACTCCTGACTCTTTAGTTGCCATGTGTTTTAATTACCATAATGAGAGGTATAATGATACGTAAACTTTTCAGTTACCCTAAGTTAATAACACATTTGAAACTTCTGACTCTTTAGTTGCCCTGTGTTTTAATTACCATAATGTGAGGTATAATGACATTCCTGACTCTTTGGTTGCCCTGTGTTTTAATTACCATAATGTGAGATATAATGATTTTTTAGACTGTTTAGTTACCCTAAGTTAATAACACGAAACTCCTGACTCTTTGGTTGCCCTGTGTTTTAATTACCATAATGTGAGGTATAATGATATTTAAACTGTTCAGTTACCCTAAGTTAATAACACATTTGAAACGTCTGACTCTTTGGTTGCCCTGTGTTTTAATTATCATAATGTAAGGTATAATGGTGGTTTTGTGTTTTTCTATATAAGTTCTTTTGCATCAACAAACCACATAACCACATACAATTATGTCTCTTTCGAAAAACATGTCTCACTCCAAGATTGGCGCCCTTGACCCAACTAGATAAGATTGGGTTGTTCATGTAAGTATTTGTAGAATGTGGGAGGCAGTAAATACGAAATTCGGTGATGTCTTACTTGGGTTGGAGATGGTTATAACTGATGATGAGGTAATTTCTAATTTGTTTGAAAATTTAAAAAGCTGGAAAAAGGGTACGCCACGAAAACAGTTAATATACAATAATTTCTACCATGTTTTTTATGTACAACGATGGAAACCTTTTATATATTATTATAAATGTGTAACTGACCATGTTTTCACTATTTTGGCAACAGTTGGTCGTCATGTTTTCACTGTTTTGGCAACAGTTGATCGTCTATATACTCAATCCGGTTGGTGCTACAAGAGTTGTGGAGAGTGCAACAAAGAGTTAGTTGTAAACGATGGTTTGTTTTTTTGTGATCTTTTCAATGACTTTTGCAAGTACCTTATGATAAGGTTGGTTTTTTGAGTTGTTTTATGTAGGGACTATGGTATTAACCTACCCAATTATTGCCTTTTGTAATGTCTGTTTTCGTTGTTGCAGGTATAGGGTCCATGTGCATGTTGTTGATTAGACAAGGATACAACATGTTGTATTCTTTCTATACCTTACTTGAAAATATGCAGCAGTTTGCTGAATTATATATGTATCTAATCTAATATCTAATACTGTACGTAGGAATGTCTTTTTATTTTTACATATGTATTTGAAAAGTTTGACTTTTGTAGTCAATCCCTTAGCTATTTGAGTGGTCACATCAATATTGTTCTAATTCAGTTTCAGATTCATATTGTTCGAACTCCCGATTCTGATCATCGTTCGTGACAAATCTCTTTAGAAATTGTCACCGTGCAACGCGCGGGAATACGCCTAGTTTATCATATAAACTACTGCTTAGTTAGTCATCATCTTGCCACCCGTGGGATGAAGTACGTATGAAAGCTCATTTTCCGTTGATACATGGATATTAATATGACGGAACAAAATATTAAACTTAAAAAAATATAATTTTTACGTTAATTAAACCGATTGGTCAAATAAAATTGTTTATGTGTATGTCTCTTATCTAATAAAACTTCCATGTTTAGATATTAAAACACGGATAGAAAACATTATGTTTTTTTCTAACAAACTGAAAATTTAATCAGAATACCTTGGTGCAATTGTATATGTCCCACAAACTAGAAAAGACAACAAATGGAATTTTTGAATGGAGCTAAGTGTTTAGCAATGCTAACGTAAGCGTATGTAGGGATCTCGTTTATGAAATTCCATTCCAGCACACCGTGTTTCTTTGAGGTCTAAATGTGGGCTTGTATGATGCTCGTGAGCAATGGTGTAGCCAGTGGAGGGGCTAGGGATGTTCGTCCCCTCTAACGAGACAAATTTATATGTAATTCTTTTAGTAAATTTGAAATGATCACAAAATAATACATTACAAGCCCCCTATGACTCATCAAATGTGAATACATAGCTTCATCGCTGCCTCCTCCTGCTCACGAGACACTTGTTAGTATGTAAAAATTTGTGATTTCATGTAGTTATTACTCTAACGACAAATACATAGCTTGAACTCTTAACTTATTAGTTATTAATTATCAGATAACCGTGAAACCTCTTGTTCAAATACTTTTTAATCGAATACATAACAAAAGTATGGGGTCGTTTTTGTTATCTACTAGTCCATAGTTTATAAAACATAATAATAATCTATGTATAATAAGTTTGATTTCAAAAATTAATTGTTTCTCACTTTACTGGGGTATATTTTTCAGTTTCTAAAACTATAGGGTTATATTTAAACATATAGACCAAATTTCAGGGGGTTTATCATCTTCCCCAAATTCCCAACACTCGACGACGATCTCTCTCGCCGGCGCCGGCGACAATCACATCTTCCGGTAAGAACTCCGATCGTATCTCCGCATTTCCATCAGTTTCATATTCTGCATCATCACTTAACTAAAACATAATCACACCCAATCATAGCAACTTAAATCCGAGCTTCATGGATTTAATTTTCATCTTATATGTTTTTTTTTGTTGAATTTTGATTTAGATTAGTGTTTTTTAAGGATGTTTTTTATTAAAGTTACAATTTTTAGTGTTATTTTGATTAAATTTGTACTTCAAGATTATGTCTATTACCTGTTCGACGAAATGCCTAAGAGAAAAATATCGTAACAAACATGTGATTGCTTCTTTATGAGTATAATTTGTATCATTATTGTTTCGAAAAGAGTATGTCTATATGAATGTTCGTATATTATTTGTTTTGAAATTTGATAGATTAGCTGTAAATGAATTGGGTTCGTTCTCTATATGTTCTCGTTATCGGTTAATTGCTCATGTTAGTATGTTACTAAGAATAGTGAATCTTATCTTATATCATGCAAGATGTTGTCTTTTATTGTTAATTTTTATTTTTAGGTACGGTTAAAGAAACAAAAACTTTAAGCCTTTTTCTAGCCAGAAATATTTCTTATTGAAGAGAGATGAGTTTGTTTCGGCAATGTGCTTTCATAGTACAAGAAGCACTAGACAAAAGCTTTGTGGTTGCCAAATTCTTTTGTGCTCTCCATGTCACGCATACCTACGTCGTCTCTACTGGTTTGGTAAACTGATTTTTACGTCTTATGTTTCTTTTTTTTCAAAGTTTTATATCTTTAAAAAAATTCTGACAAACAGCTGTCTGCAGGTGTATGGTCCTAGTATGGTTCCAACCTTTAACATAACTAATGAATTTGTCTTGTTTGAGAGATTCTCAACCCGACATGGAAAAGCGGGTGCGGGTGATGTGGTCATATTCCGATCGCCTGAAAATCCAAGGAAGACTGTCACCAAAAGGATTATAGGCACGGAAGGTGACAAGATCACCTACGTTGTGGAGCCCCGAGTTAGTGATAAAACCGAGACCATTGTAGTATGATTCATCTACATCTCAGTTTTGTTTCTTACTATTTTGGTTGTGGTTTCGTATGATTAATATCTTTTTATTTATATGTAGGTTCCAAAGGGACATGTTTGGGTTGAAGGAGATAACATATATAATTCTAATGATTCACGGAATTTTGGACCTATTCCTTATGGGCTTCTTGAAGGGAAGGTTTTCTGGAAGGTAAGTATTCATTGCTTGCATAATTCTCCGAATTTTGCTATAACTAGTTAACCGTCCTAAAGTTGTTTGATAAGCCTATGGTTTATGTGTGAGATATAGAAGTGACTTTGTACCCATAATTTGATCTTTAGTGGTAGAAGAAAGCTTTGTATTGTATAGCTCATGACATTCCTGTCGCTAAAGCATTTATATTTCTGTTAATGTTACAGATATGGCCTTCTAGTGCATTCGGGTCAATTGGAAGGAGACCAGAAACTGTTGATCCTGCCCTTAAGGTACATTCTCTATACATGAAATTTTTGTTCATAATACGTTTTCTTCGCATTTCTTGTTGTACGATTTCCAAAAAGAATATCTATGTTAATAGTTTCCTTCATGACTAACTTTTCATAACATGGAACTTGACAACATTTACGTTTAGATGTGACTTGCAAATGCAAATTCTACATTTTGTGAAAAAATGTAACTTTTGATGCGGGTCAAAACAGGCCGAGTTCGACATGAATCACTTTTTGACGTTTTTTTCTTCTTTTTTTGGATCCTTGGTGCTAAATGTGGCTACTCGGACTATATTACAGTGACATTTAATTTTGAAAAAAGCGATTCAAGAGCTTGTATGCATTAAAAATACATATGGATAACTTGTGACCCGTTTTCTTTCTGGCTAATCTTGTTATTCTACCCGTTTGACTCGTTAGAGAGGAGACATAATCTTAATTGACCCATTTGCAAGTAAATTGGTCAAAACTGCCAGCTAGCTCTTTTGTGTAATGCGGGTTAATCTTTCCTCCCAACCCTCGTAAAGCCAAGGAAACTACACGAAGTCAACTATGATATTATTGAGACACAAAATCATGACATTTTGATTTTCAAGAAATAACTATATCATTCTGTAGTTTGTCATACTTGAAATTTATTTCATGTCTTTTATTACAGGATGTAGAGCCGTCAAACCATACATGACGTGTAGAATGGCTAGCTCGCTTCGCTTCATAGGGTTGTTTTGCATTCTCTTGAGCTGATTCACTGACATAATTCTTTCAGGCAGTATATTTTTAATATCTTTTCAAACCATATATTAAACATCACTTGTTTGGTTAAATCTATCACACATCAAGTTTGGGAATAATACTTTTTGGACTTATGATGTATGCGATAAAATGGAAGGAGCAATATGAACGCTTTCTGTTTGAAGCAAGAGGTCTACGTCAGTGACTTCTAATTAGTTTTGGTTATCTTCGTTCTGAAACTTATATTTTGACGTAATGAAGTCATTGTTTTGCATGTGAAATTGGATTCTTTGAATGCTCTTTTAGTGTTTTATTTTCCCGGATCTTCATATACATGTTCAGAAACAGCACACAGACCAAAAAGGAGATCGGATTGATCGACAGACATTTTTATTTATTTGGAATTTTACAAGTATCTAATGAGAATAGCCCGGATGCAACAAACGGCTAGAAATCGCTCGACTTAGGGCGCTTTCCTTTATTATATTTGTCATGCTATAATCACATTATCAACTAATAACATATTTGAATTTATATCAAAACATTTAACTATAAACTGTTGAATTGATACCTACATTACCATTAATCGAGTATACCGAAACACAGAATCCCAAGCTCGAAATAGGCTTCAACACTTTCTCCACCTGCCACTACTCTTTCTATTAGGCTTCAATACTTGACACTCTTTTTCGATTAAGCACTTGCAAAGTACCGGGAGAGGGGTTGGATGAAAGTTGTAAATTCCAAGCATCACAAAGCGTAAAAATGATATGTTAATAAGTTCGGGTGGCTTTGGAAGGTGGTTACAAGATTTCACAAAGTTAGAAAATATGTTAAATAAAAAAGGAAAACATGTAATGCAATTTGCAACACGGAAACTCTCTAACATTCAAATACTAAGCTTTGAAGATTTAAATTAGCCAAAAAAAAAAAGAGAGACTGCTGCTATATACAAGAACCTAAACTATCAAAATCATAGCAGAGGGCTGTACTCCAAACGCCATAAGATTTAGCACTTTCGCTTTCCACAGCTTCTTTTTTCGTAATCATCAAGTAGAGCAACAAGGTTGTTAATTGTTTGCTGAGCTGCAGTCATATAGGACTTGCTCTAGAGACCTGCAGTCGAAAGTCAAAAAGTTCTCAACTTTCTCAAATGTTTTACGCAAACCAAAAGATAATTCCCATACTAAGCATAAAAAATAAACTACACAAGTGGCGTTTGAAGAAACCGCATTAAGAACTTTTTTAGCTCTTGGGACATAAAAAAAATGACTCAACATCCGAAGAACGTTAGTTTTTATAGAACAAATCGGGTAAATAAATAAAATAAATAAAGCTGCTATCTTACGAATACTTATTGCTATGTCTAAATGTCCTTTGACCAACAGACGCATAATATTACTTCCCAACCTTTTTATCCAAAGGTAAAAAGTAAAGCAAGTTGTATAGGAGGAAATACGAAACTGAACATGGATATTTGATAAAATATGCTAATGAAATGAACCAAGTAAAGGTAGTTGTGGAATGGTGTAAGATATAAGATTAAGCAATAAAGTATTTGAACCTGATTTTGTGCAGTTGTAATAGTAGTCCAATGCTGATGGGGTTGTGCTGGAGGTGAATAGTCGCTGACAAATGTAAGTGTACGTGATTCTCCAGGTACAGTAATCGCAAGGGGTGGTGGCAGTTCTCTCATTATCCATAATACAAAAGCTGAAGGTACAGATGAACCTGTAGAAACACGGTATTACTTTACTATATTTTAACAATTGTAACGGGTGATTCAAGGACTAAAGGAAAATTACTTGAAACCATCAACTAAGCCTAGAGGTTCAACCAGGTAGTATTACAAACCATGTCAAGTTGACCCGAAATACTATTTGTCCAAAAAAAATCGATAATGAAGTAATGCAATTTTATATAATTTTAGGCGACTTTCTACCTGTATGCTTTCTTGAGCTAACTTTATATGATTTTACCCGTTTGACGAGTTAAAGATAAAAACCTAACGGCAATCGACTCATAGATAACAGGGGATAAGGGTAAATGTGGAACAGTGGATAATGTTTTTTAATTTTTTTAATTTTTATGTTTCAATCAAACCTACGATACAAAGAAAAAATGGCCATTGATTTACCTATAAAGTAGTACACAATCAGTAAAAGAGACACATAGATCCCTCCAATGCTTCGCCAATCACAATGATACAGCACCTGCAACAATGGCAAGAGGCCTTTAGAAAAACCTTGAAGGGCATGACTTAATAACCGAGCACCATTAATTAAGAAATAAGGACATACTGGTATACTTGTGATTAAAGCAACAACCGAACTTGAGGTAAAACAAAGAACAGAAACCATAGCAAGTCCAGCAACCTGCAAAAAATGCAACAAATATTGTAAATAAAAACCATTGAGACGAGTAATGAAAATGAGTGATGTCACAAATATAAATGGAAATATTCACGGAACAAACATGAATAGATACCTTCCACATTTCAGAAGAAGTCCTCTCAGATCGCACTTTCCTCATCTTGGAGACCAATACATATCCTGTTTACATCATAAATGAAAATCATTTCAGATATTGATGCAAAAAAGAAAGATTAAACTAGCAAGCTTTCACATTACAGTCTCTAGGAATGATAACATTTCACATGCCAAAATTCTTTTCAACAAATAATTATGTATTATCGGTTTGAAAAAATAGAATATTTAGCTTCAGTTTTTTACACTAAAAAAGTTCAAACCCATTAACAATAGCAGATACTAAAGGTGCTGACCGTAACATGCTAATGCGCCCCCTAGTAAAAGCATTGCAATGGCAAAAGTATCTACATACACCTGCAACATATGTAGGGTTATTTTTACCTTTTTCGCCATGCATACAGAACAAATTTAAAAATCAAAATGCTAAAAGTAAAAATTGATGACGATCATGGAACATTAATAGCTCACTTTTGACTGAACAGAATCAACAGATAAATAAATATGAAACTAAACACTAATAATTTGTACCCGTGCTACAACTGATGAATCAATAGGATTCTTTCCCAGGCCAATCCATATAAGCACAGCTGACGCCAGCATTATCACAAGTATTAACAGGGTCACCTGTTTAAAGAACCATCAACAAAGATTTCATATATCATCAACATATGGTGTTAGAATAGAAATGCCACGATATACAGAAACGTTTCAAAATCAGAAAACTTATTCGTTTTTAGTCTTGATGTAGAATTTAAAACAGCATGTTAAAATTGTGTGATTCAAAATTCAACATATATATATATATATATATATATATATATATATATATATATATATATATATATATATACACACACATTTGATGAGTTTCGAATATAAGCTTACATGTGTAACAACCTCATATTCACTTTTTTGCAAGTTGTTGGGGTTGTTATACATGTAAGCTTACATGCAAAACTCATCAAACCTATGTCGTTTTGTGGTTTAAATGTTATCCAACGCTTGATTTGTCTTATATTCATCAAAGGAGAGATGATCTCCAAAATGCAGGGGGTCATTGTTTATTATGAAGAAGTTATTAAAAGTTTTTTCGATAGATGCCCAGTGATACGAAAAAAAACTTATATTGTTGAAAGACACGATTAATGAAGAAAAAGATGTAAATAGATAAAAATTAGTAAAGTTAGTTTAATAAATATGATTAAAATTATATAGATTCAAAGAATTTTTAACAAAACGACATAGTTTTTTATGATATATATATATATATATATATATATATATATATATATATATATATATATATATATATATATATATATATATATATAGTAATGGGATCGGCTACAAACGCTTCGAAAAATACGAACGGTAAGAACCAATTAAACTTTCCTTCTCTCTCTTCATAATCCTAAAATTCAAAACCCAGTTCATCTTTATCTTAAAATTATGCATTTTTTCAATTTTCATTATTTGATTTAATTTCGTATGTTTCAACATTTTTTTGTGTTTTTCGACAGAGAAGTACATGGAAAATGTTATATATCTAAACAATTTGAGGTTTGGTTAGATGCATTTTCTAAAATGGTAGGTGTTGAATGTTGTCCAGCAGTAAGAACCAATAGGTGTTGAATGTTGTCCAGCAGTAAGAACCAATGTTTCTCCGTAATTTTCTTTATTTACGTAAATGCCACCGCGAGGTTTGATATAAAATATTTAATCGGACGGCCAACATTGGTTCTTACCATTTGTAGGTTAAGCCTTGTTCTTACCCGATCCCCACCCTATATATATATATATATATATATATATATATATATATATATATATATATATATATATATATATATATATATATATATATATATATATATATATATATTTCTCATATTTATGTAACTCGCTTACCAATATCACAACTTGTTGACGGCTGCCAACAGGGAAAACACGGATAGTGCAACATCTTCTTCGACTATTAACCTTCAAATTGGGCTTCTTTAGTTTCTCTAGCAAAACTTCCCGAGGACTGCCATCATCCTCATCTTCATCATTTGCCTGATGGCAAAGGTCAACCCTATCAAATAAAATAAAAAATTTATTTCTAGGTTATAATTACCTTAATCCAAACCTATAATCCAGGTTAAAGTTTAAATATCCAATGTATGATTTAAAAAAATAAAAAATAACTCGTGGCTTTTATTGTAGTATCGGGTAAAGAACTTCGGATGACATACTATATGACATAATTCTATTGACACACCTATCTTTTTAATCTTAATTATACCGTTTCATTTAGTCGTAGTCGCTGATTTTCCTCTAATCTAAGTTCTAACTGACGCCTACTAGAAATAACATGCTACAAGCTTACTAAAGATACATTATTTAACAGATTTATAAACCTATTCAAATCTTCATAAAAATTAGACACCTAATGAAGCGTACCAGAAGGATAGAAGGAGAAGAAATGCTGCAAGAAATAGAATCTTGGGCAATGCTGCAAATCAAAAGAAGTTGTAAATATCCACATACGCGACTGAGTTACAATAGTGTGGGACATAACAGAGAAAGAGGCATACCCATTACGACAAAACCACATGAATTAGACCAGCATATCCAGTTCTTACAAGCGGCTACAAGAGTTAATATAAAGTATAGACCATAACCTGCCGGGAGGAGGGGAAAACAGATCCATTTCAGAAGAAAGAAAACTGAAAATCGTATAATTAATATTAAGATTTTTTACTGGAATATATGATGTGTCTTTTAACTTGAAAGCCATATTCACGGTATAAGAAATTATAAAGTCTCAAAAGAATACAGATTAAAATCCAAACATCCTACCGATATTGGAAGAACCAATCATCAGATGAAACACCTGCAATTGAATTTTGAATCAATTAGTATAATTTACATATGTTGATAACTAAAGATAACTGTAAACGAAAATCAAAATCACATATCATTAAAAATCTGCGAAGAAAGGGATATCGTATTTGTTAGAATATTTTGTAATGTCATAATGTACTGATATCGTATTTTTTTACACCATCTTTTTAGCACTGAAACAAACAAAACTTGAGCCAGATAATAATAACGGAATCAACAGGTAATCATTTTCTAAGAACAATCGTATTCGATTTGCTTATATCAGCAAATCGTAACATAACTCTGCAACTATAACAGCTTTTCTTCAAGACAAATAAAACGTAGTTAACGAGTACTACTACTTACTTTCTGCCGAGTCCATCCCCTCTGCGGATTCCTAGAATGAATCCTCATCAACTAACACAAGAAAAAACGCGAAAAATATCCGGTATCAATACTAAACAATACGGTGTAAATCATATGAGATACATTTCTAGGCTATCAACATTACACTGCATATAATCTAAATTAACCTAATTAATAAAATCAAAATTGATTAAAAAAAATAACCTGATAAAAAGCAAGGACGGCAATAACGCCGTCGATTAAAGCAAGAGCGATATTAACAGTAACTAACGCCGTTGAATAACAACCAGGTTCAGCCGTTAAATCACCAATCATCATCTCGCTTCTCAAACAAGCGGGGGCCATTATTTATTCAATTCAATTCATTCATACATCATCATTCATAAATTGTAGCCCTAGACTCGATAAATAGATATAAATATATATACAGATACAGATATATGTATGTATATATTTGTGTTTGAAAATAAAAATAAAAATAAATGGAAAAGATTGTGGAGGGATGGTATGGTATGAATGGCGGATCTGAATATGCGATAACAGTGGTATCTACTATAGCTTAGCTTAGCTGTACAATGTTATTGTTATGTGACTCACTCTTTATTTTGTACACGTAGACATTATATATACTGTGTATGTGTATCTATATGTATATATGTATGAAAGGGGTGCCACGTTGTCCGTTACCCGGTTTTCAAACGCCTCATTAATTTTACTATTTTCGGTGATACCGTGATAGCCTTGGTAACGATTTCTTATTTAAGGTATAGATTACGAGTGAGCTTTTTGTATCGGTATCAGTATCGGTATCGATATCATATTAGCCTATATCAAAAGATATGATATCAAACAAATTATTGAATGTGATTTTTGTTTAATAGGTGATATTGGTACTTTGATGTGTTTACTAATCGTTAGGTACTATTGTAGTACGCTAGTGTTTCGGGTAACACTTATTTTGTAAATAATATAGTAAAAGATAAATAATATTGATTCGAATAAATAATGTTTGTGTGTTTG
Source organism: Senecio squalidus (assembly GCA_910822075.1). Lineage (NCBI taxonomy): Eukaryota > Viridiplantae > Streptophyta > Magnoliopsida > Asterales > Asteraceae > Senecio > Senecio squalidus. The sequence continues at coordinate 10,254,384 of CAJVGC010000591.1, read as the reverse complement.
GTGTTGTATGAGAAGTTTGGTTTGTGGATGATAAATGTTGTATTTTGGGTTTTGATTTGGGTTATTGATAGTCGTGTAGTTTCATTTTTAGATCAAAGTATTTCGGGGGTACTATTGAAATCTTCAATCGGATAAAAGTCAGTATAATTCGGCCTATTAATCTGTGTATTTTGTTAAGGATGAATGTACGTTACAGCTAATTAGATATAACCAATAATTACTAGAGTTTAATAATTGCATAAGGCAGTTCCATAAGCATCAAATTCAAATAAAATATCATATTATAATTTAAATTCGGGTGTTAATTGAACTCCATATTTTTTAATAAGTACCCCAAGTCAAGGGAAGAGCCCCTTGGACCCTGCTATCCGAGGTTCATCCGTTATGCGCCTCTTAGCATACGAAATCATTTCCGATGTATTTGATGAATATATACACATGGCGAAATCTACATTAAATGAGGCTTTATATTACTTTTGTAAACGTGTTAGTGATTTATATAAAAACGTTTACTTAAAAAAGCCAACACAAGACGGTATTCAACATATTTATGCAAAATATGAAGAAAGACATGGGTTCCCGGGGATGCTTTAGAGTATTGATTGTATGCGTTGGTCATGGAATAACTGTCCAAACGCATGGAAGGTCCAATACACACGAGGTGGTCATGGATATCCAAATGTCATGCTCGAAGCGGTTGTCTCGTATGATTTGTGGATTTGACATGCTTATTTTGGTGTCGTGGGTTCTAACAACGACATCAATGTTTTGAATGTCTCACCTCTATTTAGAGAACTCCTCCACGAAACCGCTCCACCTTTTCAGTTCGTGGTAAACAACAATCCGCATGAAAAAGCCTATTACCTTGCAAACGGAATCTATCCAGAGTGGGCGACTTTTGTCAAATCATTTTCTCATCCACCGGACGAAAAACGAAAATAGTTCAAAAAATTTTAAGAAGCTGCAAGAAAAGATGTTGAAAGAGCATTTGGCGTGCTAGAAGGTCGATTTTGGGTTTTAAAAATTGTGGCAAAATATTACGAGGTAAACAAGTTAAAGAGAGTCATGTATACTTACATCATACTGCATAATATGATTATCGAAGACAATGCATCTCATATCAACGACTGCGAGGAATACTATACTCCTATATCAAAAGAACATCGAACTTCTCAAGAAAGGTGTCAACATCAAATTCGAGTTATGAGAGAGATACGAGATCATGATACGCACCATTGTCTTCGAAGCAATCTCGTTGAACACATTGTGAGACTTGATGAAGCCTATCGTTATCCAGGTTGATTCTATTTATCTATTTCAATTATGTACGTTTTAATTACGTTTTTATTTTATGTAATCTTTTTAACTTTATTAATATGTTTTGTTTTTAAAATTAAATTCTTTTTATTATATAATGAATTAAAAATAATATGAGTAAAAAAAAATGAAAAATAAAAAAGTTGTGTGGGTCCCTGAATTCCGAGTTATGATTGAAGGGTATTTTTGATATTATTTTATGAACTAAGTTACGCTAACGTAACCATAAATCCAAGTGTTTCGGTGAAATAACTACGAATGCTCTAAGAAGCTATATGTGGTACTATATTGACTTGATTTTAAACTTTCAAGTATTGTTTTTACGGATTCATATGGTTCTAAATGTTAAAAGGTTTCGTGTGAAGCTTTTTGTTATTCATTTTACAACATACAATACAAGTGGGCTTATCCATATTGAGCCAAATTTAATTTGTATCGTTACACATTACAATTAAAGCTAAAGTGTGACGCTAACAATGTCACACCAAAAGTTAGGTATATGTTGCGCTTTTGGAATAACAAAAACCCATATTGTCCCTAAGAATATATAGAAGTTAGATGTGGATGTACGCGTATCTAGAACCTGCCCAGGTTAGTAGGGGTGACAAAAAAAACCGAGAACCAACTTGGACCGAAAAACTGACCGAGTTTGGACCGGAACCGAGACTGAACCGGTTATGGTGGTCCAGTTCTCGGTTCTTAAAAATCTGGAAAAAAAAAAAATCCGGTCCAGTCCGTGTCTAAACCGGCGGTCCACTCGATTTGGACCGGAAACTATATAACTTTTGTATAGATATGGACTTTGCTTCTTTTGATATGAAATTATACTATGCCAACAATTTACGTTTTTTCTTTTTCCTAATCGTATTTGGTTTCGTTTTAGTTTTTTACTATGTCTATTACGTATTTACGTTTATGATTTGTAATTCGATACAAATATTTTTTGTGTTGCTTATTGGTTCGGTTTGATATTATGATTATGATACCTATCGTTTAACAGACTGTGTTCTTAATCTTTGCATGACCTTTTTTTTCTTTTCTAAATTGGATAACCTTTTTTATTACTATGTTGTGTATTGTGTGTAGTATTAAAATCGAAATGAACCGAAAAACCAAAGAACCGACTAGGAACCGAACCGGAAATGACCGGGAAAAGGCGGTCCGGTCCTCGGTCCTCCATTTCTTTCCTCGGTCCGGTCCGTGCCTTTTGAACACCCCTACCGGTTAGTATCAAAGTATGTGATATGACCGAAGGTTGACTCGCTAGTATTTGTGTGCAAGGATTTGAAATGAAAAGCTATTTGGAGGTATGAACAAAAAGGCGAAAAGCATGTATCATGAATGCCGATTATAATTGGTTTATACATTTACTTTAAATTTAACCATTAGTATAGGGATTTTAATAGTGATAGTTCTATTATACGCTTTATTTACTTGTGTATTACAAAAAAGAAAAAAAAAACATTATTTACAAGATCATTTGTATATTAGTGACAATACAACCAAATCTTGAATACAAGATCAATTGTTATCATTTGCCTTCCATAATTTTATTTCAAGCTCAAACTAAGGTAAACAAATTATCTAATCTCGAATTAGATGTTACGACTTAAAACACACTCGAATGCTACACTATGAAAAATCGTTATGCTCATCCTGCAAAATACTTTCAAACAACGAAATCTCTCACTAATTTGTATAAAATAACAATTTGTTTTCTGATTTGGATAAATATCAATTCTTTAATAACAATAATTTTACAAGATACTCTAAATTAAGATACACACCAAATTAAATAAAAATCTTCAACAATTTGTCCATGAGTAATAATAAATAACTTTTCTAATAATTTATCGAAGAAAAATAAAATATCATCTCCTTTTTCGAAAAAATATTAAATTAATTTAAACCTCCAAATAATTTTGAGTCAAATTATAAAAACTAACAGAAAAAAAAAACTAATAATTTATCACTAAACATACGTAACAATGTATTAAAAAAAAAAAAAAAAAAAAAACTCGAATCACAAACAAATTCTGGCTCTGTAAATAAATTTTATTAATAATCAAATAATATAATATCAATTTTTCCTCAATCTATACAAGGATTAAATACATTCCCATAAAATAAATAAAAGAATAAGAAGCAAGTTGTTAAGTTTTGGCGAGTCAACTAACTCGGTCACAACTCATTAATCCTCATAGTTTGCATCCACAACAAAGGTAGAAAAAACAAAGTTGAGATACCAAAAAAACCGCTTCAATAGCCGAAAGAATCTTGAAAAGAACGCGATCAACGAACCATTGGTGAACATTAAACTTGGTCTTCCATCGAAACCCGGGGCTTACGAGCCTCTTCCATAACCCCTTTCGGTTCTTCCCGTGTAACCTCTTGAAAAACAAGGGAAAGTAAGGCTTGTTTTCGACCATTTTTTTAATGTTGATGTTGTTTTTGTTTGAGAGTAGATATTGGTTGTAACGTTTATAAGGTGTATTTATATTGGTTTTGTGTTTGAATTAGTGTGCAACTACGGTTGGCATGTAGAGACGTTGATAAGGGTTAAAAGAATATAAATATGGCAAGTTTGCCCCTTGGGTTTTGGTTATGTTGTAAATATGGTCCTTTAGTTTATGAACATTATTGTTGATCAAGTCTTTGATGTTTAGAAGTCAAATTTGACCATAATCAACCATTTTTTGTTATGAGGGGTATCATACGTTATTTTAATAATAATAATAATAATTAATATTAACTTTTTTAATGATATTTTTAGCTTGGTTTTGATTAATTAGTTTAATAGTTAAATATTTTATTTTTCAATTAGCATTATGTGTGAAATTTAAATATTATGTAATTTTTCTTTCGGAAGAAAAGTAATTATTCATAATGATGTACACACATAAATAAATCATATTAGTATTGAGTATTAAGCATATGGTCATTAGTTTTGAAAGCTTAATTAAATGTAAAACATATTTTAGAGTAATTTTTTTTGTAATATTTTATGTATGAGTATATGAATAAAAAAAAATGTTATAACGACAAATGTTTAGTCTCTAAAGGTGAAAAGAAGTTCCAACTTCGAATCTATACCCGCAGAGTAAGTGGTTGTCGTTAGATTAGTCTGCTCACCAAACAAGTCGATACCTCAATTAATAAAAAAAAATGAATATGAAAACAAGATTATTCTTCAAATTGGTTGAAATCAACTTCATATGAGAACAAACTTTGTGAAAATTGATGAATAAAATAAGGGTTTTTCCTAATCCTTTTTAACAGCCTATCACAAAAGGAAGCAAAATATAGTTATAGAAAACACAAGGGGGTATTAGTGAACATTTTAAAAGTTACAACGGGTTCCGCGTTATTTAGTAAATGATTGAGCAAGTGGGCCAACCGCTGGCTGTTTGATTCATTTCTAAGAAGACTCCCATAGTCCTCTTTTCAATGATCTGCTATTAGTTGTTTTGACTCTGGAAGTAGAAAAAAACTTTAGCTTTTTTTTTTTTTTTACAAAATGGACCCTAGACTAAGGCACATGTGTAAGTTTTAGTATCAATTAAAAGATTAACTTTTCATTGATTGGATATTTCTTCTATTTTTGTTAGTTACTTTATTTGTTTATTAAATCTCATAATCAACAAATCTATGGAAAACTAGTTTAACTAACAAAATTCAGATGTGCAACACTGATCATTAAACCATGTCTTTTATAAATAAAATTGTTATATTTTCGAGATCATTGCTATATTAATGATAGTACAACCATATTATGTATATAATACATTTTTTTGTGACAGTTGTTTTAGGTTGTCAACATAAAAAAAACATAATAAAATACAGTATAGTTAAAAGAAAAAGAAAAAAAAGTAAACAAAATACGACTGTATGTTATATAATTAAAATTGAATCGAAGAAGCTTACACAATGATGGATCGACCACCAATAGAAAAATTTACTCCACATTACTATTTTAAACGTCATATATGTATTACACTTTTACTTAAAAGAACTTTACTTAGAGTAACCATAGTGCTTCGAGATGACAAGTTGTTTGGGAGAAAGAGACAAATGACATGACATTGTACGGATTAAATTATGCATTACAAATCCTGAGGAGGTGAATAAATCTATGGAGCGGTTGATGCCCATTGAGGGGTGGTATAAAGTTTTCGATGGGTCTGTTATTTTTAATAATAAAAAGAAAGATAAATAATTTAAGAAACATTTAGCTGTATTATTATATATCTCAATTGTTTGGTAAAAATATTTATATATCATTTGTAACTTAGTACTTCAAAATTTATGTTTTTATATTAGACGTATTTTAACTACAGTACTAATTTTAAAATAAATTATTTTTTGGCAAAACTAATTTCGAATAGACGTTAAAGTAGTAAGGTAGATATAAATATAAAATATGGCAAAATTATTATTTATATAACTAAAAATTACTATATATCTTGATGAATTTTTTGAAATATTGATAAAAATATAAAAATATAAAATTATATAAATAAATATATAAAGTGATGTAAACAAATTAAAATGGGTCCCATTTAATTAAACATTCAAAGTTGAATAGAGTAGAGATGTTTAAATTAAAAGTTGTATAAAACATAATTTGATGATGAAGCATTCTACACAACTCTACAAAGTTGTACGGATTACGTATACTCTTAAAGTAAGTTGAAGAATAAAAGATTTTGTTGAATATATTTTCTACTAGCAGTGAAAAAATGAAACTCTAAAGTTTGGGCCAAAAATGTAAAATATGCATTGTTCAGGGAAATTGACGATTGACAATAGCAAAACATTAGAAAGCTTATAAACCGTTGAATAGGGGTCCTACGTTGGTGGAAATAGAGCTGTTGTAATTGTGGGCCCAATGTGCAAAACCAGGCTGAGTCCAACTTTCAATGTTTGTTCAAAGTGGAAAGGGTCAGAATCTATACCAATTGGCAACTCTTTTTAGTTCCTTTCTTAACTTTCAATCTGTGCTAATGTGTGAATAGCATTTTACTTGATTATCGATGGGAAGGGATTCAATAAGAACCGTGTTTTGATAAACAAAAAACGTTAAGAATTTTTGTCTTGTCACATTTGCTAAGCGCACAAATGATTTTTATTCACTTGACTACTCGTTTAATCAAAGGTGAAGTTTTGATACAGAAAAATCTAGTTATGTAACATAAATATGGTTTTTATCTGATCTTTATTCGATTACCACTTACGGTCGAGGAATGACTTAAGATAGTATGACTTGCACATATCAACTTTTGCATAAGTTTACTACCTTCTCTTATTATAACCAATTTATTTAACTATTGGTCAACTTGGGGTTAGGTTTTGTGTTGAACGAGTTTTTTAAAACTCCGCGTGTTGCAGTGGGATACAATAGTTGAAAATAAACATATGGTTAAAACAAAAATTGTCATACCATCCATCATACGTTGCGACGTGATAGAACTTTTAGTTGAAACTATATAGATATACAAATCGTGATTATATCTAAGTAATTGTAATAATAAACTCATATTTATAAAAGTTTAATGACAATACCAACCAAACACAAAGTTAAATATGTCCGAATTAAGTTTTTACATATAATTAAGGTTTGTTTGGTGTGAAAGTTAAAGTAGATTGAGTGTTATGTAATATAGAAAATTTAAATAAAAATATATAAAAAAATAAAAATTTTCTAACAATTATATTCGTTTAATTTGAGTAATATATCATCATTTTATAAGAAAAGTTAATGATTGATTAGTACAAATAAACATTATTATTTTCTTATTAATAAGATAGATATTTTTTCTTCATTTGTATTTATATTTAATCCCCGTAATAATGTAAAATTGGGAAAAAGATTATATATTCTCTCCATGAAAAATTGTATATTACATAATTCATTATTTAATTTAGTTTGTAAAAAAGTGATAAGAATTTTATTATTAATATACATGAAATATAGTCATTCAAGTACAATTGATTATTAATAGAGTAATATTCATCATAATATAAAAATTAATTATCATAATATAAAGATTTAATAATATTTATATTAATATATAAAGCAAATTTGGTATTATAATTTTAAAATATTCTTAAAATTAAGTTTTCTAAAAATTTGCTTTTAATGAAAACTTCAATACTTGTTATGTATAATCTCGAATTGTTGAAGATAGGGTTTCCAATTTGGATTCTGGTATGTGTGAAGGGGAAGAGATAGAGATAGAGGTGTGATGAGAGTGATGAGTCAGCGAATGATGAGTCAGGTTGATACACACGTGTATTCAAGCTGGCAAAACAACAAAAATCAAACCGGGCAGAAAGCAATAAGTAAGCCCAACCCAATCCCAGAACCCATAACCCGAGGCCCAACCCGTTTACCCGAAAAAAAACCGACCCGGGCACGAACCCATAGGTAACAACCAGTTTTAATATGGAGGAGAATTTGTAATTCTCAAATAAATTATCAAATTTCTAATAATGATCATTTAAATTTCATAATAATTCAATAAATTATATGATAAGTTTTTAAATTAATAAAAATAAAAATAATTACTTTTTGAAAATAAATGATGAAAATATTTGTAATTATAAGTGTTAATATTTAATTACATATTTTTAATTTTACTACACATCTATATTACTATATAAAGCAAATTTGGTATTATAAAATACTCTTAAAATTAAGTTTTTAAAAACTTACTTTTAATAGAAATTTGTAACTCTCAAATAAATGGTTAAATTAATAATATGATCATTTAAATTTCATAATAGTTCAATAAATTATATGATAAGTTTTTAAATTAATAAAAATAAAAATAATTACTTTTTGAAAAGAAATGATGCAAATGTGCAAAAAGCTATTATATAATTAGTTACGATTAATAGTTATTCTACAAAATTTTAAACATTTGATGTAAACTTTGTCTTACAAACCAAATTTCATTATACTCACCCACGTGGGATGAAAGTAAAAATATATAAATAATTTTTATCTAGAAAAATAGTCTATAGTTTTTCTTACATTTAGTATAATTAAAAAACAAAAAAATTTGTTATTTAGAATATTCCTAATTTTATGTTTTAAAACTTTCTATTTAAAGATATTTGTAACCACTCTTAAATCATTAACTCACGTTATTAATATACTTTCATCCACATCAATACAATTTCAGTTATTGGCTAATATAATTCACTACATTAATACAATTTTAAAGTTAGTTAATACAAACATCATTTTTTTTCTTGTTTGTTCATAATATCAATGGAAAATTGGAGATTGAGGTAAGATACAACCAAGAAATATGATCTATCGAGAAGTGTTGCGGGGTGAATATGAAAACATATATACGTGTTTTTCTATGCTTGTTATTTCATTTTTTTCCAAACAAAAATGTAGTTAAGAAATTTCATATTATTGAAATTTTGTTGATGAGTTATTTTTTAGAGGTTTATGTTCTTAATTCATTTTGCATTCAACACGCACATGTTGTAAAAACACATGTTCCCTACTCATTGTTCTTTTTACATAGTGACAATTCACGTACAAAAGTCTATAAGTGACACTAGGGGTGTTCAGACGGTCGGGTGGTTGAACAAGGTTATTCGGTTTGGGTTAATCGGTTTTCAAACAAAAATTAAACCGCCCAACACCAAAAACAAATAGGCACAAAACCAATCCAAACTACCCAAAAAACATTCAAGTTAATCAGTTTGGGGCCCGTAAATCCAAAATTCTAAAGTAATTTTAAAACATCCACTTTCAATGAAAATTACGTTAAATTTGATCCCAAGTACACCGATTTAATATCATCAACAAATATTAGAGAAGTATGAGTTGAAAATAACTAACAATATCAATGAGATATATTCAATCAAACTTTTATGGTTGATTAGTTTCTATTCCAAAATTAGAAAATGTCGTTTTAGTAAAATATGTCGAGTTTTTGGCGGGCCTCGAAAAAAATATTGATACCCAAATCCAATCCTAAAACCACATTATATATTCGGGTGAAACCGATACCCGGTCCAAATCCGAATTACGCACACCATTTCAACTGTATTCATTTGGATTTGACGGTTTTTCGGTTCAAACCATTTAACGAACACCCCTAAATGACACTACTTCAAACAAGTTAAACTCAAAAAATAGTTTCTATGATTTCAAATAGAAACGAAAATTATCCGCCGCGTAGCGCGGATACACTCCTAGTTATGATAAATTATAGGTTGTTAGAATTTTATTTTTTTAAGTTTAAGGTTTTTTCTGAATTTTATACAAACTCAAGAATTGGAGTGTAACTTCATATAAACTCAAGGGCAGTGTAAAAAAACTCATGGTTCTAAATAGCGCGCTATAGCGGCGCCATAGCGCGAGGCGTGACCTCGCCGTCACGAATCAGTCCATATCGTTGTCTTAAAGCGTAGCGTGATGTAAGGCGCGCTATAGCGCCATATAGCGCGCTATTGCGTGTAGCACTGTAGCGTCGGGCCTTTTCTTGAAGCTATTTGGACTAAGTAGTTGGCCTTTTTCAGATTTGAGCTTTTTCACCTATTTGGACTTATTAGTTGGTGATCCATAGTATCATCTTAGGATTATTAGTTGATACTGATAACTTGATTTTTTAGTCTTAATTATTTGGTGACAGGATATATATGAAATATGCTATAAATATTGCCGCTATATATCACGCCTTAACAAACACCGTAGCCTCGCTATAGCTTGTAAGGCTTGAGGCGTGCCAGTGCCGCTACGCCACGCCTCACCAGTGACGGATATAGAATTTACAAATAGGGTATGCACTGCAAAAAAAATTCTTTGAGATGGTATGCATACTATGTTTTTTGCCTTATAAAAAACTATTCTCACAAAATTTAGCACTACTAAAATTTTTTATAGGGTATGCATGTGCATACCCTATTGCCAACACCCATCCGCCCCTGCGCCTCACGCTATTTAGAACCTTGTAGAAACTTCACATAATCTCACCCTAACTTTTTCTTCATTCAAGTGTCCAATGGCCTAACCAACTCCTCTATTTGATATTTCTTTAAATTTTCCAAACGTTAGGTTTAAAAATCTTAATAAATATTAAGTGGTTAATGTATTATATATTTAGAATTAAGATTTTAGTTAATGAGGAATAAGTCAAAAGTTTGACCATTACTTAAAATGCTTAGAAGTTACAATCTTACATTTATATGTAATTACCTTGAAACTTATGACCTAATAAGTAATATTGTTGCATCACGCTATAATTCTAAATTTGTGTTAGTAAATACTAAATAGTAAAGCATGAGATAAGGGACCATCTACGGGTCCGGGACTTGTTAAGACCCAAATTATATAAAACGAGAGTCTTTAATCAAAATCATTTAACTCGGTCCTTAACACGTCTGTAATTAACAAAACATATATTGTTTTCCCTTTTTTTCGTACATGAATTAGTGGTCCACAATTTTTTTTGTTAGTATCATTATATTGATTTCATCTTTGGTGGACCACTAATTCATGTAGGTCAAGACCACTGCCACATAGTCGACCACTAATTCATGTGGGTCCAAGACCACTGACACATAGTCTTGGCATGGTATATCTCCTTCACGAGTCTGACGTGACCATGACGTGTGACCATGACAAAAACTGTTTATATCGTGTCATAGAGTAGGATTCGCTGGACCTCTTACATTTCGCTCGACCTCTTACATCGGGAAAGATTTTATCCTCCTTTCAAATTACCAACTCAGCCAAAGATTCAGCAGACTGGAAGTCAACTCGATGAGAAATTACTCGACAACATAAACATCTTATTGTACAACATACAACAAATATAATGGTGTACAAATAATCTCAGATTGTTCAACAAAATAAAAGGAAGAATTCCATTACAAAGCAATGTTTTATATTCAAATTCGTAGTAAGTTACTAGATTACAATTTCCACAAAGTAAAAAATGTTTGAAAATCGTTTATGTAAGTAGGTTCCTGAAATTGTAACACTAATGTCCCGTAAGCCTTCCATAAGGGTTATGGAACACTAGATTAAAATTGGAACGATACAAAGAAGAATATGGCAAATATAAACATACATTACTTGGGTTCAATTTTTGCCGTGATATTATATCCACCGCTGTATTCAAATGCATCACTATCGTTCGTTTTAAGCACACCTTCAACGTAAGGGTGCTTAGGAGCACCTATGACTGTTCCAAAGTCATTAGCTGACGAAGATGCTGATGTGGACGACGTGTGAAGTCCATCACTCATTAAAATGGTCTCGAGTGCCTTCACTATGTAACTCATGCTTGGACGATCTGAAGCAGATTCTTCAACACATTGCATTGCTAACTGTATAAACCTTCCAAAACCAGTTAAGAATGAGTCTTTGAGATTTGGATCAATCATTTCTCTCAATCCGTATTCAACTTCATCGGTATTGTCCATTGCTAGTCTCACCTCACGAACAATGTACTTCCCTTTTACTATAGGTTGTTTAGCGGTTATTAGTTCAAGCATCACCACCCCAAAACTGTATACGTCGCTCTTGTCTGTTAATTGTTGTGTCATGTAGTATTCAGGATCGAGATATCCCTGTAAAACGTATAGAAATTAGAGGTTGCATTATATGACCCATTTTAACATGTTATACAACTTGTCCGTTTTTCGCTTTAGAAAAGCACTAAAAAGAGTGACAAAAAGGTAACTTACAAGGGTACCCTTAACTTGAGTGGAGACATGGCCCTTTTCAATATCGGAAACTAGTTTAGACAACCCAAAATCTGCAACTTTCGCTGTAAGATTTTCATCTAAAAGAATATTGGTCGACTTTACGTCTCTATGGATTATAGGAGGATCAGCAAGCTCATGTAGATAAGCTAGTCCTCTAGCTGACCCCAGCGCGACACGAAGTCTCCTTTTCCAATCAAGATGAATACCCGATTTACCTGCAATTTTTATAATTTCATCACTTGTTGTTTGAAACTCGGCCATGACTAACTTAAAGAACTAGATATTTCTATACCTGACAAGCTTTCTCTAAGGGTTCCATTGGACATAAACTCGTAAACCAACATCTGTTCTTTTTGCTCGAAACAAAACCCAACAAGGCCAACAAGATTCTTGTGATGAACTCGCGAAAGCAACTCTATTTCGGTCTTGAACTCGAGCCCACCTTGCATTGATCCTTGTTGAGCTTTTTTTATCGCTACCATTTGCCCGCCTGGTATCACTCCTCGATAAACCTAACAAAACAAACATGATTAGCACAAAAACACTGCTAACTCACAAAAGGTCATTTCAAAAAATTTTTAAATACCTTTCCGTAGCCACCAGATCCTATCTGGTTAATTTCGGAAAAGTTACTTGTGCTCTTTTTGAGTTCATCATAAGAGAACCATCTTGATCCTTTTAACTGTGGTGCACCACCATTATCCTTAGTACTTGGAACCCATGATCCTGTTTAAGAAAATACTAAAAAATCAGCTATGAATTGAAAAGGGTGCCGAAATTGAACCAACAAGAAAGTACCGAAAGGTTTGCTTAAACTGATGGCCTTTTCAGCTCGTTTCTTTTGTTGAACAGCGTATAACACGAGCACTACTAGGACAAGGATTAAAAGAGAGCAACCAACAGAGATCCCAATTATAGCACCAACTTCAATACTACCTGCACGACCATCTGCAACAAAAATAAATGATCATAAACTCTAAACTCAAACTTTCACCATTTTTGAATCTGATAAATTTAAGTACATGTGACAATGTGACCTATTTGGTTATGAATGGGTCGATTAAGGTTATGTTTTATAGGGTCAAACATAAAAAATAAAATAAATAACTAAAAAAGAAACAAGTTGAAAGTCGTCCAAAGTATATTTGTAATGCATAAAAACCCATAAATCATCTTATTAAAATTAAAAAAAAAACTAGATATACTGCAAGAATATACTTTTCCAATGACCTACACAATATTTTTTCTATAAAAAAGTTTGGACAAAAAGCATTTCAGGTTAACCCAATCTGACCCATACAAAGTTACCCATTATGACACGTATCCAAATATAAGTAAATGATGTATATAGTAAACATATGGATTCACCTGAGAACGAATAAGGATTTGCAATGAAATGATACGGTCCGAATTCTGGTGGTGGCTTGTAACTTTGATTACTCAACGAAAACCCCATTTTCTGGACATCCGTTCGCTTAAAATGCTTACGTTTTGATGGAAAAAATTGTACATTCACTTGAAGATAATCATCAATATTAAAGAACGGGTTATGGAGTGCAACTGATCCTGGAGTGAGGCTTAGTTTAGTCCAAAGGCTCGATTCTAGCGATTGCCATAAAGTAACATTTGATAAAAGCCTAAACGAGGGTGCTCGAAAGTACAAGTTTCCTTCATATGGATAAGCACATTCACATCTTAGAGGGCTTGGTTTCTGATCAGAACGGCATGATTTGGTCCCGCAGTCAGGCAAACTTGTGGAATATGATGAACTTGATTGTTGAAGTTGGCAATATGTGGTGTGCTGAAGAGCTTTACTACAAACCGGGTTCCCGAATAGTCTAAAAAATTCAGAAAAATGATAAATAAATAACAGAGGTCAATTTGAATGGTAAGTGCTGAAACAAAATGTCAACAACTCGACTCCTTAATTAGTAAACGGGTTGAAATTGTTACATCTAATAATGTTTATATTAAAACTGTTCTTACTCGAGTGTGTTATGGTATTCGTTACTGAGTGTTACATTGTCAATCTTGTTGCTTTGCAAATCGACAACCTGCAGTTGTTCGCTAATACTTTCACCCATGTATAACGTATCATTTAGATTGTTGTTCTTCAGTGACCTGTTTAATCAATGTCAAGAACCAGATACGCCATTTTCTAGTTAGTGACAGCCGTATAATGGTAATTTGATCTAAAGAGTCAACGTGTATCATTTCTCGTAGAACAAAAAGATTTAAAACTAACTGAATCTTACACTTGTACAATTCCTGATAAACTGAACAAGGCTTGTGGTAGCTTTCCTTTAAGTGATCCAAATTCCATAATGCTGTCATAAATTTTTATTACATAGCTTTACACGAGGAAAAAAGTCGTTAAATGTTAGGTATTTCAAACTCACAGTGTGCTTAAAGATGGTAGCGTAGAAAACCAAAGCGGAGGATCAGATTCTTGAAATGAATTGTTGCTCAAGTCACTAAATAACAAGTCACAAAAGAAAGTTTGAATCGTGTGTAACTAAACTATCTCGAAAAGTTCAAAGAAAGATGTTGATTTCTGATAATTTACATACACATAAGTGAGAGCATTCATCCCAGTTAGATCAGGCAAAGCTCCCGATAGCTTGTTGTAGCCTAAGTATCTATATATAGATAAGAAAGTCAAGGACAAAGAAAAAGTCTAACGTCAAACGGAGATCTTTTGTACAAAGATGTACTCACAATTCACTGAGACTTGAGAGTTCATTTAAGGTTGATGGAAGCGGTCCTTCCAACGCATTTCTATCAAGGCGACTGTTTCAGTTCAACAACGGACACGATCAAAGTTATATCTAAATTTGTTCATATACTTTTGACTTTCAGTATTCTACTAAGTTGATTTGTACTTACAGAATCTCTAGTGTCTTTACAAGACCGACAGAATCTGGAATACTTCCACTCAACTGGTTCCCATCGAACAATCTGTGCGGTTAATTTTAATATGTTTGAATTAGATATTCGGGGATAAAAGAATTGGTATGAGTTGGTTCAACTTACACATGTATTAGAACCATGTCGACGTTGAAAAGTTTAGAAGGAATTGGTCCCGATAACTTGTTTTTGTTAAAATGGCTGAAAATTTACAAACGATTGCTACATTACTCTTTAAATAAATAGTTTCAAAAAACAAGCAAAAAACTACTCACAAATGCTTTGCGTGTTTTAGCATATCCAAGCCTGGTGTCGTGAGATGTGAAAATGGAATGCTTCCTGTCAACTGATTCTCCGCGAGGTCCAACCAATAAAGTTTTGATAGATATCCCAAAGACGGAGGGATTTCACCAGTCAAGTTGTTCGTGTTTAAAGACCTATAGATCATAAACTATGTTATTTTCGTTTAGAAAAAACTGAAAACGATCACTTCAAGTTTTTTGTTGATTTTTCACGCTTTCAAGTATGGAATATTTTTTTGTTTTAACAAATGTAAGTGTGTTATATACGTGAACTTTTTACACGATTAAAACATTTCTTTGAGCAACAAAGAAAAAATCGTGTACAAATTTCAAATTTGTCTTGCCGCTGTCTCAAAGAATCTTACAAAGTTGTTAGCTCCTTGAGGTTTCCTAGTTCAGATGGAATGCTACCGGTGAAGCTACAACCCATTAGAATCCTGAAACCAAAATTTTAATAGGTTTCGGTTAGTAGATTCAAGTTATCTAGTATCAAATTTAGTTCTACTTAATATATAATAATAATAGAAAAAAAACAAGCAACAGTTTATAAACTTA
Source organism: Senecio squalidus (assembly GCA_910822075.1). Lineage (NCBI taxonomy): Eukaryota > Viridiplantae > Streptophyta > Magnoliopsida > Asterales > Asteraceae > Senecio > Senecio squalidus. The sequence goes on along the minus strand of CAJVGC010000591.1, from coordinate 10,238,563 downwards.
CAGTGTATCGAGATTTTCCAGATCTCCTATCCGCGGAGAAATTGGACCTGTTAGACCGCCGTTATATGATAAGTCCCTAGTATGAACATCATGATTTTACAAGTTATTTAGGGTATAAATATCGACGTAAGAGTACAAAGAAGCAAAGTAGCCCAAAATAGCATATGAATAGGATAGAAGTTTATGGACTCACAAGGATGTAAGTTCAGAGAGACCACCAATGTCGCCTACGAGTTGACCGACTAAGCTCATACTCGACAAACCCCTGCAAAAGAACTTTCCAAGCTTTAAAAGGTGAAATATTGGTTTATTGTTTTTGCGCGAAGGTGGCACTTTGGAATGGGTTGATATGAGTTTATGAGTTATATTTACATGGGGCGAGGAGATGGATAAGATTTAAAGAATTAGCTAAAATTACGGGTTAAATGTGTTTAAGACAAGGAAAATCACTAAAAAGTAAACTTAACCTTCTAAAGTATAGTTTTTAATTACAATTAAAAAGGGTTTAACAAGGGATTACAGTTTTGAACTGATGGACACCCAAATGTATAATGACTCGTTACCCAACCTGCTCGTTTTGTCACCTCTAGTTTAAAGACCAGAATGATATAAACTAAGATAAGGGAAAATAGACCGACAGTCCAGTGACTCTGTTGTTGGTGCAGTTGACACCTTCCCATGAACACGGATCATTAGACCTCTTCCAGCTCGGTGGTGTATTTTGCCACTGGTCTTTCAATGCTCGCAATACCTCCGCTGCATGACAACATATATAGCCAATTACTTACAAATTATAATTACTACTACAGTTTAATCAATTTTAGTATTCTACACAAGTTTTTTTCGTACTCGCACACTAAAAAGGTGTCTAGAATTGAGAGGTTGTGTTGAGATGTTTTTTTATAACAGTACGCTTAAAAAAATATTTGTTAGATTTATAACTTGAAACAATTTTTGTGCACATTTTCTATTAATTTGTGTCACTATAGAGAAATGATATATATGTTGGATTAAACCACGATATCACTGCTTACCGTCTCCCGGATTAGTATCAGCTACGATCACATGAACTTCCATCATAAAAATCAACAAACACCACAACACCACCCGCCATACGCTTACTTCCATGAATGACAACACTCAATCACCACCACTACCGCTAGTTTTAATCGCGATTTCTTTGTAATAGTGACTCCATGAGGTTAGTTACTTCCAATGAGCTACGATAAATCGTTATATGACTTCTAAAGCAAGTAATATCAAAGAACAGAGATTTCTATGTTGGAATGATTATGGTACTTTTGGTTGCATGGAATAAAACAGATGATGGAAATTTGGCAACATTTTAAGTGTCAACAGATGATTGACAGATGGAAAGTTTGTTGCTGGTTCCTCCGCCTGACCAACATAAATCTCGAGAGACATTGTGTTTTTTAAGAATATTTTCGCAGCCGATCTAACTTAGTATATGTACTATATTGTTGTTTTTCTTGTCTGGTTCTTGTTTGGATGAGCATCTTAAATGGCTTTGTAACTATTGGTTCTATCACATTGAGAATGAAACGGTTTTAGTATCTCATTTTCATTTACAATAATACAATATACCAAACATGTGTGCAAGCGAAACCGAGAAACGAAAAATATTGGCACCGAGAACCTCAACGAATTGCACTGGTTCGGTCCGACACTGGTTTCGAACTGCTTTAGTTCCAAACTAGATTATAAACTGAACTCAAACTTTTAGACTAGTTATATTCAACTATAATTTTGTACTTTTTATTCATTAAAACAAAAGAATCACATGTGTTACTGAATCTGACCGAATAAAATACTATTTTTATAATACAATGAACCGAGAACGTGACCAACAAAAAAATATAAACGGTCTCGTTCCAAGTAAGCCTTTAAGCTTAGAAGGGAATGAATAAAAAAAAATTCGAATGAAAAATTGGTGTTAATAAAATACCGATTTGACCCGTATCGCGGACATTTAATACATTGCAGAGATCCTTAAGAAACACTCAGCAGACGACACAATAAAAACTTTTACGAAATGACAAACCAACCGCTCACGGAGTCATCATTTAATACAATGTAGAACGACATCGTGGAGCATTTAATACACCTTTTCGAAATCATCAACGGGCAACACGAGGAATCAACCTATGGATCGCGGGTGATGAGTAAACCAACGAATGAGATGGACGACATGTATTAAAGTGATTTGAAATTCAAACTTTTTCAGTAGACAACACGTGTCGTTTATTGAGTGTTTTTTATAGACCTCCGCAACACATTTTAACCGATAACACATGTCAAATCAGTATTTTGTTAAAACCCTTTCATTTTCTTAATCCATTCTAATATCAGAAATCTCTCCTTATTTTGGGGTTATTTTATATAACTCGATCAAGGGGTATTTGATATCACCACGGACACCGGTGTGTGTTTGATAAAGCACGGTTGTTACGTACTCGATCCGTACCCATATCACAGATTCAGTTATTAAAAACCTGCAGACTCATATTTTCAAACAAAAAAACCCAGCCACTGCCCTTCAATCTTGCAATCCTCCACCACCGCTGTCCACCGTCGCCGCCGCTCCTCCTCCACCGCCGCTGCTCTCCACCGCCGCCGCTGCTCTCCTCCTCCGCTGCTCCACCTCCGCTGCTCCTCCAGCCGCTACTCCTCCTCCACAATATAGTGAGTTTGATGTTTAATTGCAGTTTAATAATCTATTTTATTTGGGTTGTATAGAAGTATTGGAACGAGCCGGTGTTTAATTACAAAAACCCACTAAAGAATCTGCTTATTAACCCATATGTGGACTTAGTACTCCAGATTGCTGCAACTAATTTTAACAACAAATGCAAGAAAAATGAACATGTCGTGGTTAATTGTATATTTTTCAAGTGACATTTTTGACCCGTTATTTATAGATGAGTTTAACAACCTATGTCTGCTACGTATTTTTTGTATATGTATATGTTTCTGGTTTAATGATATCGTCTTAGATTTTAAGGTAGTTGTGCTAAAGATGCTACATGGTTCAACTGCGTTTCATATTTATTACGATGTTCTTTAATGTGTTTTGTAGGAAAACGCACAAAAGATAGCAGAGTTTCTAGCTTCTCATCCTTTGGTGAAGAAGGTTAATTACGCTGGTCTCCCTAGCCATCCCGGATACGCTTTGCACTATTCTCAGGTAAAACACGTCCTTCAAATATTTCATCATCTTGTCACATTTTAGTCGCCTACAAACATAATATGTAATAATTGGAGATATTATTTACCTTTTGCAGGCAGAGGGTGGCGGATCAGTTCTGAGTTTCGAGACAGGGTCTTTGGCTTTATCTAAGTATGAAGTAGAGAACACGAAGTACTTCGGCATAACTGTTAGCTTTGGTAAGCATTCTTTCCCCTAACCTCTGCCAATAACTCAATAGCCAACTACAGTCTATGAGAAATATTTCGTAAGTGATTGTCTTCTTATAATTACTTTTTGGTAAATGGAAATAGAGAGAAATGACAACAAATGTGTTTTGGTTTTCATTTTTGCACAACTATAAAACACACTCTTTACTATGATTCAAAAAAACATTAACCTCTTCAAGCTCTAAAGAAGTTATGCTTCTCTACACTTTTAAAACATGATTTACACCGAGAATCTAACTTTATACAAAACTAATAACATCATAAATAATATTCAACCCTCTGGTATGCAATTAAATTATATGATCATATGAGAACAAAATAACACTGCAACCTTTATAAATTTGTTGGAAATCGATATCATATTGCTTCTCTTCTGCAAACATTTACTTAGAATTGTATCATCCCTAAAATGAGAACTATATACCGATATCACTACTATGTTGTGATATTGAAACACCCTATCCTAAATTAGTATACTACAGTAGTAGTTTTGTTTGAAATGCCAAAAAAGTACATTAATTTTTTGAATAAACATACTAAACTTATAACTATTTTGACAAGGGGAAAGACCTTACGCTGAATTAATTTTGCACTACAAGTAAAGCATACATACCAAAAATTTGTATCACAGAAACTTTACCAATTGAACTTTACTAGTTCAACAACAATGTTAATTTTGTGTGATAGTTATGGGTAGAATTAGTTGGAAGTCCGACATTGTGGACAAATGTTTTAATTTGGATTTTGTAAGACATTTGGATTTGTTTAATTTGGATTTTGTAAGACATTTGGATTTATGGTTAATTTGGATTTTGTACGACATTCAATATAAAAATAAACAGAAGGGTAAAATAGTCATTTCTCCCAGTCAGCATAGCCAGTCCGAGGCATAATCAAACACAACAAACTCAGTCTGTACCTAACTCAGTCTGAGCTCCAACTCAGTCTGCACTAACTCAGTTTGCAGCTATCAAACAGCCCCTAAGTTAAACCCATAGTAGTTAAGCCTAATTTAATTACAGCCCTTAAGAACTCACAGGCTTATATAACTCGAGATCCTACGACCGACCCGACCCGACCAACAACCCACAAGTACACAGTGTCCCATCTCACACAGTTTTCATGAGTCTAATTAACCCAGGTATGCTAATTTCCTTTCAGTTAAGCTAATAATATTTGATTAATTAATTCAATTTTTGCCCAATTTTATGTTAATTTATTGATTAATTTGAAATAATGTAGGTTTATTATTGATTGTTTTAGATGGAGTGGTTAATGATATTTGTTTCAGTAGCTCTAGTATGGTTTGCTTCTATCTGCAAACTTCTTCATGCTTCGTTTTATCCGTATCGATATTCCTTTTTAGATAATGACTGTGAGTGATCCCGAATATACTTTAATTTTTGTAATACTGTTGGTTAGTTTATGTTATCTGTGAATGTGAATGTGAATGTATCAGCTGGAAGTTTCGAAAAGAGAAATGTTTTGCTGGTTATCGCCCACCCGGACGATGAATCTATGTAAGTTTTACCAAATGCTTAAATCGCGCAGTTTAGTCGCATTGTTATTGGATTATGTGGTGAAATGCTCTATTGGCAGGTTCTTTTCACCAACAATCAATCACTTCACTGCCACAGGGCATCACGTTCATATATTGTGCTTATCGACCGGTAATATATTGTATGACCAAATTTATGTCTCAATTAGTTTATGACGATTCTATAGATGCCTAGATGGAGCTTGCATTCCATGTTCTTTATAAAATATAAATACTAAACGTGCCAAATATCTGACCATTGTAGGTTGTTAACTGGTTTGCAGGGAATGCAGATGGTATTGGAGATGTTAGAAAGCAAGAGCTTTATAGGGCTTCTGAAATCCTTAAGGTGATTTATTACCCGTATTATGTTACGAAAACATTGAGGTGCATAATCTGCTTGTATCTTGTCATTTCATTACAATATGGCCCTTCTCTGAGTGTTTCGTCTAATGTTCACTTTTTTTCTTCTTCAAATTTACTCGTGTCAACAAAAACAGCGAAAACGTGTAACACTGATACTCTGTTCGTAGAATAACATATACTACTTTCGTCATTTCATTAAAATTAGATGTTATTTCATGTCTGGCATGTTTTAAAGAAATTGCCCTATTATTTTGAGTTATGTAATTATTGTTCTTAGTATTTGACGAGCTTTTCGTATCAAGTTCATAAAGTATGTTCCTACAAACTATTTATATGAAAACTAATTAGATATAGAGAAGTTATTTAAATACATTTCTGTATGCTTTTGTGAATTTAGAAAAAAATTAACAGAAGTGCAATTTTTTTTTTTTTGATAATTACGTGATCATACAGGTTCCTGTTCAACAAGTGACAGTAATGGATCATCCAGAGTTTCAGGTTTATTTACCGTGCCACTGAAAAATCCTTTGTATGTTATTTATTTCATGTCTACTAACAATCTATTTGTATGTTTATCGCCAGGATGGTTTTGGAAAAGTATGGAATAGTAGCATACTATCGAAGATTGTGGAGGAGAAAGTTCTTGCTCATGAAATTGATATGGTTAGTGTCTAAGTTCCGATTTCAGTAATTATGCACATTTCATCTTTAAAAAAATATGTGACATTTCCTTGGATGCTGATAGATACATTTTCAACTAATTTGTTGCAGATTCTTACTTTCGATAACTATGGTGTATCAGGTCATTGTAATCACCGTGATGTAAATCACGGAGTGCGGTAAGTTCCATTGGTTTATGAAGCCTTTCCACTAAAATTATTAGTAATAAGTAAATAACGTTTCCCAACCTAACTCTGTTTTGGACACCAAACTATTTAATTAGTATATCGAGCTAAGATAGTACTATATCTACTTGTCAAGCTTTATAATAAATAATGAGATTAAAACGGTGTAATTTTTTTTCTCTTTCTCTTCTATTAGAAGGTTCATGCTCGACACTTCACAACAAGAAATTGAAACCTGGGAGCTGGTATGTTTTCTTTTCCGTGTATTTTATCTTATGTTATGTTTTTAGTTTTCATTGTTCCATGTTCGATAGACAAATAAATTATTTCAACAATAATTTGAATATGAATATATGAATAAAGTAATTTATGAGGTTATTGGGTGACTTTAAACTTGTATAACCTCTTCGACCCATTTGCCCCGTTCCCTTTTAGTTAATTTTTTTATTTGACTAGTTTAATATAAGACAAAACACAAATCGAACAATTCATCTGCAAATGGATAGAAATTGCCCTCATGCTATTTGTATTCTTTCTCAGGTCAGTATTAACATAATTCGTAAGTACAGTGGGCCAATTGATATCTGGTTTTCCTTATGGAGTTCCCGTAATTCTTCGAATGGACAAATCAAGTGTTTGCTAAATGATAATCCCCGTAGAAGCTATGTTGCGATGTCACAGCACCTGAGCCAATGGGTATGGTATGTATCGTTACCCACTCACACTAGTTGTATTACATTCTTCAAAAAGAATGTTACAAAAGTATTGCAGTATAAAAGAAGTGAATGGAGAATGAACGAAACAATGTAGTATAGGTTCAATTTATCTATTTTTTTTACGTCACTGGTGTACAGTGTACACGTTGAGTTTACTTTGATTTTTAAATCTAACTAACATCGGCTGAAATTTTCAGGTTCAGGAAGCTTTTTGTTTCATTTTCTAGTTATACATACGTGAACACGTTGAGGAAGATTAGCAAGTAGGCAAGTGTTTGTGAGGAAACCGAAGGAGTATTTTGAAACTAATTGTAAGTTTTTGTTTTTCATGCGGGGAATTTTATGTAATAGAATAATAGTATGGTATCTAAGTTGACGGATGATGTTGAAAAGTAACTCTATTATCGTAGTATCTCTTATGTTGTAATCCTAACGAAGATTTGAAGATTAGAAGATATGAAAATCAAAGGTTCAAATCTTCAATGTATGCACCCTGAGTTCTTTAAATCATCAATATTTTCTCTTTTGGGTCTATCATGTTCATCTTGTGGGTTTGTAAAGGAGGTTGTTCATTATATGTTCCAGCTAAGCTCCGAATCAAAATCAGTAACTTCAAAACTGCATACAACATGTGAATTAAAAATGAGTTTTTGCTTGCGTATAGACGGGTTTTTTTGTGTAAAAAAAGTCCACAATTTACATACACTAGTAACATATTGTATGTTAGTAGACAAATATTACGAACACAACATTTAATAATTTACACTTTTATCTCTAATAAAACTTGAACCCACAACGTTTGGTTAATAACTCAACTTACATATTGCTAGACTCAAATCCATCTCGTTTAAGTTTATAATATTATCAGATAAATTTTAATTTGATTAAAGTTTGCTACTTTGCTACATTTTTATAAATTTTCTATTTAACATGCTAACACCAAAGTTTTGATGACATTAAAAATGTTCAATTTTACAATCATGTGAAGTTATATGTTGCTTTCTTAATTATAGATTTATTTCATAGAAAACCATATAATTTCATTTCAAATCTTTAAACCTTTTTCGCACTCATAATCATCCACTTAACATACATTACTAGTGTTATCACACACGTCAACCGATCTCATAACCAATATCGATAATAATATATAATATAATATAATCAAACAGAGTTAAGCGTTCATAATTAAATGAGGTGTCTGGGTTTTTGCTTATTTAAAAGAGCTTATAGCTGAAAATAAGCTCTTATTAAAATTGAAGGGACTGTTATTGTAATTTAGAATTCTTTCTTAAACCTCTGTACCTATATTTTTCTGGTTTCACTTCACTAAGCTCTGGCTATGGCGAAACGAGCTTCATCTTCAGCTTCCGAAACTTCTTCAAAACCTGCTGATCACAATAAGTATGCTCAATTTCACATTTTTCATTTTTTTTATCTCCAAATTTGACCTAATTTTGTATCTTTTCTTTTGTTTTCTCAGAAAATTGGCAAAAAAGTCTAAAATTAGAGCTGTTCCTGCTAAGAAAAAAGTATCGAAATTCGATGCGAATAAACCTAAAAAACCACCAACTGCTTTCTTCTATTATTTGTATGTGTTTATTGCTTTAGATTTATCGAGTTGGCCTTCCGAAAAGCATTTTGCTAAACGTAGCCCCCAAGTTATGTTTATAAAGTTCAGACACGTATAATTGTATTGTACATGATAATAACCACAATTGCATTTATGGATATAATATAACTGCTCCTACGTACAACACTATTATGTGTGTCTGAATTCATTATCAATAGCTTTTGGGGGCTATGGTTAGCAAACTCCGAAAAGAACATGCCAATGTATAATATTGTTTCTTCTTTGGGTAACTAATTATGATTTTGATTTTTTCTAAGGGAGGATTTTCGTAAGGGATTCCAAGAAGAGAATCCGGATGTCAAGTCGATGAGCGAGGTCTGGATTGTAACATATTTTTCACTCTTTTTCATTCAACTATTTTGTTTGTTTGGATGAAATTGTTTTATTATGTTATGCATTTTCGTTTTTTAGATTGGTAAGGCTTGCGGAGAGAAGTGGAGGACCATGAATTATGAGGTTGGTCTTGTTTTAAATATTTCTATGTTTATTGAAAAATTGTGTACAAATAGATATATTGATAGATTATAGATTGAATATGCACGGGAAATTTAGTCTGATGTGGAGAACAAGAAAACCAAACCCTAATACCAACTCTATATGATATATAGATAGCAAATAGTCAAAAACATTAAAAGTCGATTTTGGTATATCTGTAGCAAGTTACTGAAGTTAGTCATTTCTGTATTTGTGTAATGTTAGATTGTTAGGTATGTTAGCCTTACTTCGAATTCCTAATCTATATTTATTGGTACTAGGTTTGGTGATCACACAACCTTAGTCGTGGCTAACATAACCAACAATAACCACATTGACTAATGTAATAAAGACGTTAAAAACTTTATATTAGAAGTATTAGTCGGTGTAGTTACAAGATGTATAACCAACTTATTAGATTAACATGTGGACCTACTAGCTTGGCCTTTGCTTGGTGGTCTAACTTTACGCATATAACCGTAAATTGCTCGTAAATGGTGCAGTCCTTTTACATGTGTTAGACTCCATCTGCAATTTGGTGTAGAGATTGACATGGTTACTCACAAGAGGTCAAAGACGGTGCTTTCTAAATTCAAACTATATATAGATTCCTTAAAATTTGAGAAGTTCTGGCAAAATGACGAAATGCCAAATTCAATAATGAATTATACCAAATTACAAGAAGCAATATTTAAATGTCGAATTCTGAAAGTTGTTTCATATCTTAATACGTGATTGACTTTTTGAACCATTGTATTTGGGTTTTAGTTACGGGATATGAAACTAACCATTGATTCATGAAGCAGAAGAAAACGTTTTAATATGCAAAGACAAGTTGTTTTAGATAAGTCGTAGGAATAACATGCTAAAAAAACCCATCTTCGCTGTTTGTTTAGTATTTAATTTTTTCAAATTAGCATAGTTATCACTTATCAGTTTTGTGTCAACATATTTGGCATCTACTATCAGTTTTGAATTTAGCAATTTGCTTATTTAAAGCACACATAAGTCACATATGGAGGACGGAGGGGGTAGCAAGGGGCCGAGGGCACTTATTTCCCCCTAATAGCTTGCACAAAGACTTTTAGTCCTATTGATTTAATATTAGAATATTATTGTTTTCATGTTCGTTTCGAATCATACGAATCTAGTTTGGTTCTAGAATTCATTTGTTAGATGTTCTTTTTCTTTAATTATAGTCCTGAAATCCCGTCACAGTTTGGTATCTTTAGTTTATTGCCTGATGAAGAAATATGATGTCATTAGGAGAAGATCCAGTACTATGATATAGCAACAGAGAAACGAGCAAAGTTTGAGAAAGCTTTGGCAGACTATGTCAAAGAAAAGGTAAGCCTGTTTTCTCACCGTCATTATATTATTAATTACCTGTTTTTTATACAGTCAATAAATTCACATACTAATGTCTACAGAAAAATTTATGGATGTTTGTTTTGAGGGAATGAAAATGGGGGAATGGGAATGATACGTATCGAGTGCGTTTAATTTGAGGGAAGGGAATGATTCCTGATTATATCGGAATCACCTAAACCCATGGAACGATTGTACCATTTCATCTTGCTTTGTTGTACCATAGTACCATGATTTCGTAGCATCAAAGATGTATTAGATGTTGCAACATTTATGACTCACTAACAAAACCACGGATTACAGGAAAATGGGGAATATGATGAGTTTGACGAGGATTCAGAATATGATGGATGAAAATGCTGTGTTTGACGTAGAAGGTATTGAACCTATGAACAAAGGTCGTGATTGGTATTTTTTACCGTCAATACTGAAGCATGTCTTTTGAAACTAACTACATGTAAATCATTCTTATGTTTAGATTGTGGGTTGACGAATGGTGAGCAATTAACATAGATGTGATTTGTACCGATTATATGTTTATATTTTGTGATTTAAATAGTGTTTCGGGTTTTTATTAAACACGGAATGTGTTTGGCATTATTTCCTAAGGTGTTCCTTCTCCATAGGAAAATTATGACTCCTTATCATTTTCATACGCAAAAAAATGGATTAAGCAATACTTTTTTCATCCATTTTTAATATAATGCGTATTGAATGACATAATAACATGCCTATTGATAGTCAATTTATAGAGTACAAGAAATAAAATAAAATAAAATGTCGGAGTCTAAACCTGTTTATACAAGGGGTTGCCACTCGAGTTAAATCGGATGATAAATGTGAAAGTAATTTATTCTCATCGGCTAATGTAGGGGTGCTTGATTGTTTAGGTTTTTCGGGTTTTCTTTTTAGGTCTAAACCAAACTATATACAAAGAAACCAAATTCTAGTTTAAAAATTATATATTCATTAAACAATATATAACTAAAAATGTGTTTTCAATATGTTTTCATATGATAGAAAGATTTTTATTTTCTAATCTCGAATATTTATAATGGTCTATCTGAAAACATAGAAATTCGTGATGGTAAACCTTAGACCATATATTTTTTTCATATTTATTGCGTTCTCATTCAATTGCTCAGTTTTGACTAAAAACCGACTTTAACTGATTTAAACGGTTGGTTTTGATATATTAATTTACGGTCGCATTCACAAACACATAACAACACATCCAATTTATTGTATTGGTTTCGTTTCTAGTGAATGAGAATCAAAGTGTGAATTTCTGTATTATCTAGTTGAGGATTTTGTAAACTCAAGACATATAAGGTTGAAATACATCAATCTTAAAATGTTCAACACTATTCACAAGTATATCAAGATTATAATTCCTATAGCACCCCAAAATTCTAACATACAAGATAAAGTCGTATTACTTTTCGGTCAAATTAAAAATTTCTATGTATACCATACTCTTTAACTTTATCCGTAAACATATAGGTATTTTCCGAGTTTATGTAAATTCTAAAAGTTAATTATCCGAATTTACTTCGACTTATGAAGTTAAAATATTTAGGCCTACAACATTAGACAAGTCATAAACTTAACTTGATATATTCATAAATCCTATCTTATTTCGGTTTATAAACTACTCAGACTAAGCCTTTGACTTTAATTTATGAGTTCTTTAAACTTAGATAAATTTTTAAACATAGTAAATAAATCCGAACAACACCACCTAATATATATCTGTATTATAATTAAACTATTCTCGTACCATATAAACATAATAAAAAGTAGTAAACACTTCATAAAAATAAAATTCTAAATAAAAATTGTAGTTTGCTAACCATTGTCTATGCCACTGATGAGCAAAGATATAATGATACCGGTATTAAATCGATACCATATCAGTTGTATGTAGTAATAAATTTTATCTTGAACTTGTATAACAATATGCAAAAATATCATAATATCAATACTAAACCGGTAAAATACATGTTTAGTATGAAACTAGCAATATGCTCACATTGTCCATGAGATCATGATACAACTTAAACACATAAATAAATTATGTAATTAAAAAGAAAAAATCGTCAACCAAATACAAAAAAATTAATTTTTACTTACAAAGATGATTAAACCCAAACACTTTGACATTTAAAAGAAAAGCCATATAAAATGTTATAATCAGATATAAAAGTGTCATTAAACCCATGTTTTTATTTTTCATTCATGTGTTGGCCAACACTTTGACAAATATTTGGATTTGGTAAGATTTATCACTCTCACACAAACACACATATACATACATATACATATAGATACTCAAGATTGTATCGCTCATCCATATCTACCCTTTGAATCTCAATTTCTGTAAATCAAATCAATCATGCAATCTCAAGCTTTTCTTCAATCAACACCACTCCGGGTGTCTCCCCTCGACCCGATTCACAAACCCATTTCCATCAAATCACCACCATCATTCACACCCACGCGCCGCCGCGCCGTCATCTCCGCCGCCGTCACAGCTCCCAAACGAGAAACAGATCCAAAGAAACGGGTCGTCATTACGGGTATGGGTTTAGTATCCGTATTTGGAAATGATGTCGATACGTACTATGAGAAACTGTTGGCGGGTGAAAGTGGGATTTCGTTGATTGATCGGTTTGATGCCTCGAAATTTCCGACCAGGTTTGGTGGACAGATTCGTGGGTTTAAATCGGATGGGTATATTGATGGGAAGAATGATAGACGGCTTGATGATTGTTTGAGGTATTGCATTGTTGCTGGGAAGAAAGCTCTTGAAGATGCTGGCCTTGGTGGTGATAATCGTTCCAAGGTTTGTGTTTTTTTTCTTCGAAATTTGCTTTTTTCGTAAAAAGATTCGATTTTTTTGTTGGGTTTATTGTTTTTTATAAAAAAGATTTGATCTTTTTGTTGGGTTTTGTTTTTTGGATCATGTTGGATGTTATTTTGGGGAATTTAATGAATATTTGATGAATTGAGATGGTACATTTTGTGTTTTTGATAGTGAGGATTATTGAATTGATGCTACATTTTGTTAAAGATTGTGCCTTTTTATAAAAAGTCTTTTTAATATGTTATTTATATGCTTATGCATGTATTGGATCGACTTTACTCAAACGATTATTGCTTTTACCCTTGTGGCGAGAAGAGGGTTTTTGGATGTGGATTCAAACTGATTCTGTTGATTTGATGTTGTAATATTCGGGTTTGAGTGTTAGGGTGAATTGAGTATGAATATGATTTATTGTTTATTTAGGTTAAAGTAATCAAGTTTGTATAGTCAGGAAATGTGTAGCAGTAAGAAGACTGATTGTTAAAAATAAATGTAAAATTACCTAACTATCCATCGCTTCAAACAACTGAATATTTAAATATTTTAAGTCGTTATAGTTACTTTGAAATCGCATATCTAAACACACTTCAATTGTATCTGCATGGTTGTGATCACATGGTCTGTTAGTACATCGTTTTAAAGCCGAATTGATATTTACTGTGAAAAGTTTTGATTACAGTAGAAATTAGGACAGGTTAAAATATGGGGTAAAAGTGGAAAATAAAAAAAACATATATGAAGCGTATTTGATACATGTGCCTTTGGTGAAAGAGTTTGTAATCCGTGTACTAAGGATCATGTGTAAAGTGCACTAGATCACTTTGTTATAAAACAATGTTAAGTGCATGATGTTTATATGACCATCCCCAATTTTATTTATTTACCTTTTTTTTGTTGTTGTTGTAAATATTGCATGAAACATACGTTGAGTGAAAGAAGAAGTATAAAATTTACGTCATGCATGACATATGCGTCCATCCATCAAACGAGATGTAAACGGCATTATCCTTCAATTAATTGTCAACACTTTCAGTTATTTATGCATGAATAAATGGTGGGCTTGATCATATATTTATATTTGTTATGTAATTTTTGCTTATAAGAATAATGGACGGTTCGGTTTTCCCAAAACAAATCAATAATCAAAATGGGTCGGGTCAGGTCGGGTTAGCCCGCAAACACTTTTTTTTATTTTCTGTCAAGAACTATATTGTTATGATAAAATTCTAAAGTATCCGAATCACGAGATTTTGGTAGCTGTATGCATGAAAAGTTCAATTTGGTGACATTCAACCTATTAGGCACGTTCTGTTTTTGTTAAATTTCATGATTTGTTTGAGATTAAAAATAGCCTAAATTGACCCACTCACAACCCGTTGATTCTTACATAGTTATATCCATAATATTTATGTGTGCAGATCGATAAGGAACGTGCTGGTGTACTTGTTGGAACAGGAATGGGAGGTCTTTCAGTATTTTCTGATGGAGTACAGAATCTTATCGAAAAAGGTTACAGAAAGATCACACCTTTTTTCATTCCTTACGCAATAACAAACATGGGGTCCGCCTTGCTAGCAATTGATTTAGGGTTTATGGGACCAAACTACTCAATTTCAACTGCTTGTGCTACTTCCAATTACTGCTTTCATGCTGCTGCAAATCATATCCGTAGAGGGGAAGCTGATATGATGATTGCTGGTGGAACCGAAGCCGCCATTATTCCAATTGGTTTGGGAGGGTTTGTTGCCTGTAGAGCACTCTCCCAAAGAAATGACGATCCACAAACTGCTTCTAGGCCGTGGGACCAAGGTAGAGATGGGTTCGTTATGGGTGAAGGTGCTGGTGTTTTGGTAAGTCAAATGAGACCTACCAACAGTTTTTGTCAATTTTTGTGTGCGATATTAGAAAATAATCTACGATCAGGAATTCTTATTGCATCTAGACTCATTCCAATGTATCTTGACCTGTTTTGCTTAACCTATTTGACTCGTTAGAGATATAGTAACATAACTAAATTGACCCAATAGTATATAAATGGGTCAAACTGCCAAGTGGCCAACTCTAGGTAAACGGGTAGAAATTGACATATATATTATGCATGTTGGGCCCCAAATATTGGCTGTTAGTTAAGTGATCTATTTTTTAAATAACCGAACGAGCATAACTTGTTTGCAGGTGATGGAGAGCTTAGAACATGCAATGAAAAGAGATGCACCAATACTTGCTGAATATTTGGGAGGTGCAATTAACTGTGATGCTTATCATATGACTGATCCACGATCAGATGGACTCGGTGTTTCTACTTGTATTCAGAGCGCTCTAGAGGATGCCGGTGTGTCCAGTGAGGAGGTATTCCAATCTTTCTTCGTCATTATATTAATTCAGATGAAAGATCAAATAAGAGATCATATGATTTTTATTATTATTTGTTTACGTGTAAAGTCAAGCAAAAAATGACTTATGGTTTTACCAGGTTAACTACATCAATGCACATGCAACTTCAACGTTGGTTGGTGATCTGGCTGAGGTAAATGCCGTAAAGAAGGTATTCAAGAAGACTGACGGAATCAAAATGAATGCAACCAAGGTAAAACCCACAAAATTGTGAATTTAACTCTAAAAACCAAGGCATTGTCAAACTGAAACTATTTTGGACGCATATTGGAATTTTTGGAAAAAATCCATACTTTTTTAACCGGAGGGATGAAAAATGTAATTTAACGATTGTCGGTTTTTGTTATGTTCCAGTCAATGATAGGACACTGCTTAGGTGCAGCCGGAGGTCTGGAAGCCATTGCTACAGTGAAAGCCATTCAAACGGGGTGGTTGCACCCCTCCATAAATCAATTTGTAAGTTATTCTTATTATTTTAATATTTTTGTAATTAAACCGCCTCATCTTTACTTTTGATCCTAACATGTTCGATTTGTAATTGTAGAACTTGGAGCCTGCAGTGGAATTCGACACTGTTGCAAATATAAAACAGCAACATGAAATCAACGTTGGTAAGTTTTTTCTTCTTTTTCTTAGTTTTACAAATCTGTTATGATTGCGGGTTTATATGAAACGTTTACTGATTAAAATATTTTGGGTAATGTGCAGCTATTTCAAATTCGTTTGGTTTTGGTGGACACAACTCTGTTGTGGCATTCTCGGCATTCAAGCCATGATTTGATTAAGAAAAACTGTGTAATGTGTTTGTTGGCCAATTTTAGACATGGTAGAAGTGAGAGTTGAGTACATTTTGTGATTTAGAGGCTAGCATTTGGCTACAAAACAATGTACTTACTACCCTTTTCATATTTGCGTTATTTTCGTAAATCGCACTTCTTCTCTCCCCCTTGGCAGTCTTGTACAACACAAGGATTTTCTGTTT
The DNA here is from genome assembly GCA_910822075.1 of Senecio squalidus. Classification (NCBI taxonomy): domain Eukaryota; kingdom Viridiplantae; phylum Streptophyta; class Magnoliopsida; order Asterales; family Asteraceae; genus Senecio; species Senecio squalidus. The sequence goes on along the minus strand of CAJVGC010000591.1, from coordinate 10,221,947 downwards.
GGCTATTTTACCCTCTTCGTCACACTTTTAGATGAGGTAAACTAAAAAGTAAAATGTTTGTGATTGTGGTATACCATAAGTTCTTTTGGACATGCATTGTGAGTATTTGTTTTGAGCAAGTACTAAAAATCGGAAAAATAAAAAAAGGTTTGTGATATATAAGACTTCTCCAACAGTGATACAAAACCGTGTGGTAAGTTATTGTCAACTTAACGTTATATAAGCACAAAATTGAATAAAATCGCCCGGTGACAATGGCATATCACTTGATAGTTTTGGACTCACACATTGTTTACTAATCATAATACACACAAAGATTGTTTCTTTTAGTATATCGGGCCCACCACTTTTGTCACCCAACTCGTCACCAAATCGACAAAACCAACCGAGGACGTGGTGCTAGAGGTGCAAACCGGTCATCGGTTTTTTTCGAAGCTCGCCGGAAAACCGAAACCGGTTATGGCAGAAACCGGTCACCGGAAAACCGAAACCGGTCACCGAAAAACCGAATCGGTTAGATCGATTAGAGGATTGGATGAAGACCGGTTAAAACGCCGGTTAAAACCGGCTGGACATGAAAACCGGTTAAAACCGGTTGGAGAAGATGACCGTTAACAGTTCCGTTACTTTTCGTCAGATTCCGTTACTTTTCGTCAGACTCCGTTAGATTCCGTCAGACTCCGTTACTTTTCGTCAGTGACCGTTAGAAATCCGTCAGTGACCGTTATATGTCCGTTAGGAGCGGGATTTTTGAGTTTTTTTGATTGCCTATATATACCTCTACTAGATTATGTTCAAAACACACCAAAATCTCAATTCTTCATCTCTCTAAATCATCCAAAACTCACAAAAATCACATAAAACTTACAAAAAAAACTATATATATTCTACTTTTTTCTTCCAAAAACACAAAAATATACTATTTTTCTCTCATTCTTCTCTTAAAAATGGAATCCTCACAATCACAACAAGCTTCCGCTTCCGCTAGTAGCAATGTTCGAAACATCAAAGTTTACACTAACGACGATATAGCGAAAATCGTACCAACTACTCGTAACAAGGAAGTTTGGGCTTTTTTCGATTTGTGCATCATGAAAGACGGGAATGAAAGAGCTCGTTGCAAGAAGTGTGGGAAGTTTTTAGGCTCTAATTCAAACTCAACACTAAAAACTCACAAAAGCGGGGGCATGTAAAGCGGTTCTAGAAGGTTCACAATCGGAACTTGGTAATGATGGGAGCGTATTTATATACGATAATGATGCAGTTCGAGAAGCATTTACGAAGTTTGTCATTCAAGAGGGGCTTCTATTCAACCACTTCGACAACCAACGACTTACGAACATTATCAAACAAATGCTACAACCGCGATACACACAAGTAAGTCGTACTACCCTTAGAAATTATGCGTTTAAATATTGGGAAAAATCTAAAAATGACATAATTAAGGGTTTTCGAAACTATAAACATGGGGTAAATATTACTTGTGATGTTTGGACCGCACGACATGGTACGACAAATTCATATTTAGCCGTAACGGCCCATTGGTTTCATGATGACCAAGATCTTAAATCTTGGTTATTAATGAAACGTACAATTGCTTTTAAATTGTTTGGTTATCCACATACGGGAAATAATTTGAGAAAAATATTACATGACACACTAGTTGAATATAGTTTAGACGATAAAGTTTTTACAATTTCACTAGATAATGCGTCAAATAATACTAAAGCGATGAATTTTCTTAAATTACGTATAAAACCAATTTTAGATGGCGCTTTTTTTCATTCTCGTTGTGTTGCTCATGTTATAAATTTGTCCGTGCAAAGTGCATTATTAATATGTGATTGTTTACGTCAAAAATTTAGAAAATTATTAGTAACTATATATAGTTCAAGTAACGAACGACAAGCTAATTATAAACGTTTTCGAAAACAATGTGGTGAAATTCCCCTAGGACCTTGCTATGATAATAATACTAGGTGGAATTCTACCCAACTAGCCCTTTAGTTCTAAACCAAATTTGGATTATGACCGAAAAATTAAAAGAATTTGAAATGTCCGAATATGATATGTTTAGAAAAGTGGTTAGAGTTATAAAAAAGAAGTTTATAAAATATTTTAAATTCTTGCCATTGGTTTTTACTTGTTCCGCCACACTAAATCCTTGTTTAAATGTTGGCGGGGTACAAAGTTTAATGAAATCAATTTTGGAAAACTTAGGCTTAAACTTTGACCCAAACCCGAAATTTATTGAAGAAGAACAAAAAAGATTTGAAGATAATTTTGATGCATTATTTGCTATATATTGTGATAAATATAATCAACAAAGTGTTCCAATTATTAACACAATGTGGGAGGGAGTGGGTACATCTTCGAGTCAAAATAGTAATCAAAACTTAAATATAAACCTTTATAACACTTTACTTCAAGACGTTATAAAGCGTCAAAGAACATCCGCTCCAACAAGTGAATTGGGACAATATAAGGCTACAAATTTCTTTACCACTCTCGGTATTGATGGGTTTGTTAGTTTTGACATTTTGGCTTGGTGGAAAGATAGAGAAATACAATTTCCCATTTTAGGCGCTATGGCTCGAGATTTATTAGCCGTCCAAGCTACGACGGTAGCTTCCGAATCGGCCTTTTCCGTTAGCGGTAGAATAATATCGGAAAGAAGGTCAAGACTAACCCCTCAAGCCGTGGAAGTTTGTGTATGCTTGAAAGATTACTTGGACGGGGTCGAAAGGATACAAAATGTAACAACATTGGAAGGCCCATTATTAGAAGACGTTGAAGAAGGAATCGAACCAGAAGAAGTCGAAATGGAGATTTCACCTACAACTACCGAAACCGAACTAGACGAAGGTGAATTTGAAGATTTTGAGGTAGAGGAGCAAGACAAAGAAGATGTAGTAGTAGTAAACGACGAGTAGTTAAGTATATTCAGGTGATGGCAATGCCGAAGCTCGATATACTTAATACACGATCGAAATCAAACTTATGTTTGTCTTTTATATTTTTAGTTGTAATTGTATTATTTAAGCTTATGTTTGTATTATTTTATAAAACTTATGTTTGTATTATTTTTAGTTGTAATTGTATTATTTAAACTTATGTTTGTAATATTTTTAGTTGTAATTGTATTATTTTATAAAACTTATGTTTGTATTATTTAGAATCCGAAAAAAGCCAAAAAAAAAAACGATTAAAAAACCGGTTCAAAACCGAAAAAACCGATTTAACTGAAAAAAAACCGGTTTAAAAAAAAACCGAAAAAAACCGAAACCGAAAAAACCCGGTTTTTTTTAACCGAAAACCGATAAAAATCGGTTTTGTTGCACCTATACGTGGTGCTATTGGCGTTGGTCTAACTGACGTTTCCATTGACACTAGTCTGACTCAAGTTGGTAAAAAACATGTTTATTATTAAACTTCTCATACAATAAACTTTTGGTCAAATAATATATACCCGAAATTTATTATATATAAATTATTTTTGAATACTTTATTAATATCAATCGGTATGAAAGGGTTTAAGTCTCGTTATAAACAAGAATGGATTAAATATGTGTATCTATAACTACAAGTAAATGGATTAAATTTGCCACACCTGACACCTCTATGTTAATAGGTTAAAAATATAAATCAATAAATGGAGAAAGGTTCAAGTTTTTCAGCGATTTTCATTTACGATATAACTAGTATTCTCGTGACCGTTTTATAACTCTTTTATCCGGTCTTTTAGAAAGGGTATAATTTGAGTTCGGGTTTGGGCTTAGGATTGGGCCATGCTTCTTTTCTTCTGGGCTAGTTATAAATCACGCGGGAATACGTTTTCCCGCCAAAAATACTTGACTAAAACACCCGCGAAAATCCGAAACTCACAGACCAGATTTAGGTCAAATTTTCACCCCCAATTATTCATCACATCAATCGATTACTCGAAATGGAGATCAGCGAAGAAGTGAGAGCCGCAAACAAAAAAGCTTTCAGCGAGCTTTTCGACGCAAACGTAACTCACTCTCCATCTTCTCATTTCATCTATGTTTAATCCGGTTATGTCTAATTTTCTTATTACAGGATACTTTAGATGACGATATCCGAAGCATGATTCAGCAAAAACGACATCGCTTAATCTTCCGGCTCTCGCATCTCTTTCAACGCGGAGCCGAAGATTTAGCTAGAAGGTACTACTAATTAATCATTATTTGAATTAGTTTTGTTTAGACATGCTTTAATGTTAAAATAAACGTACAATTCATTTATGCATTAGTTAATTTTGTGTTGGAATTAGGGTTTTGCAAAGGCCTAGTGAGTATATTCAATCGTTATCGGATTTTTTAACCGAGAGAACACGGAACCTTGATCCTAAGTATTTGAAGGAAGGGGAGCAAGTGTTGGTTGGATTTGATGGACCTTTTGTTTCCAGAAAGGTTACTCCTAGAGATTTGCTTTCTGAGTTTATCGGTTCTATGGTTAAAGTTGAAGGCATTATTACCAAATGTATGTTTTCATTTTATTTATGTTTACTTCAAAATGTAGGAATCTCTAGGTAGAAAAATTAAGCTTATACTTTACTCTGTTTTTAGGTTCTCTTGTAAGGCCAAAGGTTGTTAAAAGTGTTCATTATTGCCCTTCAACTCAGCAGTTTTCGTCTCGTGAGTATCGAGATATTACTTCCACCATGGGCTTGCCTACAGGGTCCGTGTATCCGACTCGGGTAATTACAATTTCTTGATAACGTATCACATTTCATGATTATAGTAAAAAGTAGTTAATTTTATTTTTGTGTTAATTTCTGTAGGATGACAATGGGAATTTGTTAGTTACTGAGTTTGGGTTGTGTCATTACAAAGATCATCAAACTTTGTCTATGCAAGAAGTGCCCGAGAATTCTGCTCCTGGTCAATTACCGAGAACTGTTGATGTTATTGCGGAAGATGATCTGGTGGACTCGTGCAAGCCTGGAGACCGAGTGGCTATAGTTGGGATTTACAAAGCCATTCCTGGAAATAGTCAAGGCAGTGTCAATGGAGTGTTCAGGTAAACTTAACTAATGACTAGATTTTATTTTGTTTCGCTTATACTATGGGAAAAATGGGATTTTAATTGACTTTTTACTTTGACTTGCAGGACTGTGCTTATAGCAAACAATGTTTTCTTACTGAACAAAGAGGCAAATGCTCCAGTTTATAGTTCTGAAGACTTGAAAAAGATTAAACAGATAGCTGAGAGAGAAGATACATTCGACCTGCTTTCCAGATCACTTGCACCTTCAATTTATGGGCATTCATGGATCAAGAAAGCAGTTGTTTTACTTATGCTTGGTGGAACAGAGAAGAATTTAAAGAACGGAACTCACTTGAGAGGGTAAGGTGTCTGTTTCTTTTAGGCTATTTTAAGTATAAGGTTTTATATAAATAATAAAGTCGATTTGTGCTATCTGCAGTGACGTTAACATGATGATGGTTGGAGATCCTTCTGTTGCTAAGTCACAACTTCTTAGAGCTATTATGAATATCGCTCCTTTGGCAATATCAACCACGGGTCGTGGTTCTTCTGGTGTTGGATTGACGGCTGCAGTTACCGTTGATCAAGAAACAGGTACGAGTTTCTTGATGAACTGGTGAAATCTGAATAGAGGCAGTTTTTCTTACTGATTTTTTGTTTTTTAATTTTGTAGGAGAAAAAAGGCTGGAAGCTGGTGCTATGGTTCTTGCAGACAGAGGTGTGATCTGTATCGACGAGTTTGACAAGATGAATGACCAAGATCGTGTAGCGATTCATGAAGTTATGGAGCAGCAAACTGTAACTATTGCAAAAGCTGGTATCCATGCATCATTGAATGCTCGATGCAGTGTTGTGGCAGCTGCTAATCCCATTTATGGAACGGTAAGTAGTTTAATAATGTTAACCAGAGCTAGTTATAAAATATCTAATCTCAGGACAAAATTTGTTTCATAGTAAACCCAATTTGATCTGACCCGTATCAAAAAATACATGTTTTGACATTCTACCTAACAATCCAACATAGCGTTTATTGGTGTTGTAGTTATTTACTTATTTATAAGCTATGTTCATGTTTGTTTATGCTATTTAATTATTCGCAGTATGACCGTTCAATTACTCCAACAAAGAATATTGGACTTCCTGATTCATTGCTGTCTCGATTTGATTTGCTGTTCATTGTGTTGGACCAAATGGACCCTGTAATAGATCGACGCATTTCTGATCATGTTTTGCGTATGCATCGCTTTCGCTCTGCCACAGATGGAGGTGTGCTACAGGATCCCGACTACTTATAAATATATCATTTTTAAATCACTTGAGATTAATCAACCTGGTTATTTAGGTGATGATTCAATGTCAATGTATGGAAGAGAAGAAGAATCTGAAGTAGATGGTTCTATCTTTGTTGAGTACAATCGAATGCTACATGGACGTACAAGAGGTAGGAGACCTCACGCTGAAACTCTGAAAATCAAGTTTCTTAAGAAGTATATACATTATGCGAAACATAGGATTCAGCCGGATCTCACTGATGAGGTATTTCTTTCCTTTATCCAATACTGTAATATCTAAAATTTACTAAAGTATCTATTTAATTCCCTTGAGGCTGTAAATATATTATAAAACTCGTTTTTAATAATTTATCATGTTCAGGCATCTGAGTACATTGCAACTGCTTATGCGGATCTCCGAAACACTGGTGGCACTACCAGGGTTAGTACTAACAGTCAGTTACTTTTATATTTATGTGTATAAAAGCTTTATTTTCTTCAATATAATATTCAAAGTTTTATTTTTTGTAGACTGGAGGAACACTTCCGATAACTGCAAGAACACTCGAGACTATTATCCGGCTTTCAACAGCACATGCCAAACTTAAACTAAGCAAACAGGTATTTTAATCTTGTCAATTTTTTCTTGTTTGATTTATGCTTACATGACTGGCAATTTGTTTTGTGGAGTAGGTTCTGAAATCTGATGTGGAAGCTGCGTTGAAAGTTCTTAACTTTGCGATTTACCATCAAGAGTTGACTGACATGGAAGAGCGTGAACATCAACAAGAGAAGGAGCTAGAAAAGAAACGTAAAGCTGACAATGATGGAAACAATGACAAAAATAACCGTTCTGCTACTGCTGATTCTACCGATGCTACTGAAACAGAGTAAGTGGATGACCAAATATGACCCTCCAAAGCTTTTTTAGTATCTACTCGTTTCACCTAAGATAAAACACAACCTGAAGTGTCCCATGCAGATTTTTCTTGTTTGACCTATCAAGATAAAACGTTTGACCTTTTTTGTGATTAAAAAAAAATTACAAATTGCTTAATAAGATTTTATCTTTTTTTTTTCCAGGACGGCAACTGAAGCAATGGACGTGGATGAGCCTCCAGCAGCACAAACTATGTCTTCTGAGAGGTGAGTCTTGTTGGTTCCATTTTATACATTTTTTTTTTATCGTTACATGAACATTATTAGATGTAAACTAATGGATTTCTTATATTTTTTGACATGTAGGATTGCTGCGTTTAGGTCTGCATTTGAGCAGCATAGACATGAACAGCGGTTTGAGCAAATAACTATAGCAGAAATTGAGCAGGTGGTTAACACAAGGGTGGCAGTACCTTACTTGAGGGCGGAGGTCATATCTCTCCTAGAGGTATAGATTCTTGGTTCTTTTGCTTAAAACCCCGTTGTCTTTGTTTTGGTATTTGTAAAATTTTAATTTTCTACAACAAACATTTCTTGTGTGCAGAGCTGGCGGGACGAAGGAAGGGTAATGATTGTTGATGAGGTCGTTTATCCAACATACTGAAGAGAGTTGGTTGATGTTTTCTGGTATTTGATTATTTACGATATTCTCGAATTAAATGTTTTATCACCTAAAAGAGTTGTAAAATTAACATCTAGTTTCTGTTACTATTTAGATAGTTGATGTGCAAACCTTTATTTATGATGGTTATGGAATATTTGTTTTGGCAAAAAGGATTTTCTTATTTTTATTTTTATATATAGTATATACATAGTAAATTAGTAAGATAAATCATCAAATAATTTTGTATTAGAGGCTTGATAGGAAGACAAACCATCTTAGCCAAAGAAGCTTGCATTGCTAATATGGTTCGGGTCGTTCAATTTTTTTTTTAAAACTGGTTACAAAGAAGGTATCCCAGTTTGACTACCTGAAACAAAACTGTAATGAGCGATACCATAAACAAGGCGGTTATTAGTGATTTGGGTCATGGGTACCCGAACATTGAAGGTGCATAATTAAAAGATAATTTTTTCTTTATATTCGTAATATAATCTTGTCTATAATAATCTATTACATGCTTTAATACCTTGTACATTAATAAAAATCCATCATCTGGAAATTTTTTAAATCATTCATGTATGATGAATCTACAATCAGATTATTTATTTAAACTTTTACCCATTAAATAAAAGTGAAAAATAAAATCATACATCAATCAATAACACAGCATTAAAATTGATTTTTTTTTTTTATGTTTACGGTTTAGTGCGATTGAAAAGATTTATATCATGTTTACGGTTCATAATACGAGTGGATTAAGTTAGTAAATGTTTACATGAATTCAACAAAAAACTCTTATACACTTAACTTATATATAATTATATTATGTACAGTTCGGTACGGGTACCCACTAGTATTTAAAAATGAAAACTGTAACTGACCCGTCATAAATCGAGTTTTTCGCATATCTGATTTCTCGGTTATCGGGTATTTGTTGGCTCAAGCGGGCTGGTTCAGTTTTTCAGCTTTTCGGGTTTAATGAACACTAGAAATACAACTTTGAAGAATATCATGAGAAGTCATCATAGTAAAGACTTAGTTTATTTAGTAGTAGTTGTTTCTTTTTATAATTCATATGGAGTTGTACTCTTAAACTGATTCTTTTGTTACCAATGCAAGATGTACCAACTATTAAACCACAAAGTTATTAAAAAATCTTCATTTATTGAGATGGTTTGTCTTCCTATCAAACCTCTAAAACTCTTAATTGATTTTTTTTTGCTAGACACTACACAATGTTATTATATTTATTGAGACATGTTTAAAGTAGGAAGTGTTGGTATTTGAACACGTCAAATAAAATGTGTGTCCATAAATATGTGAGTCTACGAGGTTGCACACATTGACATTTAGACATTACTATACGTTTATTTATTTATTATATATTAATTAATATGTTAAGTGTAATATTTAATAAAAGGAGGTTGTATTATATAAAATGGAGGTTTGCTAATTATAATACAACTTGGACTCAAAAGCATTGCTTAACTATATAAGGAACACCAAGTCACTTATTTTCTCTCCATCATAGAATCGATTTAGGGATTCAATACCCTAATCGATTTCTCCCTTACCTTCCATTCGATTGAGATCAACAAACCCAAGGGTTTAGGTTTTGTGTTGGTGATCAACTTCAAGGGATTCGAACACCTAGGAGGTGAGTTTCGAGTACGGGTTAAAGCAAGCTAATTAGACAAGAGTTGTGGTGATTGTAAACGTGTACTAGCATATAAGTCTGTTGCTAAAGGAGGTGTCATGTACAAACCTATAAATTCCAAGAGTTGTGGTGATTATGTGTTTGATTCTAATTGTTTCCGCTGCATGTTGTTTGACAATCTGATTAGATATATGCCTATAATGAGGACTATCATTGTAATGGTGAGAGCAGTGGCTAGCTTGACACTTTCCATTTCGTTGAGTGTTCTTGATTTGTGTATATCGGGATACTTGTAAAGAAAGATTGGTTTCTATAGTTTGTACAAGTGTGAAGTTAGGACTGCCGGATTAACAGCTTTTATAGAGACTGTTTAGTGGAGATTAACGAGGAATCTAACAGCTAATCTAATGGGAAATATTGTTTTAAAAGCAAAGGCATAATCATATGACAGAAAATGGGCATCAACAGTTATCAACCCCATTTTGCCTTTGTTTGTCAGGCTGGACAAATTTATATATCTTAATACGTTATTCTTGGTATATATATATAACTTATGTTCTTTAATTTGATTAAGTTATATATCACTTTTGTCTCGAGTTACATGAATAATATTTCTCTTTAGATTTAATACGAAAGCGGCCTATAAATAGAGTGTTCTTTCCTTCTAAAATGTCAATGTAGAAGAGGTGTTTAAGTTTTTTTTCTGCACTAACTTAAAAGTGCTTATTTCATTCACAAATAACCAGATAACTGGTTTAGATAACAATCAGCCAAATACCATCAAGCTTTTCTTATGTTGTACCAAAACGTAATACACAAAATAACATTTTACTTTTAAACTTTAGTTGCGTTGTGATCGAGTGTCTGAATGTTCTCCTTAAACCAACTGTCTGTGCATTTTTTTCTGTTAATGAAAAGGGACTTTAATAATGAACCAGCATTAGAGTATTATGTGTGCGATTAGTGACATCATTGCACATAGATCAAAATTTTAATTTAAAAGGTTCTTTTTCTTTTTACTTATTTGATAAACACTTTCAATAATGTGACCCATGTGGCTGTTATACTTAATGATGTTTCTGAAGACATGTATTAATGTTATGATGTATATTACTAAGAATGAGTTGGTGTTAACCACATGTAGCACTACATTAATTGATTGAAAGACAAGTTTGTTGGAGCATTATTGTCTGTATTTGTATTCATTAGAACGTGTCGTAGAGTTAGTATGTAATTAGATCGAGTTGTAAAGTCCAAACGCATTTACGAACAAGTTACGTTCGAGTGAAAGAGTTACACTCACGTAACTCTTGAGTTACGTGCACGTAATTCTTCTCCAAGAGTTACGTGAGCGTAACTCTCCTAGGGTTTCGGGCCACTATAAATAGCAGCCTCGAAATCATAAATGCGTTGTGGTTGAACAGTAAAAGTGCAGTCACATCAGAGAGAGTTACGTGAGCTAAGTGTAGATCACGTAATTGCTAGTTCTTGAGTGTTAAAGTGTTGTAATCGAAGTGTTTAGGTTCTATTCGTGTTTGTAAACATTCACGTAAGCTTAATAGAATCAATCCTTTGATTATATCTCTTGTTCTTCACCGTTTTCATACATATACTAGTTATTCCGCAATTAGTTGTTGTAGGATTCAAAGGAGGTCCGAGATTAGGCGACCAACAAGTGGTATCAGAGCCTCTATACTTGTTATAGAGGTCTTTGAATCTGTTTGGTGAAGTTTTTGGCTGATTTGGGTTAAATCTAAGATTTGAAGAAAGTGTACTTTATTTCGGATTTTTAGATCTAGGTCATTCTAGCCGGAGTTTGGAGCTAAGGTTCAGATATTACGTCTACAATAGGTAGTATTAGATATCTGCAGAAGATGGGCACCTAGTTTTGGGTATTTTCACGTTTACGGCGATTTTTGGAAAATTCTTGCTGCTGTCACGTAATTGAAGAAGTCTGCACGTAACTTGTCAATTACGCTCACGTAACTTGCTAATTACGCACGTAATTGATAAATTTCGTGCACGAAATTCCTTACTTTCGTGCACGTAATTCTTACTTTCGTGCACGTAATTTGTTACTTTCGTGCACGTAACTGTTGCTCTGAAATCGTTCGTTTTACTCATTTTCAAGCCGCTACTCTGCCCGATTTTCGTCAGAAACATTAGGTAGTGTTAGGTTGGATTCTATGGTCTCTCTTACTGATTCTACGGGTTCTGTTTGTGAAGATTCGTGTGAAGACGTTTGAAGATTAGTGTTAAGTTCGGGGTATTCGGGTACTCGTTTGAGGTTGATTCGGGTATTGGTTTGCTTTCGATATGGCTTCTACATTAGATGCTTCATCTCCGAAGCGTGAAGTAGACATCAACCCTTTCACAGCTATATGTTCTAACTGCAGCGAGTTTGAGACCAAACTCGTTGTATGGAGTACATCGGCTAGAGAGTTAATCTCTGAAGTTAATGATCTTAGACTAAAAAATGATGTCCTGTCCAAAGAAAACAGAATTTTAACTACTTTTAAGAAAGAAAAACTAGTTGAAATCTCTGATTTAAAAATTGTTATCACCCGACACATTTCAAAGATCCAAGAGTTTGCTGATGCTCATGCCGCTGAAAAACTAACTGTTGCTACGAAACAGAGTGAGATCGACACTCTACATGCAAAGTTAGCTGCAATTGCGAATTCGAAAGAAATTTTGAATCAATTGATCGAGTCTCAGCGGACGGACACCAAAGACAAGGGTGGACTGGGGTATACTAGTATGCCACCTCCAAAGCATTTCACCCCAGTCCCGGTCGATGGCTCGTCCGTAGAAGTTTCTCAATCCTCTTCTTTGACCCCTGAAGCTCCAAAAGCTGCAGAAACTGGTCCAGAAGCAAGTGTCAGTAAAAATGAGTCTAAAGTCATTTTAAAATGTCCAGACCTTAAATCCAAAGACTTGACTGACTTAAAAGACGTCCAATTGTCTAAATATCAAGAGAGTCTTTTTGAGAAAGTCATTCAGCGTCTTGAAAGCCGTCTTATTACTAAGATGGACAAGAAGTTTGAACAACTTCAGGTGCGAGAAGGAAAACGGATTGTTAAGCAATCCGATTCCAAGCAGGCCGAGTCAAAGTCCACAAAATCGAGGTCAAAGGGTAAAGAAAAGGTTGAGGAACCAATTCTAACTATTCAAACCCCTATGTCCACGATCTTCACTAAGGGAGTGGCTTCTTCTTCTAAGCCTACAAGTTTCTCTCCTAAAGTGTCTAAAGCTAAATCAACCAAGGTAATACCACCACGAAACGACAATCAAAAGAAGATTCCAACTTCTCAGGTTCCCGAGGTTAATTCAACTGACCCTCGAACCTGCTATTATTGTCGATGTGAGGGACACATTGCCAAGGTTTGTCCTCGTTTGAAAAGCTTAATTTTGAAACGTAAAGAGTCAAGAACAACTTCAAACGTTAAGTCATTCTCCTTCTGTAAAGGTCAAAACCGATCCAAAATCGAAATTGACTAAGACTGTTAAAGATGATAAAGAGTCGCTCGAACATCAGGATGACACATCAACCACTACTGATTATCAGAAAGACCATAAATTGGTTGATGTGATCATTACCGATGAAAGTGGGAGACCCAAGTCGGTTAAGGCTTGGGTCCCCGTTACAAACTAACCTTTCTTCTAAGATGTGCAGGAACGACCAAAGTGAACTGTAGATAATACGTAGTATGTCATCAGTGGTTGTTCAGGGCACACGACAGACAACATCTCCCTTCTTACGGGTTTCTTACCTATAGATGGGGTATCGTTGTATTCGCTGGAGATAAGGGTAGTACAATTACGGGTCAGTTTTGAGAAAGTTTTCTTCTGCTTAGCAGTGTAAAGGAACATGAAGGATCACGTGAGCTTACATACGATCAATCGATCATATGCCTTCATCGTTATGACGGAAATCAGGTTTTATCTCTACGTTGAGTGTAAAGTTTTTTGAAAAACACGGGTTTTTCACATCTACTGATAGTGTAAAGGGGAAATTCACTTAAATAAGTTTAAAGATTAAAATTAAACGGAAAACAAACGTTTTAAGAAATTGTCGCACAACACATAAAGTGTCACGCATCACATAAAGTGTCACGCAACATTGAAACTGTTGCGCAACACTTGATGGATGTTACGTACCGTAACAAGTGTTACGGTAGCGCAACAGTTGAGGGGGAGGTATAACAACCTCTTTTTCTCACAAAAACGTTTTTTGTGAGTTTAAAGAAATTCCTCTTAAGTGAGTTTAAAGATTTCCTTCTCAACCGAGAAGGTAAGTTTTCTTACCTAATTTGGTAAGTTTAAAGCGTTTAGACTTCGCAACATATAACAGTTGCGAACTCGGACAAAAACCGTTTTGCTTAAATGCAAAACTCTTTTCACAAAGAGTCTAAAGTTTTTGATACTCGTCGAGTCTAAAGTTAAATAATCTCGACTGAGTCTAAAGTTTAATAATCTCATTGAGTCAAAGTTTAAATAATCTCAAGTGAGTATAAAGCGTCCAATATGATAAAAACCTAAATTTTTGATCGTGACTTCGAAACTTTTCTTTTTAAGTTTTTAGGATTTGTATAGTTCCAAAAATAATAAAAATAAGAAAAACATAAAAAGAGGGGGAGAAAGTTTGTGAAAACCTTAGGAAATGATAGTACATCGCGGATTTTAAAATTTAGAATCACAAGTTTTTGTTCGATGTATTAGTAGGTACGGCCAATATCATATAAACAATTTTCCGAACCTGTTTCTAATGGGTAACACGGTTAAGTTTGTTCATCTCAGTGATAAGCTGAAAACTTTCGGTGTACCTGGAATCTGTCACCATAGGATTATATATATATAAATAAGTATCTGAGAGTAATAGAAAAAGCGAGGAAAAGAAAAAATTGAGAGAAAATCAAAAAAAATATAATAAACCGTTTTTTCTAAAACTCAAAGAGTTTTTTTTATTAATAACTCCTAAACACCTTGAGGCGCCCCTGGATTCTATAAGGTTGCGAAATCATAGTTTCCGTGCGGTTAGTATAAAGGTTGAGGAGTTAAGTAAAACTCGTATCCTTGAGGCGCCCCTGGATTCTATAAGGTTGCGAAATCATAGTTTCCGTGCGGTTAGTATAAAGGGGAGAGTAGAGTCAAATAAGAATTCCGTAACTCTTGATGCTAACTTGATAAACGGCAAAGACAGAGGGAGGAGTTCACGAGTCTATAAAGCTTTTAAGCTCAAAAAAATTAAAAAAAAATTAAAAAAAAAAATATATAAATAAAAAAAAAAAAAAAAAAAAGAAAGCAAAAAGCTTCTCTACTTATGAAAAATGCACAAAGTGCTTAAACTCAATACTATAAGTATGCATTTTCAATACTTAGAGTAGTTAACTAAATAGGAATAAGGTGACGGGTTTCCTAAATAAATACTGGAGGTTTTATGACGCTTTGAGGGGAGTTCGGATTTAGCTAAGTGTAAATATAAGTGGGATCAATATAAACAGTTGTAATCTAAATAATCGGAAGATTTTTTATATGATATATATGTTGTATTTAAGAGGACAAATATACTAATAATCGGCTGAGTCTTGTGATTCGACTTCTGCGATATGATCCTAAAAGCAAACTAATCCCTATCCAAAAAGATTTGCTCTTTGTAGGTTGCTAAAGTAGTGTGAATAGCTTATAGTTAAAAACCACAAAAAGAGTTTCGGTTTTAGGTTAAGAAAACAAACAAAAATCAAAAATATTTTATTTCTGCGTTTATCTTCTTCGTTGTCACGTATCGCTTATGGTAAAAAAAAAAAAAAAAAAAAAAAAAAAAAAAAAAAAAAAAAAAAAAAAGGTTTTATCACGTGTTTTCTGAAAAATGAGAAATTTTGTCAGTTTAAAGAACAAAAACACGTTTTTGGTCAGTTTTATCTTTGTAAGCCAGGTCTTATGAAGTTAAGGATCGGATCTTGAAGAGTTTAGCACTTCTTGGAAGTCAAGGACTCGAAGCTGATTTTCATGGAGCCGCGTTGCTTAATGATGAAGATTAGCTGTTAGAAAGATTCGCAAGATATCGGTTGCAAACTTTACACCGTACAAGTCTCTTGAAGTATAAAGGACTGACTCTCGATCTCTCGACACCAAAAGTTCAAGACAATTTTGAAGAATACAAGCTACATCCAAGGGGGAGTTTGTTGGAGCATTATTGTCTGTATTTGTATTCATTAGAACGTGTCGTAGAGTTAGTATGTAATTAGATCGAGTTGTAAAGTCCAAACGCATTTACGAACAAGTTACGTTCGAGTGAAAGAGTTACACTCACGTAACTCTTGAGTTACGTGCACGTAACTCTTGAGTTACGTGCACGTAATTCTTCTCCAAGAGTTACGTGAGCGTAACTCTCCTAGGGTTTCGGGCCACTATAAATAGCAGCCTCGAAATCATAAATGCGTTGTGGTTGAACAGTAAAAGTGCAGTCACATCAGAGAGAGTTACGTGAGCTAAGTGTAGATCACGTAATTGCTAGTTCTTGAGTGTTAAAGTGTTGTAATCGAAGTGTTTAGGTTCTATTCGTGTTTGTAAACATTCACGTAAGCTTAATAGAATCAATCCTTTGATTATATCTCTTGTTCTTCACCGTTTTCATACATATACTAGTTATTCCGCAATTAGTTGTTGTAGGGTTCAAAGGAGGTCCGAGATTAGGCGACCAACAAAGTTCACTTTCGTTTGATTGTTGTGAAAACTTTAACATTGTTTTGGGACACGGACATGTTTTATAATTTGTGGAAGCATATGCATGTACTTGCTCGCCAAAGAAAACGTCTATAAGAACTCAAGGTAATAGTTACCCGTCAATCTAGAGGTTGTTGGTTCACATTCCGATTTATGGTATGAGGTGTTTTGATCTTCGAATTATTAAAAAAAGAAAACAAAACACCCAACCTAATGACAAACACCTCTAATAAACTCACTCACAATATCAAAACTAGGATCGTTCCCCAAAAGGGAGAACCTAGATAAACACCATCCATATAGAGACACCCAACTAAAGCCACAAAACCGTGAGAAGCTAACAACATACACTTCAAGAAAATTGTATTTAGTGACCTTTAAATATTTGTGACTAAAATTAAAATTCCGTCACTGAGTCTCCTTTTTTTTTTCTCCCTACCAAGTTAGTTGCATAAACCGCCCCAACGTTTTCTCTGATTGCATGGTTCATCCATAGGGTGTTGAAAATGCATGGAATCGTCTATGTGGGAAACCTTTTGAGCCGATATCGTAATTTATGCAATTAACAAGTTTAAACCTTTTGCATAAATCGTATTGTTAGGGGCGATATTCGCACATATGGTTTTTCAAGGGACGATACATGCACATTCAAAACCCTAGGAACCTAACATGCAATCTAAGCAAACATTTAGGACGATTTATGCAATTAACTCCTACCTACATATATAGAAGTGTATGTTATTGTGTTGTCGGTAAAGACCTATATATATTGACACACAAATCTGATGATAGATTTAATCTTTTTTTTTTTTTTTTTTAATTTTCTCGGTCGAGGTTAGATCCTCGTATGTCGCCACTCTTGTCACTGGGCGTTGTCACCGATGCCTTGTTTACTTCATATTTTGTGTTTAAATAAACTTTCAACCCGAACACAAGTTTCTTTGGAACGAAAAAGAAATATATTTATAAAAAACGAGCAATTACACATCGTTAATTCTTTTTTGGTTCAGTGACACTGTAGAATAAGTCACAAAATCATTAGAAGTTTTTGTTTTGTTATGTTTTTGTTTCTAGTGACATATCTTCTTTTGGTTCTTTCGTGTTGTTTGTTGTCTCCTAGTTAGCTTACTAATATCAGTGATTAAGTCATTGTAGGGTAATTTATGCATTAAATCGTTTTATACAAATTAGTAAAAGCTTGATGGCGAAAGCAAATCTAGATGTAGTAACCATACAATTAAACAATATAATCTTCATCATCTCAAGTATGTTGGAAATAATTTTGATTCCGAATTAAATGTAGAGTTAAACTCTAGAAATACAAGTTTGAAACACAGAACATAAATTAATAATTTGAAAGATACTAGAAAGAGAAGCAACACATTAGAAGAGGTAAGCCACCAAAGACACCACGGCTGCAAGTAACGCAGGTACTTGCAACGCCATTCCAGCGCTCTCCATTGATGGTGAAGGTGCTGGAGCTGCCGCAAACTCCTGAGCCATGGTTCCCGAACTGGAGAAGGCCACAAGGACTATCATTGAAATGGTAAGAGCAGTGGCTAGCTTGACACTTTCCATTTCGGTAAGTATTATGTACTTGTAGAGAAGAATTTGTTTTGATAGTTTGTATGAGTGAATGTCAGGGTTGTGGGGTTAATGGCTTTATGGAGGTTGTTTAGTGAAGATTAATAGAGGAATCTAACAGCTAATCAAATGGTAAATATTGTTTTTAAAGCAAAGATATAATCATTGGACAGAAAGAGGGCTTCAAAGAAACTCTTCAAAATTTTAAACCCATAAACTATCGATAGAAAAATAAACCTGAGTGTGAAAATACCATAATTTCACATTAGTTAAGAATTTATATAATTGGTTAATTTCTTTATATTATTTTTTCTTTAATTTGAGGGACATTTTCAATAATGCGAACCATGTGAGTGAAATTATTAATTTTTGTTAGCACATGTAATCATATCTTTAAATTTAATCTATTTATTAATTTTAGCTAGATTGTTGTTTAAACTTTAATCAAGGTTGCTTTGTGGACTGTGGTTTTTGTTGAGTTATTGGTCTCCTAATTAACTAATATCTATATTGGCAACAAAAAAACAATCTGACCTGTAAAATTAGGTTTTTTTGTTCAAATTTATGTTTTCGAATTTGGTCTCAATAAATTGGCTTATGTTTTGGTTTTTGAACGGAAATTATAATTTCAATAAGATGGCTTATGTTAATATGGATAATATTGGCATGCTTCTTTTGTGAACGAATATTCTTTTTGGGCAAAAATTGAAGTTAAATTATACATTTGAGGTCTAAATTGAAAATACAATCGTGAGAGACAAGAAGCCTTTAGAGAAGAAAATGCTTTTCGTGTTTCTTTCGTTGCAATGGTTCGTGTTAAAGTTAGCAAAATGTCAAAAAATAGTGGGGTTGATTGTAGGTAATCTTTTTGCTTTTCACGGGCTTCCTAAAACACTAAACAAAGGGTCAGATATCACCGCGACACCTAAGTGGGGTAATGAATAAATTAGGAACATGTAATACTTAAATAGCATAGATAATGTGTCACAAAAAATGTGTTATCAATGAAAAGCGATTTACTATTTATAGTCACAACATTTTAGGTTAGAGTGCGACGAGGCACTTTGTGATTAATTGATATACACCACCTCTTTTATATTCATATTCGCTTATCTCCAATCACGGAGTGGCAGTTATTCTTGACAACTACGCATTGGGCACGTGTTCCATGTGTGCGTGATATTGTCGGTCTTTTTATTATCTGCTTATGCTTCTCGCAGATGTTTTATGCTTAGTCATTTTGTTATTCTCCGGTAGGTGATCCTAGATCTCCTTAACGTGGTTTCTTCATTAACAAATTTTTTTACTTGTTTAACTACGCTGTCTAGATCATCCTTTAGAATTACAAATCACCTTTAAGACCCATTGAAATCCTAATGTAAATGACATTGTGGCTCTAGATCGAGGGAGATTAATAAACCTAAGGGCAATAAACGAATTTTACTTCACTCTTATTCATCCAAGTGTATTAAACTAAAAATTTAGATTTGTAAAATTGTCCAGCCTGACAGACAATGGTCAGTGGAGTTGATGTTTATTTAAGAGTTTGCTTTGATGCCCACTTTTTCTCAAATGTTTATGTTTTTTCTAAAAAAAATAATATTTACCATATCATTAGCTGTGAGATTCCTCTATTAATCCCCATTAAACAGACTTATAAAAGCCTCTAATCCCACCCTTTACTTCCCACCAAATAAGAACAACCAAAGCCATTCTTTCTCTACAAGTAAGTAAAAACACAATTAAGAATACTTATCGAAATGGAAAGTGTCAAGCTAGCCACTGCTCTTACCATTTCAATGATAGTCCTTGTGGCCTTCACCAGTTCGGGAACCATGGCTCAGGAGTTTGCGGCAGCTCCAGCACCTTCACCATCAATGGAGAGCGCTGGAATGGCGTTGCAAGTACCTGCGTTACTTGCAGCCATGGTGTCTTTGGTGGCTTACCTCTTCTAATGTGTTGCTTCTCTTTCTAGTATCTTTCAAATTATCAATTTATGTTCTCTGTTTCAAACTTGTATTTCGAGAGTTTAACTCTACATTTAATTCGGAATCAAAATTATTTCCAACATACTTGAGATGATGAAGATTATATTGTTTAATTGTATGGTTACTACATCTAGATTTGCTTTCGCCATCAAGCTTTTACTAATTTGTATAAAACGATTAAATGCATAAATTAACCTGCAATGACTTAATCACTGATATTAGTAAGCTAACTAGGAGACAGCAAACAACACGAAAGAACCAAAAGAAGATATGTCACTAGAAACAAAAACAAAAACATAACAAAACAAAAACTTTTAATGATTTTATGACTTATTCTACAGTGTCATTGAACCAAAAAAGAATTATCGATGTGTAACTGCTTTCATAAATATATTTCTTTTTCGTTCCAAAGAAACTTGTGTTCGGGTTAAAAGTTTAGTTAAGCACAAAATATGAAGTGATGTTCCGAAAAAATTAAAAAGAAAAAAAGATTAAATCTATCATCACATTTGTGTGTCAATATATATATAGGTCTTTACCGACAACACAATAACCTACACTTTTATATATGTAGATAGGAGTTAATTGCATAAATCGTCTTAAATATTGTTTGCTTAGATTGCATGTTTCGTTCCTAGGGTTTTGAATGTGCATGTATCGTCCCTTGGAAAACCATATGTGCGAATATCGCCCCTAACAATACGATTTATGCAAAAGGTTTAAACTTGTTAATTGCATAAATTACGTTATCGGCCCAAAAGGTTTCCCACGTAGACGATTCAATGCATTTTCAACACCCTATGGATGAAACATGCAATCAGAAAAAATGTTGGGGGAGTTTATGCAACTAACTTGGTAGGGAGAAAAAAAAGGAGACTCAGTGACGGATTTTTAATTTTAGTCACACATATTTAAAGGTCACTAATTCTTAAAGCGTATGTTGTTAGCTTCTCACGGTTTTGTGGCTTTAGTTGGGTGTCTCTATATGGATGATGTTTATCTAGGTTCTCCCGTTTGGGGAACGATACTAGTTTTGATATTGTGAGTGAGTTTATTAAGAGGTGTTTGTCATTAGGTTGGGTGTTTTGTTTTATTTTTTTAAAAATTCAAAGATCAACACACCTCATACCACAAATCGGAATGTGAACCAATAACCTCTAGATCGACGGGTAACTATTACCTTGAGTTCTTATAGACGTTTTCTTTGGCGAGCAAGTGCATGCATATGCTTCCACAAATTATAAAACATGCCCGTGTCCATATAAAAAATTAACCATTTACATAACTATCAACTAAGAAAAAAGGAATTTCAAATGTGTTACAGTTCTAAGTTAGTTCATGAGATCCCAAAACAATGTTAAAGTTTTCACAACAATCAAACGAAAGTGAACTTGTCTTTCAATCAAATAATGTAGTGTTACATGTGGTTAACACCAACTCATTCTTAGTAATATACATCATAACATAAATACATGTCTTCAGAAACAACATTAATAATAACAGCCACATGGGTCATATCATTGAAAGTGTTTATCAAATAAGTAAAAAGAAAAAGAACCTTTTAAATTAAAATTTTGATCTATGTGCAATGATGACACTAATCGCACACATAATACTCTAATGTTGAGTCCTTTTTCATTAACAGAAAAAACTGCAGACAGTTGTTTAAGGAGAACATTCAGACACTCGATCACAACGCAACTAAAGTTTAAAAGTAAAATGTTATTTTGTGTATTACTTTTTGATACAACATAAGAATAGTTTGATGGTATTTGGCTGATTGTTATCTAAACCAGTTATCGGGTTATTTGTGAATGAAATAAGCACTTTTAAATAAGTAGTGCAGAAAAAAAACTTAAACACCTCTTGTAAGTTGACATTTTAGAAGGAAAGAAAACTCTACCTATAGGCCGCTTCGTATTAAATCTAAAGAGAATATTATTCATGTAACTCGAGAGAAAAGTGATATATAACTTATCAAATAAAAGAACATAAGTTGTATACCAAGAATAACTTATTAAGATATAAAAAAATTTGTCCAGCCTGACAAAGAAAGGCAAAATGGGGTTGATAACTGTTGATGCCCATTTTCTGTCATATGATTATGCCTTTGCTTTTAAAACAATATTTCCCATTAGATTAGCTGTTAGATTCCTCGTTAATCTCCACTAAACAGTCTCTATAAAAGCTGTTAATCCGGCAGTCCTAACTTCACACTTGTACAAATTATAGAAACCAATCTTTCTTTACAAGTATCCCGATATACACAAATCAAGAAAATTCAACGAAATGGAAAGTATCAAGCTAGCCACTGCCCTCACCATTACAATGATAGTCCTCATGGCCTTAACCAATTCCGGAGCTATGGCTCAGGAGTTTGGAGCAGCACCAGCCCCTTCACCGTCAATGGAGAGTGCTGGAATGGCGCTGCAAGTACCTGCTCTTCTTGCAGCAGTTGTGTCTCTAGTGGCTTATCTCTACTGAAGATTCAGCGCTTTTTCTAGCATCTTTTCTACTATCAACATATGCTTTCGCTATGACTTTAATGTTTTAAGATTGTATTTTTTTTCTTCTTCTTTTCTTTATGACTTTAATGTTTAATTCAAATTTGAATATCTAGAGTTTAATTCTTCATTTGTAATGAAACTTCTTGTTCAACACAAGATAAGATTTTATAGCTTTTGGAGGCTCCTTGCAAAATAATATGATCACTAAAAATGTAGCTTTATAATATTTAGGACAATTTAAAAAACCATATTTAAGCTTTTATTAATCGATTAAAGTACTAGAAAGAGTACAACAAATCTAGTTTTATTAGTTTCATATAAACAATTATTCACATAATATATCGTATACATCTCGATTTGACAGACCTTGTTAGTTTTGATTTTGTTGAATTAGTATAAGTTAGTAATTAAAAAATCTTAGTTGTTTTACCAAAATCTTTACTTTGATATTAATAATAAGTGCTTTGTAGTTTTCCTTTCTAAATTATCGAAAGATTAACTTTAAATTAAAGTCTAAATGTCATCTATACTAACATGTATGAAGCCGGAAAACACTCTTCGTGGACTTTATATGCATCCCTCATGTGTTGATTGTATGGTGTCATATACAGAGGCGAAACCAAGATTTAAGATTGAAAGGGGCCGGTGGCTTATCTTATAGATATATCCAATTGTTTCGACTTACAATCTCGTTTGAGCATCGTCCATGAGCCTCCCGCTTCAACTACGGGGTGTGTGTTACATAGTAACATTATACGATAGTTAGTTACACTATTTATACATTGTAAAGAGCATAGCAACCTTGGTGTCACGTTATAGGATAGTTATTTACGTGATTTATTGTTGGCACATTTATGTGTTTGCAATTATCTTGTATAAATGCTTGTTTAAAGTGTCGTGTAGTAAAGTTGTATTTAGATCGACATTGTCATCTCAGGGTTTGCCTGTAAATAGCAAACTTAAAAATCATAAATAGAGGGCTCTCATTCTCATTCCAAGGGAGACTATCATTTATACATTCTAAGACTAATTCTTATATATTTTCATAAAATTGATATCATGAATTCAAAGTAATTGGTTTGTTGACTTTTAGCTAAATCTTGAAAGTAACAAAAAAAAGAGTTAGGTCAATGTTCTTTGGTTGTTAATGAAATATGATGTTAGTTCTATTTGCTCGATAGGTTTTAGAGTTAGAAAAAGTTTGTCATTTTTTTCGTCTTACTGTCAATGAGAACCCTTTTTATTATTTTGTGGTTTCCCATTTGTTGTCGTAGACTTTCTCTTCGACAAAAATGCTATCTACAGATACTGCCTTGTATCGATTTTTGCATTCAATAGATCGATGTCTATTTGGTTGAAGGCTTGATCATGGATGTCATCCTTATTAAATTTTATGGATAGCAGGAGCATCGATCGTGTGTTTGTTGGTTGACTGTGGTTGAACTTAATCAATGTTGTATTAAATTTTGTTTGAGTTTTGAGTTTTGAGTTTGTTGCCCTCCAGTTATAGGTGAATCTATTTTGAATCAATTTCCTTTCAGAAAAATGTGAACGTTGGAGGGACCTTCGTTGCAAACTATTTGTGGCTATTTGCTTGCCATGTTAATAAACTTTTTTTTGTTTCTTCATGGTTAAATTACAGGTGATGATTCTAGAATGATTTTGCTATATAGAAGAAAAGGGTAGGTTGAATTCGTTAGGATACTCGCCTATTTATAGTAAAAGTTTTGTAGTCTTCTAAGTAGACTTTCATGGCCTACTAATATCACTGTAAAAAGGTGTCATTTGTTTAGTATGTGTACGTATAGTTCTCCTTAGCCAAGTCTTATATCCGTATCACCAATCCGATCATGATCTAATAGCTTTGTCATTGTTAAGTTGATGTCAACAAACTCAATGATTTTTATATTATTATTTATGAAAATTAATTACATAAATGGTCATCCTTTTCTATTTCTTGGGTCTTACAATCTAAAACCTTTTTTTTTTTTCGATCTAATCTATGTAGTTTCATGTTAAATTGAGAAAATCAATATATATCATGACAAATCATAGAGATCATTTATATAATTAACTATTAATATTATTAAATAAAATTAGATGTGACATAAAAGATTAAAAGGTTATGTATAAAAAAAATTAAATATCAAAACACAACTTTTTATGGATCAAATGAAACTCTAATAACATATATATTAAAAGTCGAATCTAAATATGTACATTGTCATCATATTATTTAGTCAAGGGTTTAATTGTTCATGGATAAGAAGGAATCCCACCATTTAAGAACATAACAACAAACTTAACTAGTGTAATATCCGAACGTTGTCGGGGGTCGATTTGTTAGATTTTATATTTATGGTTTAATGCAAAACATGTATTTAGAAGCTCTATATAATGTTTGCGAAAGTAACTAATAAAAAACATTACGAAGGAAAAATAGTTTTTGTTGTGGAAGAGTAAATCGAATAATAGATAAAGATGATGTTTTTCATTACGTGTCATTATGATATTTTTAACACGAGTTAAAAGCTTGCGGTCTTTTCTTTTACTGAGAAAAATCAAAAGAAAAAACGAAAACCGTAAGAAAAATTAAATCTTAATTAAAAACGAATTCTAAAGTGGCGTTCAAAAATGTATCCAAAATTACTGTTGTTTTTAGTATGTCGAATAGAAGACAAAGATGATGTTTTTCATTACGTGTCATTATGATGTTTTAACACGAGATTAAAGCTTACGGTCTTTTTCTTTTAGAGTGAAAAATAGAAAAAAAAAAAAAAAACCTTAAAACAAATTAAATCTTACTTGATAACGAATTATAAAGTGGCGTTCAAAAATGTATGATGAATTACCATGATTTCTAGTAAATATTCAAGTGTGTAAATTTTTTAACCCCATCATAACAGAGAGACTAAAAAGCTATCATTGTTATACACACACACCCCTATGTTCTCTTATTTTGAAGTGTATCTATATGACCTCCATGTATTTATAAGTGTTCTGTTTTTATCCAAAAGATACTATAAAATATAAATTAATAAGATCTGTCTTTGTTTTAAATGATATAGTTCATTTTATAACTAAAGTACATATTTAGATACCAAAAATGTTGTCATTTTCGTCATCTTGTTAGTTACTTAGTTAAGATATTTTACAAATATATGTATATTAACATATAATGCAACCGTATATCTTAATATACATATAAATATATAAACATATAAGTATATCTTATTATGTATATCTTAATATACATATAAATATTGATATAATTATATTAGCATTGATATACTCATAAGTTAGGTTCTATTTGTGGTTGTTAATTATATATAAATATTAGATTGTGGAAAACAACATAGAGTATAAGATATATTGTATGTTATTAATTTATTTTCATAAAGTTACAGTATATCAAAATTCAAAGGTTATGAGATTAGTGACGGTTGTGTATTTTGATATTAGTGGGTGTGAGGTAGTGGGTTAAAAGGATAATTGATCCAATTACCAAAAAAGAGAAGTTATAAAACGTTTCTAATCAATGGTTAAAACATATAAGGAAATGATCTAACGGTTATTAAAAATAGGCAATTGTAACGGTTAAGATTAAAAGTCAACAGATCTGATGGGGCATAATGGAAGTCAACATTTGGCGGTTGACTTGCCAAGAACCATTGATATAGAATACATAGGGACTGGATTCGTAACAGTGTGAAACCACATAGATTGAATTCGAAAAAGAAAAGTTAGGGTCTGAATTCCAAAAATCCGACAAATCAAAAAAACATTTATGCAATTAACTTTATTTATTAAAGATTTATATTTTATATATTATTATTATTATTATTATTATTATTATTATTATTATTATTTATATAATAGTACAAGGAACTATTTAGAAATCATGACTATCTTGTTAATTATATATTTTAAAATTCATTTAACATCACTTCATAGTTAATTTTAAATTAAATTATCCATTATATAATTAGGTTTTTAAGAAAAAACTAATCACAATTAGAACGATTATTTTACTTTTTTTCTACAAAACGGCCACTCAATATAATTTATGTACTTTTTTTTGCTGTTGTTGAGGTCCGTAGTATTCACAAATATATACAATCATTCACAAATCATAAAAAAAGATATTTAACTTTTAAAAAGAGTTAAAATAAAACCTTATTTTATATATTTTCATTTTACCATTTAATACTTATTATATTATATGATAAAGATAACATTTACCAACTATTATTATAACATTAAATCCGTCGATAAATAGCGAACCAGTCTAGTTGTCTGCTCCAATCAGCTAGCCTACATGCTTACATTACTTATTTTTTTTTTTCTTTTTTTTACTTTTTTTTACTTTTTTTTTTCTTTTCTTTGTTTTTTAATTTTTTTTTTCTTTTATTACGTTATTAAATAACATAGTTATATCTTCATTTCGATTAGTTATAATCTTTATTTTTAACTTTTTTTTTACGTCATTAAATAAGGTAACCAACCACCTTTTCATTTCGATTAATTAAAAAATATACGTTTAATATTTTCTTTTTTGGGTTACGTTTTTCTTTTTCTTTTTGTCAAATCTGTGGTTTCACCTTTTATTTTTGCGCCATTAAATAAGGTATCTACATGTTCATTTTATTTGTTGATTTTTAGTTCTAACTTTTTTTTATTACGTTATTTAACTTTTTTTTTTGCGCCATTAAATAAAGTACCTAGTGCATTAAATAAGGTAGCAATTTTTTATATGTGTTTTGTTTTACATATTCAATTATATAAAGTCTATATTGTAATTATGTTTTGCTTATTATAAGTAATTGAACATCACATAATTTTTTCTCCCATCACAACACGCGGAAGCAAAATATCTAGTTTGTTAACATATGTATAATGGTGGACATTCATTGTGTTTTATGTTTTTTACTATAGCTTTATATATACAACACACTGAATTTAGTCAAAGGTACAATTTTTCAATATCCTTATTATACTTTGTTAATGCATTCCAAGTTAATAATTCTATATATTAACCTTGTAAGACAATATGAGTTCAAAATCTAATGGCATACTCATTAGCTAACAAAGGGCCTATAATTCAACGCATGAGCATGAGGTTGAGTATGAGTAAGTGTGGAAAGGCTATAAATTATAAATACACCTCCAATTATCTCATTTTATCACACAAACAAACAAACAATATCACAAAAACAAGCAATATCATGAATACTAACAATGTTATGAAAACAAACAATGCCATGAACCCTTTAGACCCGGTGGGATTCAGAAGGCAAGGTCATATGGTCATAGACTTCCTTGCTGATTATTTTCAAAATATCGAAAACTATCTTGTTCGAAGCCAAGTGAAACCAGGTTACCTACCACTACAAGAAAAAAGGCTTTTAGAGACAAAACACGTTTGGTCACTAACAGTTGAAAATTTCCGTCACTAAGGTGTTTAGTGACGAAAATCAAAGTCGTCACTTTTGGTCACTAAAGGTCCGTGGCTAATTTTATTAGTGACCAAATACATAACTTGTCTCTAATTAGTGACGAAAACAAAGTGGTCACTATATATGTGACGACAAAAAAGTGGTCACTAATTTGGTCTCTAAACAAGTGAAAGTGGTCACTATTAAGCTCCATTAACGGAGTTAACGGCTCCGTTAACTCTAATTTGTGACCAAATATGTTGGTGTCTAATGTTAGAGACCAAAAAAGGGTGGTCACTAACTACTTCAATACAACAAAAAAAATATTGATTTTTATACATTTAACTAATTATTGGTTATTTGCCGCGATTAAATATATAAATATTAAATTCATTTACATACGATAAATTTTATGAGCAATACTTATAATGGTACAATCAGCAAATTCCTCGCGGATGATTCTCTGAATGACAGCATCTGTTTGAATCAACAGAAGCCTACTAAGCCTACTGTGCTTCAACATAACTCGTCCCAAACAAAGAAGTTGTCTTTGTCCCACGCTCCAATTATCGCCATTATCAACAACTATGAACAAAAATCAATATGGTTAAACACAAAACAAAAGCTCTCCTGTTACGTAAAAAAGAGAGTCCTCGAATAAGCTTCTAGTACCTGCAGAATCTAGTTTACCAGGTTTAGCAGATACAACATCGTTAAGCTGGCATCGCTCTAAACTCTGCAAAACAAGTTGTTGCATCAGATGAATCAGTAAGGTCGGGATACATTTGACATGGATTAACAGAAATAAAATGAAATAACAGAAATAAAATGAAATATATAGTCGACAATTACAATATCACAAATATCATTTCATAACATCACCTTTAAAGCGGTCATCAACATAAACAGGGACATCAAAGTAGACTAGCCCTCGTCGATAAAGACCTTTGATAACGACGGGATCGAAAAGTATGAATGCATTTGCTTCGTCTTTACAAATCTTGTCAATTGTTGCTGTTTCTTCTTCAGAAAGTTTCTGCAATGTCAGAGAGGATATCCAATATCAATCTTGATTTAAAACCAATACAAACTTAAAACAGGTTCGACAGTAAATGAACACTTACTGGCCGGCGATTCAAACATTTTTTTTTATTTTTTTTTTAGAAAAGCATAATTCAAATATATTTATTTGTTACTACAAGATGTTACTGGTAGAAAGAGCACCACAACTAAAGTTACAAAAAAGTGCATGACTGAATTGATGTTAACCTAGGTATGATTTAAAAAAATGTAACT
This sequence comes from Senecio squalidus, assembly GCA_910822075.1. Classification (NCBI taxonomy): domain Eukaryota; kingdom Viridiplantae; phylum Streptophyta; class Magnoliopsida; order Asterales; family Asteraceae; genus Senecio; species Senecio squalidus. The sequence continues at coordinate 10,192,930 of CAJVGC010000591.1, read as the reverse complement.
GTCACCTCGAGATCTGATTCACCATAAGCAAGAGCAGTGATAGAATCATATGTGCAGTCATGCTAAAAAGAAAGCACAAAATTAGATCAGATAAAAAATAATGCATAGTAGAGATAATTTAATGACGAAACGCAAACAAACAAACTTATAAACCAAGACTACAAAAATCAGAATGTAAAAAATTCATAAACATATATACCTATTCCGGTATTTGAGAACTAATAAGTATAGTGACCCAGGTCCATATGAAACGATTTGCCTGCACATCTTTAAAATTTCTCGTGTAGTAATCTCTATTATCTTCAATCACAAAAAGAGAAAGTTGAGTATTAAAAGAAGATCTATGCACTTTCTTTGATCATCGTTTGTTGAAATTAAATGTGAAATATGAGAGCTTAAGTACATATGTAATAATTATGTCACACCCAAAAATTTCTAACAATGAAATAAAAATATTTCCACACACATAAGGTATGTCAGACAAGTTTTGGTGATTGTACGTTGATGAAAATTCTTGTGTGCATGAATTACTAACTAGCAAACCCATTTAACCTAGTTTGACCAATTCTACTCAGCCCGTGCAAGTCAGTTAGTCTAATATGTAGTTATGTTTTTCTTAACTTGCTGGTCTTTATCATTTCGAGGACTAATAATTGTACGTTGTTTGAAAAGTTACTTCTGGATTTACTTTCAAGGGTTTGATTTAACGAAAATGCATAAAATGAATTTCTTTAATTAATTAAATAAATATAGTGTCTTTGGGGCACTAGATGACCACAGTCTGCCTACTTCATATGTTGTGTAAATGTTGCCTAATTTTTGGCCTATAAAGCACTTTAAGTAAACAATCACTATCGTTTAAGCATTATATTTTCAATCGCAAACATATAAGTTACGTATGGCATGGTACTTACAACTTTGAAGCACTTGAGCATTCATATCTCAGTTCATGTGACCAACAGTCGGTATCAACCCAATAGCGATCCACAAGGTAATTCCTTTAGTAGCACCTTCACCCAGTCCCTCTTTATCAGAGGAAAAGTCAATCTCACTGTATAAAGTAAGAATCAGGAACCATCCAAGTTAGCTATCAGAGAACAAATCTAAAACATGAGCAAGTTTCTATCTCAACAGTGAAAAATAAACTCACTAAGTTACAGAAAGTGAAAAAAAAATTCTCAAACCTAAACACTTGTTGAACTGTTCTCCGTTAGGCCCAGTAATCTGTCCGTACTTGTGTTCAAGTTCGACCAATAATCAAGAAAATGAAAGGCAAGCCGGCGCTACTTACAGAAGGTGTGAAGCCATCAAATGGATTCCTTCCATCCTTTAAATCCGCTAAGAGTTCACTAGTAGTCTTAATGTATGAAGACCAGCAACCAAGTTTACGTTTATGTTTGATTGTTTTCTACCTAAAAAATACGAGCAATGATAAAAAAAAAAAAAATAGTCTAGTGCCATAAGCAAAAGTAATGGAACAATCTTACATGTAATGACATGGATGTCATGTTTATTTTTAACTATAACGAAACTCGAACTTATTTAACAATTTTGAATTAAATTTTTAACCTGAGCAAGCACAGCTAATACGTGATCATCGTCAACAACATAATCAGGCCAATGCTGAAACAAACAAGACTGCCCGACTCCAGTAACACGATCCTGAGCTCAGTCTGTACGTATATGACAAAATTAAAATTAAAATCAACTCATACTACATCTTCAGTAATAAATATACTATATTTCGGTAAGTATCCAACTATATTAATGAACTTATCTCTGAATAAATCAACGAACCAAAAGATTATGGTGGCGTGAAGACTGAAGACTATACCTCTTCATATGCCAAGTTGCTAACATAGACTCTACTTTCTTAACTAGCTAAAAACACATACATAAAAAGTAGCAACATTTCAATACTTCAATTATAGAAGCCGATTCCCTTATAACCAGCATCTCATGCTTACCAATAAACTCAATTATCTCTCAATAAACCGTAGGTTAACTACTTAGCTAAAAATACAATAGAAACATAATCAAGTAATCAACTAAACAATAATATCTACCAATTTAGTGGTAAAATGAGTTTGTACATGTTCAATACTTCAACGAAGAAAGCTAATTTTCAGTCCAGCATTTCATCGAACGCCTTGTGTTCAACTTCGGTTCAACAATCAAAATACACAAACTTAAAATCGTAAACGATTGTAAGGTATACAATGAACCAAAATATGAAAGCATATAACGGAAGGTATAGAATCGAACGTGAAACCCTAGGTTTCACAATCAGTTAAGTTAGAACCGCCTAAACTTCAAAAACTGAAAATTAATCACTTTGACATAAACATCATATTCACGAATCGATCAATTGAGTAGGTTTTACAGATTATGAAACAATTGATATCAGCATTTTATCCACAGATTAATCAAAAAATTATCCTAATTAAGCTATTTCCGATTAGAATTGTACCGATTACGAGCAATGACGGAGGTATCTGCGGCGAATGACGGAGGTACGACGGTGAATTACGGAGTTATCAACGGTGAATGACGGAGTTATCGGCGGTAGATAACTGAGTTGTCGGCGGTGGATGGCGGTACCGGATTTGTCGGCGGTGGATGACGGTACCCGAGTTGTCGGCGGTGGATGACCGTACCGGATCAGCGACTCAGATTCTATTTGCGTGAATTTTAAGCTGCTATAGAATTAACACATTCCATATCTAACATTTAAAGGTCACTACTCCACTCACACTTCATAAACATTTACTTCCTTTAATAATTATTATAAAAACCACATATAACAATAAAAAAAATATACAACATTTTTTATATAGGTATTTAATTTCAACATATATTTAATAATTACTTTAGATAGAATAATTCCAAGTGCTTAGTTATAATAGTGGTTACATTGTCCATACTTTAACCGATAAATAAAATTTTAACTTAACGATCACTCCTTAATGACCACAATATCTAGTCTCTAACTATCTAACTCAGTGACGATTATTTTTTCATCTCTAATAATCTCATAGTGACCACATGTTTGGTCACTAAAATTTTTCAACTCACTTACTTTACCTAACTAAATGAATAACTACTATATTTTGGTCTCTAACCATCTATTTAGTGACCAATTAGTGACGACTTTTGGTATTAGTCACTATTTTTGGAACATTGATCAAAATAAGTGACAACATATTTTATGGTAACTAAATCATCTACTTAGTGACCAAAATGTAAGTCGTCACTAAAAAAAGTCGTCACTAAAGGTCATTTTTCTTGTAGTGTACTAAAAATTTTACCCAACTGTATGCACCCCGAGTCAATTGAAACTATCCTGAAAGTCTACACGGATATTATTCCAGGCGTAACACATTGGCAAAGTCCAAACTTTTATGCTCAATTTCCATCAAGTGGAAGCATTGAAGGCTTCGTAGGTGAAATGCTTCTCAACGGATTTAATGTTGTTGGATTTAAATGGATATCGTCTCCAGCTGCAACCAAGATGGAGATGGTTGTAATGGAATGTGCAGTTAGCACTCCAGTCGTTTATATTTGGGGGCAACTCTCACTGAAGACACGCATGTGCAGTTAGCTTGGAAGTTGCTGCAGGATCGAGCCACTTCGCTGCTTTGTACACCAAAGAAAAAGATATCGTTTTAAAGTCGGCTACCTGAGGCGATCCAAGAAGAATTAATATATAAGTATCATTAATGTCACACCCCGCTCATGCGGAAACTCGAGATGTATAGTATCATAGGTATCAGAAGAGCAAGAATTACATCGAATAAAACTACAACAATAAGTTTACATTAATAAAGTTTAGGAGTTATAACAATATAAAATAAAACAACATAAAAATAAGTTTGTGGCCTAATTAGAAACTAAACTACGTCTAGCTATGTTTCTTCGAAAGTGCACACATAATCCAAAGGCAAATAATGTAACTTCACAATCGATGCAAATCTCTATTTTTTATTCCAAATTACGGATTTCGTCCCTAACTTTAAAAAATTGCATAAATCATCCACTTTAGAAACTAAGTTTTTTGTCCTAATTTCTAGCGGACATCCATCTTAGTGACGAAATGTGTAATTAGTAACGATGATTTTAACGAAAATTTTCAACTGACGTCCATTTTAGACGTAGGGATGAAATCCAAAATTTGAAGTAAACCCTAGGGGCGATTTCGTCCCTAACTTTAAAAAATTGCATAAATCATCCACTTTAGAAACTAAGTTTTTTGTCCTAATTTCTAGCGGACATCCATCTTAGTGACGAAATGTGTAATTAGTAACGATGATTTTAACGAAAATTTTCAACTGACGTCCATTTTAGACGTAGGGATGAAATCCAAAATTTGAAGTAAACCCTAGGGGCGATTTATGTTACTAACTCATATAATAAATTTGTACACACTTAGGGTATGTGTGGGAGGAGCTTTTAAAGGGCTTCTAGGGGCTTTAAGCTATTAAATTCAAAAATAGAAGCCTCCAAATATAAAAGACCCGTTTGGTTGCGAAGAGTTTCAAACTTTTAATGTAATATACAAGCCCCAAATCAAAAGCTCTTTCAAAGAGCTCGAAGCTTTTAAAAATAAAAGCCCCGAAATAAAAGCTCCAACTTCAAGCCTCCAGCTACACCTTCTAGCCCCATTTACGTCAAACATACCATTAAAAGTGGGAACAAATCAACAAAAAATTTACATATATTTTAGAAGCGTAGAGAGTAAATGTGTAAAATGAAATCTTCTTAGTTGTGAAGTTTAAAGTTTTAAATGTCTTCACATTTAGAAATGTAAAGATTTTACATTTTTATTTTGGAAGTGTGAAAAAATTCGTGAACAACCACATTTTCGTTGTAGTTGGTGGTTTTTTTATGCAATCATGATGAGCACAGTTTGAGGTGTGTTATATCAAATTAAGAGGAAATTGATAGTATATGTGCAAACAATCTCATGTTTGATGACATTATTAACATATCAAAATCATATTTATCATATGGAATAGTCACTTTCTAAATGACAAAGTGATGGGATACTTTTATATAACAATCACCTTCCGTCTAATAGATGTTGGTCCATTAATTATATGTTAATTTATGCTAACTAGTTTGGTGAAGCCACTTCTATTAATAGGTTAGCATGTTTGGTAGCATACTAATGACACGTCCCCCCCCCAAGGGACGTAACATACTTGAAATTATGTTTTTAAATATGGTTATCATAAAAGAATTCGTTATCTGGTTTATGTTAAAAAGAGAGTTAATTTCATAAATGGTTCCCATGGTTTGTCATGATTTACAAACTTGGTACCTCCATTTAAAGACACAGTAACAAATTTAACGAAATAGAGACTCGATAACAGTCTAAGGCCACAAGAATTGGATTCAGGAAAACAAAAGTTTAGGGACTGGATCCGTAAAACCAGAAACTATATGGACTGTGTATATAACTAACTCTACTTATTAAATACTAATATTTTTATATATTTATTTATATATTAGTATTTAGGATTTGTTTCAAATAAAAACCAATAACTATCTGAGAATAATATGAACAACTTTTAACTAATCATTAATTTTAAATCAAATTATCTACTATATAATTAAGTTTAAAAAAAAAAAACTAATCACATAAAAAAACAAATATTTTATTCTTTTTTCATAAAACATTCGCTCGATATAACTTTGAGTACCTTTTCTTTAGTTGATGAGTCTCATAATATTTACAAATATACACACTGATTTGTGAATCATAAAAATAAATATTTAAAGTTTAAAAAGAATCACAGAAAACCTTATCTTAGATATTGCCGTTCCATTTACATTTTCTTTTATGTTCTACCATAGCTTTACTAGATTATTGTCACATGATAGTGCTGAAAAAAGTAAAAATTTAATCGTAAATTTTATTTTTATGTAGATTTTAATTTATTATGAGAAAATAATGTAATACGTATAATACATATATATATTTGTACTTTTATACTTATAATAACATATAACACATTTACTTTTATACACATGTTTTGATATTTTGTATTAGGAGATTTTAGAATAATAATAAGGTAAATCATAGTTCAAATTGAACGATTCTATGAATAAATTATAATTATGTTTTTTATTTTAGTAGAGATAAAATGAAAAAGATAATGTAATTATGTATTGTAAAAAGGTGTAAATGAAAATAATATTTGATGACATCATCAATCTGATCTAACGGCTGACATCAAAGAAGTTAATCCATTCAAGGGACTTTACTTTGTCATGTGACATTTAAGACCCCTCTTTTATCATATATTAAAGATATAAAACAACAACTTAATTCAATTAAAGGACTATTTCCAGTATCCTTATCATGCTTTGTTAATGCATTTGAATATGAATTTAAAGATAAAATTGAAGACATATATTTATAAACGTAATGATATAATATGTGATAATAAAACTCATGTTGTCTTATAAGGTTAATAATTCTATATATGCAATATTCTTAGCTTAATATACATATAATTGATCGTATTTTTTGCGATAAGGTTCTTTGTATATTACATCATAATGTAAGCTAGTTTAGAAATATAAAAAAGGAACATATATTATGGATACGTGTTAATCTGTTATGCTTCTTGTATGCATATTCTAAAAATCGCATCATGTCCAACAAATAATTGGAAGAATTAATATCATATAAGGCATTTTTTATATAATTGTATTGTGGAATGTATTTCAAGAATTTTTATTAACTACAATACAAAACTCTTTGTATATTCACAATATACATTAATAATAAAATAAGTTTTGTAATTAATTTTACCTAAGTTTTGTAATTAATTTTACCTTCTATATAAGGCTGGACGGAGTAAGCGGAAACTCACCTTGATGAGTTTCCAAGTCGCGCGCGACTCTTATTTTGGAGGGGAAAGTCACCGTGGTGACTTGCCACGGTGGAGGTGACTTTGGCTCACATTTTCGTTGCAAATGGTGAGTAACTCACCATGAGATGAGTTTTGGTAATGGTGGGGCCCACAATTTGAACCTTTGGTTTGTTTAAAAAAAAAAAAAAAACTTCTTTAAACCCCACTTTTTATACCTATAAATACCCACTAACTCAATCATTTTTAAACACATATCTTTCAAATTTATAAAATTTCTAAACCTTTCTTACTTTCTTCAAAAAAATGTCTAACCAAAAGTTTTAAATTTCGTTAACAATTTTTTATGTATCGTTTAAGTTTTAATTTCTCTATATATCGTTTTTAACGTTTGAATAAAAGTTTTAAATTTCGTTAACAATTTTTTTTCGTACGTTTACGTTTACGTAAATATTTATTTTTTAGTTATAAATAATAGTATTTAAATGAAAAAGGTAAGATGAGTTGGGGTTGAGTTTGGGTTAAAAGTGGCTGCTGTGAGTGCGTGATGATTCTTATTTCCTGATTAAGGTGAGTTTGTTTTGTAAAAAGAGAAAGCTGACGTGGCATGGTGATTTTGGGGTGAGTTATGCTCATTATTCCGTTTAGCCTAAGTGTTTTTCTTTTCAAAATCTAATGGCGTAATCATTACCTAACAAAGGCCCTATAATTCAACGCATGAGCATGAGCATGAGCATGAGCATGAGTAAATGTGGAAAGGCTATAAATACACCTCCAATTATCTCATTTTTTTCACACAAACAAACAAACAATATCACAAAGACAAGCAATATCATGAATACTAACAATGTTATGAAAACAAACATCCTCATGAACCCTTTAGACCCGGTGGAATTCAGAAGGCAAGGTCATATGGTCATAGACTTCCTTGCTGATTACTACCAAAATATCGAAAACTATCCTGTTCGAAGCCAAGTGAAACCAGGTTACCTACTCAAAAGTTTACCCGACTGTGCTCCAATGCAACCCGAGTCAATTGAAACTATACTCAAGGATGTCCACACGGATATTATTCCAGGCGTAACACATTGGCAAAGTCCAAACTTTTATGCTCAATTTGCATCCAGTGGAAGCACTGCAAGCTTTGTTGGTGAAATGCTTCTGAATGGATTTAATGTTGTTGGATTCAATTGGATATCGTCTCCAGCTGCAACTGAGCTAGAGATGGTTGTAATGGAATGGCTGTCGAAACTGCTCCAGCTTCCTAAGTCTTTCTCATTTTCAGATGGTGGTGGAGGCGTTATGCACGGAACAACGTGTGAGGCCCTTGTTTGCACACTGCTTGCTGCAAAAGAGAAGACTCTAGATCAGATTGGGAGAGAAAACACAGAGAAGCTTGTTGTCTATTGTTCGGACCAAACCCATTTTTCTCTCATGAAAGCAGCAAAAATTGTAGGGATCAAATCTGAGAATGTTCGACAAGTCTTGACAACCAAGTCCACAAACTTTCATTTATCCCCACAATCACTTGATGCCGTGATTAAAAGAGATGTTGAGGCTGGTTTGATTCCAATGTATTTATGCACTACTGTTGGAACAACATCTTCGATAGCAGTGGACCCTTTGGGACCGTTGTGTAAGGTGTCAAGCGCATATAATATGTGGGTTCATGTGGATGCTGCATATGCTGGAAGTGCATGTATCTGCCCAGAGTTTCGTCACTTTCTTGACGGTGTGGAGGAGGCAGACTCCTTTAGTTTTAATGCACACAAATGGTTGCTCACAAATCTAGCTTGCTGTTGTCTTTGGGTGAAAGACAAAAGGGCCCTTACAAAACCTCTCTCCTCGAATTCGGAATATTTGAGAAACAAACCAACTGAATCAGGTCAAGTTGTGGATTACAAAGACTGGCAGATAACACTATCACGGAGATTCCAAGCCTTGAAGTTGTGGATGGTGCTAAGGAGCTATGGCGTGAATCGTCTGAGGGAATTTTTACGTAATCATATCAAAATGGCTAAAGATTTTGAAGGGTTCGTGACCAAGGATAAAAGGTTTGAGATTGTTGTGCCCAGACACTTTTCTGTGGTTTGTTTTCGAGTTTCTCCATATGTTATTGGTAAGAACTATGACAATGACACTGAAGCAAACGAATTCAACCGGAAATTATTGGAATCAGTAAATGAAACAGGACGTATTTACATAACACATTCGGTAGTTGGTGGAGTTTATGTTATTCGATTTGCTATTGGGGCAACTCTCACAGAAGACAGGCACGTGCAATTGGCTTGGGAGTTGCTACAAGATAAAGCAACTTCGCTACTTTGTACACCAAAGATAAAGACATCGTTTTAAGATTTGCACCAAAAATAATTGTCGAAAAAGTTGGTTCATTTGAATTTCTTTCTTCATATGTTTAATTAACTAGATTATTGTCCCGCGATAACGTGGAAAAAAAATAAAAATAAAATCATAAATTTTATGTTTATGTAGATTTTAAAATATTATGAGAAATAATGTTATAATAACATATACACTTCATGTTTTGATGTTTTGTATTAGTAGATTTTAGAATAGTAATAACGTAAATCACAGTTCAAATTAAACGATTCTATAAGCATATTAGAATTATGTTTTTTTTATTTAAGTGGAGATGGAATAAAAAGAGATAATGTAATTATGTATTATAAGAGGGTGTAAAGTGAAAATAATATTTGATGACATCATCAATTTGATCTAACGGTTAATATCAAAAAAGTGAACCTATCCAATGGACCTTACTTCGTCATGTGGCATTTAAAGTCACTCTTTTATTATATATTAAAGATTAAAGATAAGTTTGTACCAACTTTTAGGAAGCTTTTTCTAAGCGTCAAAACTGCAAATAAGGCAAACTCTTTTTTTTGAGTTAATAATATATATTGTTCCCATAGTTTATCGTATATTAAAATTTTTGTTTCTAAGTTTAAAAAATTTCATCACTCGTCTATTCAGGAAACTAGTTACGATTTTTAAATCCTAAATTATAACGGACATATATTTGAGTGAGGAAATATGTAATTAGTTAATGATGATTTTAACGGACGATTTATAACAGACAACCATTTTATAACGTTGTAATGTTTCAAACTATAGGACGAAATCCATAAATACGAGGTAAACTTTATAGACGGTGGCCAAGTAGATTTTACAAAACTACACCTAATAAGGTATCAAGTAAAAAAAATTATACTAAATGCACATTAATTTTCACCATAAAAAGATTAAGGTGTTGTTCTTTTAAACCAAATGTTTTTCCTCTGAACCTGAATACCAGCTCTGAATAATCAGAGGTGGTCCAAAACTCTGAATCTGAATCAATATCCAAAACTCTGAATCTGAATAATCCCCGTGAAAATCTTGGGCGTCCGAGAAGATTTGATCTCCGGTGGATGCCACCAAAATGGCGAGAAGAAGAGAGAGAACAGGGAAGGGATGTTAGGGTTGGATTTTTTGAGTGGGTGGCTGGATTAAAAATAAAAAAAGACCTAACCAGAGATGAAAAAGAGATATTTTATGTAGGGTTGTATCAGAGGAAAAAAGAGGTTTTTGTCTCTGGTTGAAAAAAAAAAAAGAACAACAAAATTTTTAAAACCTCTGACCGAGTCAGAGTTCAGAGGCTATTAAGACTTTTTTTTTCAAAAAAGAACAACACCTAATAAGCGACTATATATGTCTCTATAGCTTGTTTATTTTTGAGAAAATTGCATAGTGTTGGAACATAATGTCTGTAGATTGTATTCATTTGAACGTGTCGTAGAGTTAGAATGTAATTAGATCGAGTTGTAAAGTCCAAACGCATTTACGAAACCAGTTACGTCAAGTAACTGAGTTACGTCACGTAACTAGCGAGTTACGTGCGTAACTAGGAGAGTTACGCGCGTAACTGTCTCCCAGACAGTTACGTGCGCGTAACTCTTCTAGGGTTTCGGGCCGCCTATAAATAGCAGCCTCGGGATCATAAATGTTGTTGTTGAAAGTTGTCAGAGCATTCATAGCGAGATTAGTTACGTGAGCTAGGGTTTAGTGAGCGTAACTCTTTGTTCTTGAGTGTTAAAGTGTTGTAATCAATTGTTTAGGTTCTATTTGTGATTGTAAACAAACACGTAAGCTTAATAGAATCATTCATTTGGTTATTGCTTCTGTTCTTCACCGTTTACTTATAGTTATTGGTTATTCCGCAATCAATAGCTTTTAGGGTTCAAAGGAGATTCGGTTTAGGCGACCATCAAGTGGTATCAGAGCCTCTATACTTGCTATAGAGGTCTTTGAATCCGTTTGGTGAAGATTGGGGCTGATTTGGGATAGATCTAGGTTTTGGAGTAATTTAGTTTATTTCGGGATTTTTTAGATCTAGGCATTTCTAGCCGGAGTTTGGTATTGGGGTTCAGATATTGTATTCTCAGTTGGGTGTATTTGAAATCTGCAGAAGATGGGAGCTTAGTTTTGGGTATTTCTTCGTTTACGGCCGTTTTAAGAAGTTTTTGCTGTTCGTCACGTAACTGAGGTAATCTGCTGTTACTTGATCACGTAATTGGGAAGTTACGCACGTAAGTATTAGTTACTCGCCATCTGTTACGCACGTAACTAACAAGTTACGCACGTAACTCTATACTTACGTTCACGTAACTAGGGTTCTGAAATCGTTCGTTTACTCATTTTCTAGCCGTTACTCTGCCCGTTTTTCGTTGGAAACGTTAGGTAGGTGTTAGGTTAGTTTTTTCGGGTATTCATTAGTTGCTGATTTTGGGTATTAGTGTGGTTTTGTGATGGCTCTCTCTACGAATTCTAATTCGTTCAACATGGAACCAAGCCGTAACCCTCAACTTCCTCCTTTATACAACCCAAACCGAAGTGTAGAGGATTGGATGATGAGCTTTAGGACGTATGTTGCGTGTACTGATCCGAGTATGTGGGCTCCTATCCTCACGAAGTATGAAGCTCCCTCCGACGTCAACACAGCCACCGGTGTTAGAACCTATCGGGCACCGTCTACTTATACCGATGATGAGAAAGCTCTTTTTCTCAAAAATCAGAAAGCGTTGGGTACAATCCAATTTTGTCTAACCGATGAGATGAGAGCTATTTTCCGGATGATCGATAATCCCCACGATCTATGGAATGCTATCGCAAAGAGATATGGAGGTACGGAGGCAATGAAAGAAATTAAAGCCGACATCTTGAAGCGGCAATTTGACAACTTCAAGTGTGGAGAGAATGAGACTCTAGATATGCTTATCTCAAGATTTAGTCGGTTGATTAATGATCTTTATGAATTAAAAGTTGAGTTCAGCAAGCTCCAGACAAACGTACGATTTTTGGATAGCCTGCCGCCGCACTGGGAGGTTCGTGTGCTTCTTTTGAAAGATAAACCTGAGCTGAGAGACTATAACTTTGAGGATCTCATCGACAAGCTTCGTATAGCCAATCTGCAGATGCAAGAAAAAGCTTATGGTAGCAATGCGTTTGCTCAGAAGGTACTTAGGGATAATTCGGGAGTTGCTTTCCTCTCGGATATCTCATCAACCCAAGTACCTCCATCCTTAAGCTACTTCCCTCCGACTCCCAGCTTTCCGAGTGTTCAAGACAGTCCTCCAGTATTGAACTCAACCGATTCACTGTGTCCTACATGTTCTACTTGTAGAACTTGCTCATCGCGACGGGAAATGAATACGGCATTTGCTGCTCCCCTCCTAAAGTCTCAAGGGAGAGGAAAGGAAACGGCTTTTAGTACCTCTAGTTCCCAGAATATGGAACCTGATCGCTTACAGTCATGTTTCGTCGCAGCCTATAACGACTTGATCGATGGAAGGATTGCAAATTCCGCTCTCAATGAGGAAGACTATGAGCAAGTCCATCCCGACGACCTAGAGGAAATGGACATTAGATGGAACATGGCCATGATGACAAAGAGGATCAAAAGCTTCCTCAACCGCACCGGAAAGAAGTTCGTTGGGGGTGATATAAAGAGTGGGATGGGTTTCGACAAGTCGAGGGTAAAGTGCTTTAAATGCAACAATTACGGCCACTTCGCTCGTGAATGTGGTCAACATTCACGCGAAGACCCTCGACATGACCAGGGAGAAAGATATGGTCGACAAAACCAAGGTCATCAAGCCCCTAATCAAGGAAGAAGCTATCAACAGGGAGGATATCAAGGCCAAGCATCTAGGAATCTCCGAATTCAAGATGCAGAAAAGGATGCAAGTGCACTCATGGCTGTGGATAACCGGGTTGACTGGAATGCTTTTGAGGATATCGCACCAAGGATGGATCACTTTGCATTAATGGCCTCTACTTCAGATGCTACATCTCCTAGACCTGAGGTAGACATCGATCCTTTTACGCCTGTTTGTACTAACTGCAGCGAGCTAGAGGCCCAGCTCGCTGTATGGAGTACCACGGCTAGAGAGTTAAGTGTTGAGGTTAACGATTTTAGACTAAAAAATGATGCCTTGTCCAAAGAAAACAGAATTTTGACTACTTTTAAGAAAGAAAAACAAGTTGAAATTTCTGATCTAAAAATTGTTATCACTCGACACATTTCAAAAATCCAAGAGTTTTCTGATGCTCTTGCAGCTGAAAAATTAAATGTTGCCAAGAAACAGAGTGAAATTGATACTCTGCAGGCAAAGTTAGCTGCAATTGCAAACTCTAAAGAGATTTTGGCTCAATTGATCGAATCTCAACGGACGAACACAAAGGACAAGGGTGGACTGGGGTATTCTAGTATGCCTCCTCCAATGAATTTCACCCCAGTCCCAGTCGATGGCTCGTCCGTAGAGGTAGCTCAATCTGTTTTCTTTGACCTCTGAGGCTCCAAAAGCCGAAGAAACTGGTCCAGAAGTTAGTATCAGTGACACTGAGTCTAAAGTCGCTCAAACACGCCCAGACCTGTCCAAAGACCTTAAGGACTTGAAAGACGTCCATCTCACTGACCATCAAGAGAAAATTTTTGAGAAGGTCTTTCAGCGCCTAGAAAGCCGTCTTATCACTAAGATGGACAAGAAGTTTGAACAACTTCAGGTGCGAGAAGGAAAACGGATTGTTAAACAATCCGACTCTAAGCAGTCCGAGTCAAAGTCCACAAAATCTAAGTCTAAGGGTAAAGAAAAGGTTGAGGAACCTATTCTGACTATTCAAACCCCTATGTCCACGATTTTCACTAAGGGAGAGGCTTCTTCTTCTAAGCCTACAAATTTCCCTCCCAAAGTGTCTCGACCAACTGCCTCTAGACCAGCTCCTCAAACCACGGCACCACCTCGTATTCCAAACGTGTCTCGTGTAGCAATTCCAACCGAGAAGATTCAAACTTCTCCGACTCATATGGACATGTCAAATGATCCGAGAGTCTGCTACTACTGTAGAAACGAGGGCCATATTGCCAAAGTTTGTCCACGTTTGCAAGGATTAATCCTAAAACGTAAAGCATCCCCTAAGAAGGATCGACTAATCTCCAAAGTTGATTCTTCTTCAGACCAAGTCAAGACCGGGCCCAAAGAAATCTTGACTGAAGTTGTTAAAGAAAAACAAAGGTTACCCAAACGTCAGAATGACACATCAACAACCAACTACCAGAAAATCTCCAAATTGGTTGATGTGGTCATTCTCGATGTCAATGGACCAAGTCTGTTAAGGCTTGGGTCCCCATTCAAAACTAATCCTCTAATTTAATGTGCAGGGACGACCTAAGCGACCGGGCGGCAAGAACATATGGTGTGTCGACAGTGGTTGTTCCAGGCACATGACGGGAGATCGTCACCTATTGACCGATCACATTGAGGTTGATGGTGGCAATGTCCTGTTTGCGGGGGAAAAGGGAGGAAAGATAACGGGGCAAGGAAGTATCTCTAATGGCGTAGTGTCCTTTCAAATGTCAACTACGTCAAGGAGTTAAAGCATAATCTGCTAAGTGTTTCGCAAGTCTGCGATCAGAAGTTCTCTACACTGTTCACGAGCAAGGAGTGTATGATCCTGCGAGAAGGCTTTGTGATTGATCCTTACTGGGTTCTGATTAGAGCTCCGCGAGTCAACGACATCTACTATCTGGATATGTCTAAAGCTACCTCAACGGAAGAACATCTTTGTCTGGTGTCTAAAGCTTCGGAGCGGGAGTCAATCATGTGGCATCGACGAATGGCGCACATTAACTTCCGAAGGATGAACTATCTGGTGAAGCACGAGTTAGTCACGGGGGTTCCAAAACTAAGCTTTGCGATGAACGATTCATGTGTCTCATGTGTAAAGGGGAAGCAACATAAGAAATCGATCCGTCAAAGCTTGTGAACTCCATCTCTGCTCCATTGGAACTACTTCACATGGATCTCTTCGGTCCTGTAAGTGTAAAGAGTAAAGGAGGCAAATCGTACTGCTTGGTAGTCACGGATGACTACTCGAGATTCTCATGGGTTTTCTTCCTAGCGAGGAAGGATGAAACAGCTGAACGACTAAAGTTTCTCCTTCTTCGACTAGAAACCCTTCTCGAGTTAAAGGTCAGATCTATTCGGAGCGATAATGGCACGGAGTTTAAGAACAACAACATGGAGCTGTTTTGTATATCTAAGGGTATCTCTCACCAGTACAGCGCTCCTCGAACTCCGCAACAAAATGGAGTTGCAGAAAGAAAGAATCTCATCGAAGCGGCTCGTACAATGCTTTCGGATTCTAAACTGCCAGTATCATTCTGGGCCGAAGCAGTCAATACGGCATGCTATGTTCTCAATCGGGTCTCCTTGGTCAAACGTCATAACAAGACGAGCTACGAACTGATCAATAAAAGGAAGCCAAATCTGCAATTCCTCGAGCCATTCGGATGTCCTTGTGAGATCATGATCACCAAGGAAAGGATCTCCAAGTTTGGTGAAAAGACGCATCCTGGATACTTTCTCGGTTACTCGGCAGAGTCTCCAAGTAGACGGGTATTTGATAAAACCACGGGCACAATTGAAGAAGCGTATGAGGTGACTTGTTTCCGGTATACTCCATCTACACCTGGTGATGGTCCGGAACACTTCTTCGATTATGATTCGTTGTTTCAGTCTTTCAACCTTGATTATCCTACTGCCTCCATTCCGGTTGCAAGAAATGAAGCGGTCGTGATGCAAGGGGGAGGAATTGATAATACATTCTTTGATCAGTTTCACACTCAAAGTGAAGATGCATCACCGTCCACTTCATCTGGTCTGATTCCGACTCCGGAGCTAGTCATTGAGCTTCCAGCTATTCAACAAGCTCCGGCTCGGCCAGATTCACCAGTCTTCACAACTGCATCAGAATCTGCATCAGAAGCTGTATCAGAAGACTCAGAGAGTGATAACGATACTTTTCAAGACTCTGCAGCTGAGATTGAAGAAATTGATGAAGAGGAATCTAATGACATCGAAAGCGCTCTTCAACCTTCTACTGCTGGTGTCTCAAATCCAGCTCCACCTTCTGAAGAAGCAAAATTCCAGCTCAGGTAGTGGAAAATGTGATTAATCAGGAAGAAGGTGCACAAGAAAATGAAGGTGCTGTAGAAAGAAATGAGGCTGAGAATGTCATCTCTCCGAGGAGATCAGTGAGAGAAAAGAAACGTCATGCACACCTGGATGAATTCGTAGCAAGTCCTGCACTTCTGGAGGTCTTCGAAGCATGCTTTCTGTCCCAAATAGATCCAAAGAACGTCATCATTGCACTAGATGATCCGTTCTGGGTAGAAGCTATGCAAGAAGAACTTAAACAGTTTCTAAAGTTGCATGTGTGGAAAAAGGTCAAGGCTCCAAGGAGAGAAAAGATATTAAAGACAAAGTGGGTATACAAGATAAAGAGAGATGATAAAGGCGAGATTGTAAGGAATAAAGCCCGTTTAGTTGTTCAAGGTTTCGAACAAGTAGAAGGTCTAGACTACGATGAAGTCTACGCACCGGTTGCTCGTTTGGAATCCATTCGGCTGTTCCTTGCATTCGCTTCCCACAAGCGTTTCAAAGTTTATCAACTTGATGTGAAGAGTGCGTTTCTGTATGGCGATATACGTGAAGACATTTATGTCGCCCAGCCACCGGGCTTCGAGGATTACGAACATCCTGATCACGTTTTCAAGCTAAACAAGGCCTTATATGGTCTCCACCAGGCCCCGAGAGCTTGGTATGGAACGCTCTCTGACTTCTTGACAAAAAACGGGTTTGCAAGAGGTACAGTTGATCAAACTTTATTCACGAAGAAAAGGAATGAACACTTGCTGCTGGTCCAGATATACGTCGACGACATCATTTTTGGGTCTACGGATGACTCAATGTGTAGAGAGTTCGAGAAGTTGATGACGTCAAGGTTCGAGATGAGTGCAATGGGGGAAATGAACTTCTTCTTGGGTTTGCAAGTTAAGCAGTCGAAGAAAGGAATTTATATTCATCAGACCAAGTATGTGCAAGACATATTGACTCGTTTCGAGATGCTAGACTGTAGAACGGTTAGCACTCCTCTCGAGGTCAATCACAAACTTGGTCCAGCACTCAACGATGATGTTGTAGATCTGAAGTTGTATCGATCAATGATAGGGTCACTCATGTATCTTACAGCGTCTCGTCCGGATATCACTTTTGCCGTGTCTTTGTGCGCGCGCTATCAAGCTGCGCCTAAGGCATGTCATTTGAAGGCCGTGAAGAGGTTATCTCAAGGGGAAACCAACTCTGGGTCTCTGGTATCCCTATGACGATCAAGACTTCGAGTTGACGGCGTATTCGGATTCTGATTATGGGGGTTGCAATTCTGACATGAAGTCCACGACTGGTGGATGTCAGTTCCTTGGATCGCGTTTAGTCTCGTGGCAGTGCAAGAAGCAAACCGCGGTATCCTTATCATCTGCGGAAGCTGAATACATTGCGGCGGGAAGTTGCTGTGCTCAGGTTCTTTGGATCCAGCATCAGCTACGTGATTATGGTTTGATTGTTTCTCGCACCCCTATTAACATAGGCAACACAGCAGCTGTGTGCATCATACGCAATCCGGTGCAACATTCGAAAACGAAACATATCAGTATTCGTTTTCATTTCATTCGGGATTGCTATGATAAGAACTTGATCACGTTACTCCAAATCGCCACCGAGGATCAAAAGGCCGATCTTTTGACTAAAGCTTTTCATAAGGGGCGATTTGAAGAACTGATCAAGTTAAACCGTCTCACCATTTTAGAAATCGCTTGACACGAACCACTATTTTTGTAAATACTTAACTCTTTTAAAATTAAAAAAATTAAAAAAAAAATTCAAAAAGATTTTTGGTTTAAGTTATAGTTTAATATCAAAGTCCCTTAAAATTGAAAATACAAAAAGATTTTAACTTTTCTTAGGTTTATAGCTTTTCTTTTCAATTTTACGGTTCTCGTGTTTTTTAAGTGATTTGCAGTGACAGGAGAAAACATATGAGCTTACATACGCATTATGGATCACGTCCTCCTGGATAGACGGTTTCTGGAAAATTCTTGACGATTGGAAGGCTCCGAGTGCTCAAACATGCTCGACTGATCATATGCCTTCCTGTCAAGTGTAAAGACTCTTTATTTCGAGATAAAGTGTAAAGGTTTGAGTGTATGATCGTTTTTATCTCTTTGAAAGAGTTTAAAGGTTAAAAACTTGTTTTCTATTATTCGGTAATAGTTTAAAGTTAAAAACGTGAATTAAAACAAGTTTAAAATCGAAAACACGCGCGAAAAACACTGTGTCACGTATCTGGGAGATACGTGCACGTAATTGACAATTACGTGCACGTAACTCAGAAGTTACGGGCACGTAATTCCTTAATTACGTGCACGTAATTGAGGAAAGAGAGTGGGTATAAATAGGGTTTAAGTCACAGTTACAAACACTTTTTCAAAAAACCCTCTTTTCTTAAACCCCCTCTCTCTCTCTCGTTTTTTGGCGATTTAGCATCAATATCTGCTCGATTTATTCTTGTTTAGTCTCGGAATCATCATCTAATCACCACGGTATGTTCATCTCGACCTACCTTCGAATTTTCAGGGGTGTTTGGATGGTTCTAATCTCGGTTTGGGTAGAAAATCATCAAGGAACCAAAAACAGTTAAAGAAACTTGAAATTGATGATTTAATAACATCACAAACATGATTTCGAGCATTAAGGAAGAGTTTGATTACCGATTTTCGGCCAAAATCGAAGTTTTAAAGAAATTTTTGGTTTTAACCTAAAAATCGCGTTTTGCCTAAATCCGTCTACATGTATTGTCAAAATGGTGTAGTGTAAAGACTAATGTGACTCGAAATATTGCTATTGAATTGATTTTAGAATAAAAACCATAGCGTATTTTGAATGTTATTGAGCGTAAGAAAACGAGGAGTTGAACCAGTTACGGGCACGTAAGTGTTAATTACGTGCACGTAACTCTGAATTACGTGCACGTAATTACCAAGTTACGTGCACGTAACTTTGACATCAGTTGTTCTTAAGTGTCACGTAACTCCTGTTACGTGCACGTAACTCCCTGTTACGTGCACGTAATTGTTAAAGATAAATTGTTCTCGACCGTTAAATTGTCCAGTTATGCTGCCCAAATTTTTCAAAAAATCGATTACGTAAGACAAGTTACGCGCGTAACTATACGGTTACTGGCGCGTAACTGTCAACAGATTCACATCTGTTCTTGGCAAATTCAATTTGCTTAACGTAATTGATTCTAACGATTGCAGCGTAACCCAATTTCACTCGAAAGTAGTCCATGCACGTCTAGGATGTTGTTTACAATGTCTTTTAGTAGTTTTTGTGCGTATACTAACTTTTGTTCGAGTTTTGTTTTCTTTTGTGTAGAATGGCACCTAAGACGGACGTTGCAATCAAGCGACACAACTCAGTGGCTCTACTATCTGCCGTGAAAGGAGGCGCAGGGTTCGAAGGGATTGTCAACTACTTAATTCGAAGCCCGATTGCTTATGCCCTCCGAGTAGATCCAAAACTGAAGCTAGATCTTATCTCAGAGTTCTGGAAGAATGCGAGAGCAAACATGACGGTTGATCCTCCTACTATCGACTCAATGATTGGGGATCTTCCGGTGGTTATTACTGAGGATGTCATTCGCACAATACTTCAGTTCCGAGACTCAGCTGATTCTACTGATGTGCTTCCAGACAAGGTGATTTTTGGTTGTTTCAAGAAGATGGGATATACTGGGCGTCTGGACTCCCTCCAGTTCTTAAAGTCCCAGATGCCGGTACTCTACCGCTTTCTCATGCACACGCTCATTATGTGCATGTCAAAGTGGAAAGGGGGATACGATGTGCTGGATCGAAGGGGTCAATCTTTGATGGTGTCTCTAGTCTTCAACCACCCGTACAACACCTCCAGATTCATTCTCAACAGCATGCTCTGGAATCTGGAGGATAAGAAGAAGACTTTTGACCAGTACCCCAGATTTGTAACACTGATGATCGATCATCTCCTTCCGGACCTAGCTTATACCGGTCCGTACGGACAGGCCACGCACATAAACCCCCGTGTCTTTGCCGACTGCAGAGGGGGTGATGAGTTAGCACTTCAGGGTGCTTTGGTTGATGCCGCTTTTCAAGCACCAGCGCTCAATGCTTTTGATAATCTGATTGTTTCTGATCCCCCGAAGCCGACCATATCTAGGAGATCTTCAAAATCGGTAGCTACTGCAACCGAGGATGTTACAAGTAAGAGAAAGCGTAAGAAAGATGTTGGTTCTGAGGGTGTGTCAGCAAAGTTAAAGGGTAAGGGAAAGCAGGCGGTTACTCTTGTTGACGACTCTGATTCAGAGGCTTCTGGATCTGGAGATAATGATGATGATGATAGTGACGAAGGATCGGAGGCGACCGTTGAGATCTCCGATGCCGCGAAGACACTGAAGCAGAAATTCTGTGACCTGGAAGTTCTGAAGAAGACTTTGGCGGTAGAGGTTTACAATGATAGATATGATCGGCTCTTGAAGAAAGCCACAAAGGCTGGGGTTAATTTGTTGGGTACTGCTCTCGAAGGGGGAGTTAAAGGAAAAGGGAAGGCTACAAAGGAAGTTACTTTCAGGGAACCACAACTAGTGCTTCCTTCGCCACAGCCAGTCCGAACAGTGAGAATGAAGTCTGCCGCATTTGTTGGTGTTCAGCCAGGTACTTATAGTCAAGCTTCTCCAACTTCAGCAAGCAAGCGGCCTCGCTCCTCTCCCGCTTCTCCAGAGGTTTCCCAAGAACAACCTTTGGTGAAGAGGTCCAGGCAAACCTCCACCACAGCTCCTCCACCTCCAATCACTACTACCACTCCTCCACCACCTACATTCACATTCACTCCACCAGTGGTAACCTCTACTCCATTAGGCAGCTCTTCTCGCCCGCAGATCACAGTTGGTTTAGGTGATCTGGTGAGTCAGATGCAGACTCAGCTCTCTACCTTCCAGGGTACACTACACGAGCATGAAAAGAGGATAAAGCAGCTAGAAGGTCAAGTGAAGGCTCGAGATAAAAAGATTGCTTCATTGGAGACGAAGTTTAAAGTTTTTGAGAATGATGTTTCGGTGGTTCGGGGAGAATATAAAATCTTCAATGATCGTCTAGATGAGCTGCTAGCTAAGAGAGAAAAGGAGAACGACGATGAAGATGATGAGGATGAAGATGATCAGGATGATGATGATGCCAAGGACGATGAGCCGAAGGATGATGATGATCAAGATAAACCTGATGATGGTGGTGATGCCGGTGCTCAATCTTTTATGGGCTCGGGTGATCAGGGAATGGCCGATCCTTCAGAACAGGCGCAACACGGTGAATCCGCGTCTGGTTCTGCCAAAGATCAGGGATCTCCAGCCAATGAAGCACCACTTGAGGGGGAGACTGCTAACCTTAACGTTGATTTTGTTTTAGTCTCTGCAGGTACCCAATCTCATCAACTTCAGTCCGCACAGTCGGCGATGTCATTCCAAGGTTCTACCGGTGTAGTTCCTAAATTTGATGCTATGCCGATGCGAGAAGGAGATGTTGCCTCAATGGTCCAGGAGAGTCGTATGTTTGAGGACTCTGAGGACGATGCGCGATTGAAGAAAGTCACTGCATCCCAAGTTCATTCTGGTGTTAAAGACAAGATTGCTTCCCCCGCTGGTTCAAAGGGGAAGTCTAAAGAAGAAGCTGCACCGGAAACTCCAGTTGTCCCCGCTCCTCTCGTGCCACCTCCTATTCATTATATTGATAGCCGAGGGAGAAAGATCGATCACTCAGTATTTGGGGAACTGGGAGTTATCGTCGGTTGTAATCTAGTGGGCCAGTGCAAGAGGCTCATTCTTGCATGGCGTTACATAGATAACACCGACTATTTTGTCTTGCTGCGGGTTGATGGTGTGCAGTATCTGCGGATGAAGTACGCTACGTTCAACTCTCTCCCTCACTATGAGTTGAAGCGTCTAGCGGATATGGATCCAACAAATCTTACTTCGGATGCAGCCAAGCTTTTCTACAAACAGTTGAGATCCGACATCCATTATGGAAAGCTTGTGAATTTCAAACTCACCATGCCTATCATCCAGAAGGCAAAGAAGAGGAATAAAAAGACGGGGAGGCGAGACGTGGAACACATCTACCCTGAAGTCAAGCAGCTCAGGCGGATCAGAATGCCCTCCTTACCTCAGGATTTCTTGACTGATTTTGAGGCTTGGGGGTTCGACGAGAATACTCGGGAGGCAGTGGTTTTTGCCAAAGAGGGAAAGGTGTTGCTGAGGATCTATGATCCTATCCATCTTCTCTGCCTCTCCGAAGCAGACTTGAAGCGGCTTAATGAGAAGAAGATTTATTCAGTCGAGAAGGAAAAATCTTTTGGCATGATCTTCTCGCATGTGGTTCACATCTGCGTCGAAAAGGGTTATCATTCGCAGAACCTGCCGTTAGTGACTGAAGAAGCAGCATAGATTGTGGTTTGCAGGTTGTTAGCTGGTTTTGGTATTTCTTTTATCCAGCTCAAACTATATTCTTTTGTCTGTAATTCTTGTAAACATCTTTTGATATATATATGTTTATTTTGCTTGAGTGTTTGTTTGTAATGTGTGTGATGCATGATTCGGTAGGCTTTTGATTCCTATTTGAGTTATGTAGTCCGGTTTGCGTTCAAACTTCTACTATCAAGTATAATTTACATGATTATATCTTAAGTTTAAAGCGTTTAGACTTCGCAACATATAACAGTTGCGAACTCGAACAAAAACCGTTTTGCTTAAATGCAAAACTCTTTTCAAAAGAGTCTAAAGTTTTGAAACTCATCGAGTCTAAAGTTAAATAATCTTGGATGAGTCTAAAGTTTTTGAATCTCATTGAGTCAAAGTTTAATAATCTCAATTGAGTGTCAAGTGTCCAAATGATAAAAACCTAAATCGTTGATCGTGACTTCGAAACTTTTCTTTTTAAGTTTTTAGGACGTGTATAGTAATAAAAATAATAAATTTAAGAAAAACATAAAAAGAGGGGGAGAAAGTTTGTGAAAACCTTAGGAAATGATAGTACATCGCGGATTTTAAAACTTAGAATCATAAGCGTTTGTTCGATGTATTAGTAGGTACGACCAATATCATATAACAATTTTCCGAACCTGTTTCTAATGGGTAACACGGTTAAGTTTGTTCATCTCAGTGATAAGCTGAAAACTTTCGGTGTGCCTGGAATCTGTCACCATAGGATTATATATATATAAATAAGTATCTGAGAGTAATAGAAAAAGAGAGGAAAAGAAAAATTGAGAGAAAATCAAAAAAAAATATAATAAATCGTTTTCTCTAAAACTCAAAGAGTTTTCTATTAATGTAATTATTAAAAAACTCAAAATTCCTTGAGGCGCCCCTGGATTCTATAAGGTTGCGAAATCATAGTTTCCTGCGGTTAGTATAAAGGTGAAGAGTTAGAAATAATTACAGTAAAACTCGTATCCTTGAGGCGCTCCTGGATTCTATAAGGTTGCGAAATCATAGTTTCCTTGCAGTTAGTATAAAGGGGGAGAGTAGAGTCAAATAAGAATTCCATAACTCTTGATGCTTACTTGATAAACGGCAAAGACAGAGGGAGGAGTTCACGAGTCTATAAAGCTTTTAAGCTCCAAAAAAATAAAAAAAATAATAAAAAAAAAAAAGCAAAGCTTCTTTAATTATGAAAAATGCATAAGTGCTTAAACTTTATACTATATGTATGCTTGTTTCAATACTTAGAGTAGTTACTAAAAGGTGACGGGTTTCCTAAATAAATACTGGAAGTTTGATGACGCTTTGAGGGGAGTTCGGACTTAGCTAAGTGTAAATATAAGTGGGATCCATATAAACAGTTGTAATTTAAATAATCGGAAGATTTTTTATATGATATCTATGTTGTATTTAAGAGGACAAATATACTAATAATCGGCTGATTCTTGTGATTCGACTTCTGCGATATGATCCTAAAAGCAAACTAATCCCTATCCAAAAAGATTTGCCTTTTTGTAGGTTGCTAAAGTAGTGTGAATAGCTTATAGTTGAAAAACCACAAAAAGAGTTTTGGTTTTAGGTTAAGAAAACAAACAAAAATCCAAAAAGATTTTATTTCTGCGTTTATTTTCTTCGTTGTCACGTATCGTTAATGGTTAAAAGGTTTTATCACGTGTTTTCTGAAAAATGAGAAATTTTATCAGTTTAAAGAACAAAAACACGTATTTGGTCAGTTTTGTCTTTGTAAGCCAGGTTTTACAGATCGGATCTTGAAGAGTTTAGCACTTCTTGGAAGTCAAGGACTCGAAGCTGATATTCATGGAGCCGCGTTGCTTAATGATGAAGATTAGCTGACTGAAAGATTCGCAAGTTATCGGTTGCAAACTTTACACCGTACAAGTCTCTATGAAGTTTAAAGGACCAACTCTCGATCTCTCGACACCAAAAGTTCAAGAAAATTTTGAAGAATACAAGCTACATCCAAGGGGGAATTTGTTGGAACATAATGTATGTAGATTGTATTCATTTGAACGTGTCGTAGAGTTAGAATGTAATTAGATCGAGTTGTAAAGTCCAAACGCATTTACGAAACCAGTTACGTCAAGTAACTGAGTTACGTCACGTAACTAGCGAGTTACGTGCGTAACTAGGAGAGTTACGCGCGTAACTGTCTCCCAGACAGTTACGTGCGCGTAACTCTTCTAGGGTTTCGGGCCGCCTATAAATAGCAGCCTCGGGATCATAAATGTTGTTGTTGAAAGGTCAGAGCATTCATAGCGAGATTAGTTACGTGAGCTAGGGTTTAGTGAGCGTAACTCTTTGTTCTTGAGTGTTAAAGTGTTGTAATCAATTGTTTAGGTTCTATTCGTGATTGTAAACAAACACGTAAGCTTAATAGAATCATTCATTTGGTTATTGCTTCTGTTCTTCACCGTTTACTTATAGTTATTGGTTATTCCGCAATCAATAGCTTTTAGGGTTCAAAGGAGATTCGGTTTAGGCGACCAACACATAGAAATGTAATTAGCTTTCTCTGAATTGACATTGTATGGAATGAACACAAAAATTATCGGCTATGGGGAGAAATGATAAAAACAAGTTGTTATTTGATGTTAAAGAAAACCGTATCTTAAATTGTATATGAATGTTATTGTCGTACTGTGTAGAGACCAATACCAAAAATAACTTCAAATGAAGAACATAATTAACCAAAGTAAATATAGGATTACCTCTTATAATTATTTTTTTTGGAAGTCTCTAGAACACTAAAATTATTAATATAATATTAAAAACTATACCTAATACATATAAATATAATATTTAATATATAAAAATGATAAGAGTTATAAAATTATCAAATTAATAGGATTTTTGATATCATTTAACAACTATATCCAAAAGGTTCTAAAAAGCGTGTTATGGCGGCGCCAAGGCATGTCATGGCGTCAAGGCGTGACTTGTCTTCACGAAAAACATGCAAGACGTCTTTGTTAGGCGTGACGTCCAAAAAACGTGTCAAGGCGTGTCATGACGCGCTTTAACGCGAGTTTTTTGCAACGCGTTACGAAAAAAAAAAAAAAAAAAAAAAAAAAAGAGCCTAAAAATAGTTTAAAATAACTTAAAGATCATTTAATTGTATATTGGTGACTATATCTTATATTAGATGTATATTAAAACTTGAAAACAACGATTTTTTATAGTTATATAACTTAAAAATAGTAAAAACATATAAAAAATTAAAATGAATATAATAAAATAGCCTTAATAAACGAATATATACGAATGAAAATATAAATGAACATAACGGATGTAAATGAATGAAAATGTCTTGGTCGTTCATTTAACTAAACGGACAAAATATATTATTTATGTTCGTTTGTTAACTAAATAAAGGAACATAAATGAACTTTTCGCCAAACTATTCACCGACCGTTCGTTTACAATCCCACCTACACGGACAAATTTATGTGACTTTTGTCAAGTAGAGTTTCATATGTCAACACAAAGGTATTACTAAGGCTGCCAAAATCTTATGTTTGAGACTATGTACACATCAATTTTAGTGTATTTAGATGTTCTACGGAACATTATAAAATATTATGAAACATATCACGCATTCCCTTTTTGCATTATTATTACTGAAAGAGTTAATTACAAAAATCGTCCTTAAGGTTTATCTCAAATTACGGATTTCGTTTCTAAGTTTAAAAAGTTGCATAAATCATCCACTTTTAGAATTTTTTTTTGCCTTTTTCATCCCTAAGATTTGCTCCAAATACGAATTTGTCCCTAAAGTTTGTCCTCAATTACGGATTTGGTCCCTTAGATTTGCGCCAATTGCGGGTGCAAATTAGAAATTAGGGACGAAAAGCGTAATTAATTTCTAAACTTGGACGATTTATACAACTTTTTAAACTTATGGACGAAATCCATAATTTTGGGTAAACCATATGGACGATTTATGTAATTAACTCTTGGTTAAATTTATTTCAACTGAAAATCTTTATCATCGTTAAAATTATTACGAAAAATATATACTCGAAAAAAATTGCTTATCATAAAATTTAGTGTGTTTATTTGACATCATAGCCGTAACGAGCGGACACTTACTTGTCATAAATAAAGCATTCTCTAAAATGATGAGAAAAGCATTGAAGCTTTAGATTATGTAAGCAATCAGAGACACAACGCCTGCAAGCAAAGCTGAACAGGCAACATACAACCAATGTTGCCATAAACTCTTGAGCCATTGTTTCGGAACCGGTGAAGGCCATGAGAACCGTTAACCATTTTCTAATTAGTTAGTCATTATGGAGGTTTCAATTAAACTAATCACAGTTGAGGTGTGTAATACGGACATTAATTAGTACCTCTGTAACAATCACCTTCCTTTCATAGATGTTGATCCATTAATTGTATGTATATTTATGCTAGCTAGTTTGGTGAAGGCACTTCTAGTTAATGCTTGAATAATAAAACAAGCAAAGAACTGGAGAAGATGTAACGTGGTTATTTCCGATTACAGATACTGATGATCGGTTTAGTCCAAATATTTCCATTTTTAATGTGGTTATATTCGAGCAATCGTTTGGTCTTTGGGTCTAGTACCACGACATAATACAATATTTTTCAACACCCTTTCTTAAATTAAGAAGTTCAAAATCGTTATAATGTGTATACCACGGAACACCAACGTAGATATTTGATTTTAGTAACACTAAGGACATATTTCTTGTAGAGTCGGTACAATAATTCACCTGCTTCATGGCAATAGCTAAAATCAAAATCATAGTGAGACAGTTTCTAAAGCAGCAAATATATGTGAATACCCCTTAATTTTGAAAACTACAACGTAATTTATTCAAAACTACAGGAAGCATAACTTATTTTGGATAATGACTTTTTCGGTTGGTAAGTGTCTCATACAGGATAAGAACTTTGTTCATTTCACATTTGTAAGAATTTTATTCAATTTCAACTTGCAACAAAGCAACTTCTGAAGAACAATGGAAGCATAACTTCAAATATTTTTTGGGTACGTATGTATTTTATTCTTGCCAAAAAATCGATGGTGGAAGTAGATGACACTTTGCCACACATTTATAGGTTTATTAAGATATACTCGGGGCGATCCTAAGCTTTGAATGCCCCCGGTAAAACGTCATAAAATTCCCCTACTAAATTTTGTACAAAAAGATATACACTACTCCGTATTTCATAATGTTACCGAAGAATAACCATATAATGCAACGTACACCTCCAATCTCCAAGGCTCCAAACAAATGATTGCTTGTTTATGATGTCGGTCTACTATGGACCACGAACTGATACAACACCCATCAACTTGCCGGTTGGAAATAAATGATGATTTTTGTTTCAATGAATATAAAATCAATGTTGTACATAATGAATCATATGCAACATAACGGAAACTCGTTAATTTTGTTAAGTATGTTTACCGGCAAACGCAAAAACTCGATAGACTTTGATTCTTTGAATGTTTAAGACTTAGATTTTGTTTACAAAACTTCTAATCAGTGAATCAGTTAATTAGCCGCGATGACCAATTATAGATATATGATCGATTAATATTGTGGGTCTGTTACTTAAAATGCCTTCCAAATTCTCAGTGGTCCAATTGGATTGTGAATTGTCAGAGGGATGATTGCTTGATTCCAAACTTCCAATTCTATGACTTTCAAATTGCATGGGTATATGTTATTTGGTTCCAAATTTTTTACTGATTTCCGAGTTCTAATTTCTATGCTTTTAAAATTGCTAGTGGGAATACCTTGAACTTTTTTTTATGCTTCTTGGATCGTGATAATTGCCCGGTTAGGGCGGGCCCCGTCCTAACCATACCGAATGATGAAAACAAGGTTTTAAATGTCCGGACTTTACCCTGAGATTTTCTCTTAAATCATGTAGTAGTAGTGTGTAATCAAGCTTACCTTATATCATGATTAATTCAAGTAACTACAACCGATAGAACCGAGTTTTCATTTTAACCTCATCATAAACTCAACTTTAAATAAGTATTTGTTACATTATAACAAGAACAATGTCAAAATCAAATTAATCAACAAAAAAAAAAGAATCATGATACAACATTATATATTTACCAAAAAAAAAATCCATAAATGGCAATTACAAAAACCTAAAAACTATTACGTAAACTTACTTTAATTAAATGATCAAAAATAATTTCGTAAGACACTGCCCCAACAAAGTTTAAACCATGAATATTTTAGGTGGTGTAACTTGGTGTATACTTAAAGGCTTTTTTGGGTTTAATAGACTTTATGACTTATGTCCTCGTGTTTATTTATGACTTAATTTCTGACCCCATACTGCCAGCTTTTTCCCCAACTACCTATTAACTCCTTTTAAATTATCGTCTAGCAGCAATCCCAAAAATCGAGTGGCTTGATTCTCGCTTGTTGTGAGACTGAGAACGAGCCACATCTCTTCGTTATGACTCCGCCCCCACTCGTTGTGGAGGCTCGTTCTGGCGGTGATTCTCCGGTGAACGAGTCGTTGTGATTTCTTTTCTTTCTCTTTTTTTTTTTTTTTTTTTTACCAACGGTTCAATTTTAAACCAAAATCTCATATTTATTTGCAAGGGCTATAAATATGAGATTTTTTATTTTATGTATTTGTATTTTTTTTTTAATTATTGTATTTAATTTTTTTTATTGTTTTGTATTTTTGTTTTAATTATTGTAGTTTTTTTTTTATTATAATAAAATCTTATATTTAAATGTTTTAAGAAAAAAAAAAAAAAAACTGGGTCCCACAACTTCCACAATCTCCATTATCATACCACTCAAAATCTCATAATCATTATTCTCACCGTCACGTCAGCAAAAGTAATCCCGGAATCATCAGAATCGTGATTATCACTCCGGATACTCTAAAATAGTTATTTTCTATCATTCATTCATTAATTCATTTCATTTCGACAAATTTATATCATTAGAGTATCCGTAACGGTGATCATAGAACAACTTTATAGTCTGTGTGGAGTATGACGTAGAGTTTATACAAAAATAATACATTACCTAATCAAGTTTATAGTAAATTTCATACATAAAATTTTGAAAGTTTATACACATGAACCATGGAAAGAGAAAATCTTATGGGTCAATCACCTCTTATTTTAATAACTATAACCCATCTATAAACTTGATGAAGTTTATATGAGTAAAGTGATTAGTTTAATGAAAGTAATGGTTTATAAAAAACTGACATGGCAGGACATGGCATGACATGAGAGTACTATGAACTTAATAAAGTTCATAACATTACGGATGCTCTTATAGAACTTAATAAAAAGGAAAAACAAGTAAACAAACCCTAGCCGTCTTCATTACTAGTTATAACTTATAACAATATCGATAAGGTTTATCGGTTCATTGATCGTGATTATATAATTAAAGACGTGAGATGAACATAAAAAGTAAATTGACATTTGACATAAAATACTGTAGTAGTAGGTTGACATTTAGAAAAAAAAAAAAAAAGTAAAAAAGAACTTATTTATTAATGTGTTACACTTCTTAGTTGTATGCAGTTGTGGGTCTTGATAAATACATTAACGCTCTGTTCTCAAGTTAAAAATTAAAGTAAAGGAAAGTAAAGGAAGGTAAAGTAAAGTAAAGGAAAGTAAAGTAATTAAATTTAACCTTGTTCTCGAGTTAAAAATGAAGGGAAGAAAATGAAAGAAAAGTTTATTATGAATCATGTTCTTGAGTTGAATGGAAGGTAAAGGAAAGTAAAGGAAAGTAAATAAAATATTTACAATTATGCCCTTGTCAAATATTGAGTCATAATGACAACACAAAGATGTTCATTCCATGATCTAAAAATCATGAATCAAATCTAAAATAAATGACAAACCCGAGTATTTCATTAGCGTCTGCTAAAGTATGAATAAATCGAGTTTAAAATTAATGAGTACAACATAGTTTTATATATTATTATCGTATTGCTTTTGTTTTCGGTTTGTTTGACTTGGACTGATTTGAGTAGGAAGATGGACTTGTCGCTTGATTATTCTGCTGCTGTATATTTTAGTCTTTCGCAGTTGTATTTTCAGGCTATGACTCACCACAAGCTTTCTTTTCCATTTCTTTCTTTGCAATTCAAGTATACAAACTCATATCATTTCACTTATGCTTTGTTTCTACCTCTACCAGCAACAAACTTAATCTACAAGGCCCAAATGATAATTAATCCAAACACATTATGGATATAAGAATTTCCTAGTTTTTTCAGTGCAAAAATAGTATTAATTATACACGGGCGCCTGAATGCTTAATAATATCTCTTACACCCTACATGTTTTTTTACTTTCCGTTTCAGCTTATTTAAGAAGTTTGCACCACCAGAGTCGAGAATATCTGTCTTGTTTTAAGTTGTTTTCCACCATAAATGAAGTAGGAAACCTATCTTTTGATTTGAATAGATAACTTCTGGTACTCTTATTTATACCACATCTTAGTTTAGATTTTTTTCGAGTAGTGAAGAAAAGATTAATAAGCAAACAGTTTAGAAGTCAGTATATGAGAAATTGGTTGAAAGATTTTGATGCATGAACCCTTACGATTTTTGACAGCGAGCACATGGGTTATAGGACTGGTGTCGTTGAAGGGTTAATGGACCTGGCAAGATGAATTCAGACCCAAGATGAATTCATTGCTAAAAAGAAGGCAGTGTTTGAGGAAAAAATACAGAGGCAAGATGAATTCAGACCCAACATAACTCATATAGATGATTATATACTAATATCAATTGATTAAAACACATATCATAAATATAAGATTCAATAACAAGAAGAATAGAAAACAATTACAATTATAAAAAAAAAGTGATTAAAAAATATTCATGAAACCTAATAATTTCATAGATAATCACCTGTTTTGGAGAAAGGAGGGATGATGATCAGGTTTTGAGAAGAGAATGTGGAGTAAACAAGTATGTAGAGAGATTTACGTGGTTGAGAATAATCAGGTATTATAGGATTGATGGGGTAAATATGTAATTAGACATTGTTAGGATAAACTTTCCTATGGAAACACCCCGTATTTGGCCAGAAAATAAGTCCTTCAAAAACTCTATCACTTTACTTTCCAATCCCTTCCTTTACAATCCTTTACCCCCATAAAAAAAACTTAAGAACACAGTATTTTAATTTTTTACATTACTTTACTTTCCTTTCCCCTAAAAATAAAACTTAAGAACACAGCGTAAAAGCACGAGGAAGCTTTATGTATATGAAAATGCTATAAATACACAAACAGTTATCTCATATTTTTTATCTCAAAAACAAATAAACAATATGATGAAAACAAAAAATGTGATGAACCCTTTAGACCCGGTAGAATTCAGGAGGCAAGGTCATATGGTCATAGACTTCCTTGCTGATTATTACCAAAATATCGAAAACTATCCTGTTCGAAGCCAAGTGAAACCAGGTTACTTACTAGAAAGTTTGCCTGACTGTGCTCCAACGCACCCTGAATCGATTGAAAGTATACTGAAAGATGTCCAAAAGGATATCATTCCAGGCATTACACATTGGCAAAGTCCAAACTTTTTTGCTCAATTTGCATCCAGTGGAAGCACTGCAAGCTTTGTTGGTGAAATGCTTCTGAATGGATTCAATGTTGTTGGATTCAATTGGATATCGTCTCCTGCTGCAACTGAGCTGGAGATGGTTGTCGTTGAATGGCTGGCGAAATTACTCCAGCTTCCTAAGTCTTTCTCGTTTTCGAGTGGTGGTGGAGGTGTTTTGCATGGCATGTGAGGCTTTGGTTTGCACAATGCTTGCTGCGAAAGAGAAGATGTTAGATCAGATTGGGAAAGAAAACACCGAGAAGCTTGCTGTCTATTGCTCGGACCAAACCCACTTTTGTTTCAAGAAAGCGGCAAAAATTGTAGGGATTAAATCTGAGAATGTTCGACAAGTCCTGACAACCAAGTCCACGAACTTTAATCTAGCCCCGCAATCACTTGAGGACGCGATTAAAAGAGATGTTGAGATTGGTCTTATTCCATTTTATTTATGCGCTACTGTTGGAACAACATCTTCGACAGCGGTCGACCCTTTAGGACCGTTGTGTAAGGTGTCAGGCGCGTATGGTATGTGGGTTCATGTAGATGCTGCATATGCTGGAAGTGCTTGTATCTGCCCAGAGTTCCGTCACTTCCTTAACGGTGTTGAGGGGGCAGACTCTTTCAGTTTTAATGCACACAAATGGTTGCTCACAAATCTGCCTTGTTGCTGCCTTTGGGTGAAAGAAACGGCCCTTACTAAACCTCTGTCAACAAATTCGGAATATTTGAGAAACAAAGCCACTGAATCAGGGCAAGTTGTGGATTACAAAGACTGGCAGATAACACTATCACGACGCTTCCAAGCTCTGAAGTTGTGGATTGTGCTAAAGAGCTATGGTGTTAATCGTCTGAGGGAATTTATACGTAATCATGTCAAAATGGCTAAAGATTTTGAAGGGTTCGTGACCAAGGACAAAAGGTTTGAGATTGTTGTGCCTAGAAACTTTTCTGTGGTTTGTTTTCGAGTTTCTCCATATGTGATTGGTAAGAACTATGACAATGACAATGAAGCAAACGAATTCAACCGGAAATTAATGGAATCAGTAAATGAAACAGGACGTATTTACATAACTCATTCGGTGATTGGTGGAGTTTATGTTATTCGATTTGCTGTTGGGGCAACTCTCACTGGACCCAAGCATGTGCAGTCGGGTTGGGAGTTATTGCAGGATCAGGCAACTTCATGCTTCATACCTCAAAGAAAAAGACAGCGTTTTAAAGTCAGATACCAAACACATCCAAGAAGAATTTATATATAATTATCATAAATATTCAATTGTGAAGATACAAGCTGTTACTGTCAAAACAGATGGTTCATTTGTGTTTTTTTTATTCCACCTTTTTAATATGTTTGTAGCAAATAATTTGGAGCTTTTATATCTCTCGAGGCCACCGGTCTTTAGTGTGTTATGATGACTCCTTTGTAAAAATTAATAATCGGTTTTTGTGGAAGAATATTGTATTTCATCAGGTCTCGAGTCTCTTTAGTAATTACCTTGTTTTACATTTAATAGTATATCATAGGTAAAATGTTATACAAATGCACAATGATGTTTGCCATAAAAACGATTAGAAGTGATTGTTTACAAACTTTTCACAAATAAACAAATTCAAGTAAAATAACATGCTCTTTTACATGATGTAAAGACATAATGGTAAACAAACAAATCGTTTGAAATACTTGTCGAAACAATATGTCTATCATCCGCAGAAATCAAATATCCTTGTCTTTTGGCAATTGTTTTGGGGATGATTTGAAGCAAGGTACCCAAATAGGTGTTGTTTTTTGGTACATCTTGTAGGCTTCAACCCTGTATTCTTGTTTGAGCATTCTGTTCTCCACAAGTGTAGTCACATAAGCCAAGCACAAAGTGTTTATGAGAGCACCGACAAAGACCCAAGTGCCGCCCCCTAGGCTCCAACCAAAGATGGCAAGTCCCCACCACCATAGTTGCTCACCGACATAGTTTGGGTGCCTAGAATAGTACCACAAACCTTCATCAAGATTGGGAACCATGCCCTTTCCTTCCTGTTTTAATTTCTCATTATTGGTCACAAAAATGTGAAGTTGGGTGTCGGCTACATAGGCGTAGGCGATGCCACAAACGCACATAACTGCTGCGATTATGTCCCATATGTTCAGTGGCTTGTTGACCGAGTGAACAATGTACAAGGGTAGACATACTCCAAATATAAATACCTGTTTTGACAATCGGAAACTATTTACTAGAAATTCAAAAGAAACTTGACCAAAAATGAAACTCAAGATTAATATCGATTTACCTGTTGAATGAGGTAAACACCAAAGAACGAAACCCACCACCAGTTTTGGGCGTGCTGTAGAGCCATGTCAGTGAACCTCCAATCTTCTCTAGCACCCCATTGCCATTTCTCTCGACGAAAGTAGTTATGTGTTAATCTGATAGCCCAAACCCACGTCAAAAGCACCACCAATGTTGACCTCCACGAGTTGTATACACCATCAGGGTGACTCCCAAAGTAATGCACCAACAACACGGGAATCACCGTACTATACAAACTGATCATCTGAATATAAAACAACCATTATTTAAAAGGCAATCTAATATTGTCTGATTGAACAAGAATAACATATAAGATAGAATCAAACATAAATGAGAAAGTTCACCCAATTGCTTGATTGGACGAGACTAATGAGCCAGAAAGCGACATCGATGTTGAGGAAGAAGAGAATGTTAGCCAAGATGAGAGGGTGTCGATAGCACCAGTTCCACAACGACGAAAGACGATGCTGATCGTTTCGATAGTTGTTCAAGAAGTAGATGTAGAACAAGATTGAAGGGAGTGGCACTATGAATGCAATCAAAGCATTCTTCAAACCCATGCTAATTTGATTAACCAAAATGAAGCTTATGAATAAATTAGCTCCATCTATCTAGTCTTATATATAATATAACTAGCTTCACTTTGTATGCATGTCATGTTGTGTTCATCCCAAATTACTCACAGTCTACTTTAACAAAAAGATATTAGTTATTTAATTATATGAAACACTATATAATGGTCATATTTTTTGAAGAATATAAAAATATACGGAAACAAATATAAACCGTGTTTTTCTAAAACTTTAGTTAATTCGTTTCGATCTTAGTTTTTATATCTCTTAAATATCAGGAAAAATATTAACATGCCATTATATGATAAATATCATATTGATATATAAGTGTTCATACACAATTTAACACATCGTCATATTGTAATTTTTTCTTTTTACAATTTATAAGTTAAGACTTCATCTACCTTGTTAATCAAGTTTATATTTATAACCTCAAATTTCGGTTAATTTCATCAAACATATACTAAAGCTTATATAAATGTTTGTGCTTTTAATAAACAAAATGACAAGATTACCCTTTATACTAGTTGAAATATAAAAAAAAGAAAATTATGTTTTTTCACATTTATAAACTTCAACTTTAACTATCTTATCAAACATATTTTGCATCTATATATAAGTTTTTGCTCTAACTCAAACCGAACCTCAGGTTTTAGCTAGTCACGCAAAACAAATCTTGAGAGTTAAGAAGCAGGCCATCCGCTATCCTAAAAGCCTAACAACCAATTCTAGAAACAGTAGTTTGATAACAAAAATTGGCCTTAAAATTAAAAAGACAATAATTTGAACCTATCATAAATAAAACTGCTCATTTTAATTTACTAAGGGAGTTATAAATGGCCTTATAATTTGACCCGATTCGAGCTGTAAAGGTTAAACCCGGGTCACGTAAAAGTAGAGTTGATCATGCGTAATTATGATTATGATTAGAAGTCATACATATAATGGTGTGGCTAATCATGATACTCCTCACATGCACATTATATGTGCCAGAGATATCTCACTACTCATTTCTTTTCCTTTTAATCAGTAATAATAATTTAACTATGTTAATTTGTAAATTATCAAGGCTTTTAGCGGTTTAAGCTTTTATTTCGAAGAAGCTCTTTCTACGAGTCTTGTTCGGTTGGTGAAAAGATTATCAAAAAGATAAGCTCGATCTAAGCCACTAAAACATGTAAAACTATTTGAAGATAAAATTGTGAAAGATTATCAAAAAGATAAACTCCTATTTTATCAAACATGTTTTTCAATTCTATATAAAAGCTCAAGTTCAAATGTGCTTCGAATCTCGCAAGTCTTGCTCCATTTCTAGCTATACTTGTCAAACATACTCTTAGTATTGTAAACGAGATTTTTCTACCCGCGCATTGCAGCGTGATTTAAATATTATACACAATTGAATATGAAATCAAATAAAAAGTTATTTATATTAATAAATATTAAATTATTATTTCCTAACAATTACAACTTAAAAGAATTTAGAAACACCAAATTAATTAAACTAATATGAATAACGAAATTATACGTTTTTCTTTTAAATAATATAAAAATTAAAACCAAGTGTTAAACAAAAGTGTAAGAAATATCTGGATACATTTTCTTTCGTTTTAGATTTTATTTTTTGTTACAAACAAAAATATACAAATAGAAACTTTTCAATAATATAAACTCGATTCGTTGTTTGTTTTAATTTATTTAGATTTGAAAAAGAAAAAGAGCCTAAAAAATCATTTTTGATACTATTTATTGAATAGTTATAACAAAGTTGCTTAATATTAGGATGTGTAATTACCAATGTTTTGAAACCCGGGTCGATCCGGCCGGTTCAACTGGTTGGACCGGTTCCGGCCAAAAAAAACGGGTCAAAACAACCCGGGTTTTAAGGAAACTGAGAACCGGTCGAACCGGCGGGTTTTAGAAACCCGGGTCAACCCGGTTCGCTAATACCCGCCGAGTTTTTTTTTTTTTTACTATTTTGAAGTATAAAACTTGTAACCTCGTAGGATTTATGTCATTTGAAGTTTAAAACTTATAATCTCGTAAGATTTATGCTTGGGTATAGTCTTTTGAAGCATAAATCTTGTAATCTCAGTAGGATTTATGTCTTATCAAGTATGGAGTATGAAACTTGTAATCTTTTGAAGTAAAAAGCTGTAATCTCTTATTTCTTGATTAGTTAAACATGGTTCTTTGATGTTTTTATGCAGCAAAGGTTAGTGTTTTGACACGTGATATTGGAAATTTGGACATGTGCAGAAACCGGGTTGATCCACCGGTTCAACCGGTTGACCCGGTGACCCGGTGGCTCGGTCAGGTCGATTATTGACCCGGTTTTCAAAACATTGGTAATTACATACAAGTGAAATTAATATGTTTATATTTAATTTTTTATTAAACTTTTAACTAGTTTATACCATGAATATTATACGGGTAATGTAAAAGTAATAAAGGAGCTTGTTTTACTTTCACTAATATAGAGATGATTCCCTACATGGTGAATTTTATAAAGCGAGTAATGTAAAAAAAAAATCAGTTTTTAGTAGTTATATCATGTTGTATGAGAGGATGAAAGCCTTTATATATGTTGGTCCCCCACGCCCACAACTAAGCATCAAGTTCCCCGAATCAACGCACACATTACACCCCCTTTTTTTTCTTTCTATTTTTTGAACAACAATGTTAGTGAGGCTCGAACCCAAGACCTCCATAAAGAAAAATAACCCCTTAACAATGGGACAACCCACATTGCCCCCTTTTTTTCCTTTCTATTTTTCAATAATATAAACTCAATTCGTTTTTGTTTTAATTTATACAAAACATCACTTTCATATAAACCAAATGAACTAAATAATGGTTGTGGAGGTTTGCTTATTTGCAATTTAAAATATACTAGCAAGGAAATCTTTATATAAAGTAGCCGTCGAATATCGGTACTTTTTCTTTTTTAGCCATAAAGACAACTAGCAAACAAATAATCTATGATTGATTGATACTCTTGCCACAAACACAATCTTCACTTTATACCGCCACAATTTCTTTCATTTTATATGCATTGTTTGCACAAAATTGTGTTCTACCAAATACTATTATAATTCTATTTTAAGTCGAACTTAGGCTTAAATTGATAGTCCAAAACAAAGCCTAATGTTCCATGTTAGTTAACAATACGGGGTCTGAATCAAAGTGATAGCCGGTTCTTGGTTTCCATATCCTAAATAGTTTTGGTTCATAACCTGGATGTACACTCCAGCGTACTTTGGCACCGATACACGACACTTGAAATTCAACATTTTTTTGTGAAATGCGGATTGCGACTCACATCACAAAGGAAACATAGGTAAAAAAGAACTCACATCCACATGTCACGAAGCACGCATGTACAGAAAAGAAAGAAAAAAAAAAAAAAAAAAAAAAAAAAAAACCTCATCCCATCAAAATTGTTACGGAGTATTTGGGAGAGAAGTTTTGCTGAAAACGCAATCCAAAAATGTAATCAAATTACTAAATGAACCCTATATACGTTTTTGTTGTGGTAAATGTTGTATGCACAACTAAGTCAGAGCACGGCATAACGTACATTCAAAACAGATGGAGCTCTTCTTTAAGGGAAATCAATGTTTCCGGCACATAAATTATAAGATAAGG